>CM024763.1:58270630-58835634 GCA_014218235.1 Colocasia esculenta | reverse complement strand
AACTTTTATAGTAAGTTTGTGGTGTTTGGCAGTGAGGTTCCGGTGTGAACCTAGCCACGTTACTTGATACCTTTTATAAGTTATTTAAGAAGGTTTAATTTGTATAAGTGTGGCGTGGTTGTTGGACGTTGTGTTTTGGGTTTATTGTGGCAATGGAGGTCATGAGATGACCGATAATAGGCTGAGTTTACTATCGATTATGTGTGCATATATGTGTTGTGTAGGTTAGCTTATGGTCGAGTGACTAAGCAAGTACCCTTCACAAGGTGTACTGATTTGTGATAAAAATAATGTATGTCATATAACCGTGGTTTGTACATTGCCGAGTGTGGGTGGTCCCGGCACCTATTCCGGAATACTCTCTTTGGGTACCTCAGGTTTCTGTGTGAGCCAGGCACGTGTGTTTTTTGTGCTCGGGGTTTGTCCCCGTACTTGTTTGTACCGTCGATGTCTGTGTTCGTCTGGTCCTTGACACCCTCCTCATGTGTGAGTTGTACGTCCGGCGAGGGAAAGATATAGAGGATAGTTACTTTGAGAAGTTTGGTGTTTGGTCGCCGTTGTATCGCGCCTTCGTAGTTGGGGTACGTACACCATTAGTCGAACACTGGTCCTCAGCTATCCGGTTTTCTAGTGCCTCACTTAGAGCTCTGGCCTGATGACCAGTCTATCCATGTAATTTTAATTATTACATATTATATATCATAATATATATATATATATTTTATTTTTTTTTGATGATTAACAAAACCAAACAAAAGTTTATCAATTATATCTAATGAATATTTCATAAGTCTTAAGTACAGGAAAAATACCAAGGTCAAACAAGCAATAAAGGTATGCATTACTTCTCTGAAGCCTTAATCTTTTCAACATGATATTTCTCTAAGTCCATATCGACTTCTATTGAAGGCCATAACGATTTCTTTATAGCATATCGATTTAATAGAATTATCATAACGATTTCCTTTCTGGCTGAAAAGTCATGTTGTTTCAAACAAATCGATGCCGTAACGATTCTATAAGTGATCGCAACGATTTCCTTATAAGACTGAAAAGTCATGTTTTATTTCAAACAAGTCGATGTCACAACGACTCTATAAGTTACCGTAACGATTTCTTTAGAGCCCGTACGACTTGCTTGTCGACAACGATCTATAAGTTGTCGCAACGAACTTCCTTAGAGCCTGTAACGACTTGCTCATCACAACGACTCTATAAGTCCGTAACGATTTCTTTAGAGCTCGTAACGACTTGCCTGTCGCAACGACTCTATAAGCTATCGCAACGACTTCTTTAGAGCGCCGTAACGACTTGCTCGTCACAACGACTCTATAAGTTACCATAACGATTTCTTTAGAGTTCATAACGACTTGATAAGTATTCATAACGATTTCTTTAGAATTCACAACGACTTGCTTTGTGTAATGATTTGTTAAGTATTTCACATCGATTTCTTCAGAAACACAACAATTTGCTTTGTGCAACGATTCATTAAGTGTTCATGATATATCTTCTGTCACATAACGATTTGCTATGACTCATAACGATTTCATAAGTCATAAAGTCATCGATTTCATATCTTGATATCTTATTAAAAGCGTTGACTAGTCAAGTCCACGTAGACATCTCTCTGACGCTTTTGCATTTATGAGATCTGAACATATCTCTGCATGCATGCAGACCATACATCCTTTATCTTGCCTACTCTGATTACGTCCTTTAGACTTAAGCTATTTTGCACTACTATTTTCATGTCTATTGCTACTGACGTTGACTGACATCAGAGACAGCTTAGCTGTCTGCTATTTGAGATTGACATTTGTGCAGACCTCTGAACTAGCTTCATGTACAACGTAAAAAAATAGAAGCCAACGGATATTTCTGAAGATCTCATCTCTTTGCGTGCTCAAGTGATCAAAAGACTGTTGACTGGAGCTTCAAGACTCCAGATGTCATTCAGTCTAACACTACTCAAAGAGAGACAACAGACACTTCAACGTCTACATTTCAAATTGAAGATATAAATTCAAGTCAGAAGAACAGAAGAAAAGAAATCGCGCATTCAAGCATTCAAATTCTTCTGAAGAAAGTCCAGAGCCAAGAACCTTCATTCCACTCTTTTGCTCTTTTGCTCTCCACTAGTTTGTGAAAATCTTGAGAGAGCCTGTATAGTTCTGAGAGTGTGTCTTGTTTAAATCTCTTTGCTCTCAGTTCTAGTTGCTTCAGATCCTTGCTTATCAAAAGCTTGATCTAGGGGCTTGAATTTCATTCACTCTCTTTGTGTTGTTTCCCCTTCGGTTGTGAAGGAAGACCTGGTGTGTTATCCAGGGTGTTTTTCCCTTCGGGTGTGAAGGAAGACCAGCTGAGCTGGGTGTTGTAGCGTCCTTAGGGGGACTGTACCCTAGTTAGTGAAATCCTGAGTTGTTGCTCAGGGACTGGACGTAGGACTCCTAAGGAAAGGTGGTCCGAACCAGGATAACCTTGTGTTGTGTGATTGTCTTCTTTGTGTGTTTGTATTTTAACTAACTGTCACTAACCTACTTCGAAGAACGTTTGTGTGAATGTTTTTAGTTACAGGTATCTTCTAGATTAATTTTAAAGACCATTCACCCCCCCCCTCTGGGCTCGTCAACTGGGCAACAAGTGGTATCAGAGCGAGTCTCTTCGACAAAGAAAGGATCCAACGATCTGAAGAGTAAAGATCCATGGCAGCCCAAGGTAACTTTGAAGGTCAGTCTGTCAACCGACCCCCTCTCTTCGATGGTGAAGATTATCCTTACTGGAAGACCAGAATGGAATACTTTCTACAAGGGCACGACTATCAATTTGGTCCATAGTAGAAGAAGGTGATCTGTTAGTCACAAATGAGAAAGCACAATGGACAGATGATGACAGGAAGAAGATTTCCTTGAATTGCAAAGCAAAGAGCATCCTATGCTGTGCTCTAAGTAAAGGAATTCAACAGAGTTTCAGCCTGCAAATCCTCAATGGAAATGTGGGAAAAGCTCAGGATTACTTATGAAGGCACAGACAAAGTAAAGGAAACAAGAATCGACATTCTTGTCACTCAATATGAAAGATTTCAGATGCAGTCAAGTGAGTCCATAACTCAAATGTTCAGCCGGTTCACTGACATCACAAATGGACTAGCTAGTCTGGGGAAAACTATGAGATGGAGACATGGTGAGGAAGATACTTAGATCCTTACCGTCCTCATGGACCCCAAAGGTCACAGCAATAGAAGAAGCTAATGACCTGAAGAGAATGTCTGTAGAAAAGCTCATTGGGTCCCTCATGGCCCATGAGATCAACATGGAAAGGCTAGGACCTCTAGCAAAAAAGCACTCCAACGCCTAAAAGCTGAAGAAGATTCACCAGAAGCAAGTTCAGCTGAAAGTGAAAGTGATGCAGACAGCGAAAATGAGGAAGCTATGCTATCTAGAAAATTACAGCGAATTTTGGCTAAGAAGAAGAAATTCAATCTGGAAGAAGGCACTTCAAAAGGAACAAGGAATTCAAGAAGCCAGATGGAAAAGAAATAAGAAAGGAGAACCGTCTGCTATGAATGTAAGAGCCAGGACACATTAAAACTGAGTGTCCAAGTTAAAGAAGCGGAGTTCAGGAAGAAGGACAGTTCCAAGAAGTTCAGAAAGTACAAGAAGAAGGCGATGGCAGCAGCATGGGAAACAGTAGTGACTCAGACAGTGAGTCAAGTTCCTGCAGTGATGAAGAAGGCCAACTTGGCCTTCATGGCAAATACTGAAGATAAGGTAACTTCTGACTCCTCTTTTGATTCATGCAATGATTCAGATTCGATAGCTTAGAAGAGGCTTTCAACGAACTATATGAAATATAAAGAAGTAACCAAATTATTAAAAGTGAGCAAGAAAAACATAGTCTGCATAGAAATACAAACTCAGATCTAAAATCAAAAATGAACAATTAGAAAGTCAAATAACTGAACTTAAAGAAGAAATGAACTGTTATGTGAAGACCTAAAAGCTAAGAATGAACAAATAACTAAATTAGAGAAACAAGTAAGTTCAGATGAAACTGAAATCAAACACTAACAGAAGAAAATATACAGTTATCTAGCACATTAGAAAAATTCACTAATGGTAAAAACTCCCTCATATTAAAAGGTGCTAGAAGATCAGGTAAGAAAAAAATGGATTAGGATATACACCCCCAGATAATGAAGAAACCATAATTTATCCTAAAACATATCAAACACCAAAATTTGTACCTGAACAAGATACAACATACAAAGCTGATTTCAGATATATAGAAAAGTAACCAAATTATCCTGCTGTAGTCACTGTAACAAGTTAGGACACATCATAACGACATGCCCAACAAGACATAAAATGGATAATAAAAGGCAAAATAAATGATACTAACCCATCAGGACCCAAAGAATTTGGGTACCTAAAACTTGATGTTTTTATTTCAGGACATCTCTCGAGCATCCAAATGGTATTTGGATAGCGGGTGCTCAAGACACATGTCAGGAAACCAGAAGTTATTCTCTCATCTCCAAGCTGAAGAAGAACAGTTACTTATGGAGATAATGGGAAAGGAACCGTGATAGGCAGTGGCTCTGTGAATAACAAAGGAAAAACAGTCATAGAAGATGTGCTATTAGTCAAGGGATTGAAGCACAATCTCATTAGCATTAGCCAGCTGTGTGACAGAGGCCATCAGATCAAGTTTCAAGAGTCGAAGTGCAGCATACTGAAGGATGGAGCAGTCATCTTTGAAGCTAATAGAGAAAGAATTTGTATGTGCTCTATCTTGAAGAACTCAAGGTTCAAAATGTTTGCCTGGCAGCAATAAAGATAAATCTACAGAATTATGGCACAGACGACTTGGACATTGCAGCATAGATGGCATGAGAAAACTGCTGAAGAAGAATCTTGTGGAAGGTCTACCTAAGGTTAGTACAAATTGGATGGTGTATGTAAACCTTGTGCTAAGGGAAAGCACACCAAAGGCTCCTTCAAGTCAAAGACGGTGGTGACCACCTCAAACCCTTAGAGCTCCTTCATATGGATCTATTTGGGCCAATGAGGACTACCAGTCTTGGAGGAAAGATTTTGGATTTGTCATAGTGGATGACTACTCAAGATTCACATGGGTATCATTCCTAGAGCATAAAGATGATACTTTTGAAAACTTTGTTAGTTTCAGCAAGAAGGCCAGAAAGATCAAAGTTCAGCATTGTGTCTATCCGATCAGATCATGGTGGTGAATTTCAAAATGAAAAGTTTGCTAGATTTTGTGATGATCAGGGAATTGAGCATAATTCTCAGCACCAAGGACACCACAACAAATGGTATTGCTGAGAGGAAGAACAGAACCCTATTGGATATGGCAAGAACTATGCTCTCAGAATATGATCTGCCAAGATATTTTTGGGCTGAAGCAGTCAACACAGCAAGCTACATTATCAACCGAGTAATGATCAGGCCAATCCTGAAAAGACTGCATATGAACTATTCAAAGGGAAGAAGCCAAAGATCAGCCACTTCAGGACTTTTGGATGTCCTTGCTTCATTCACCAATGGAAAAAGGGACATTGGTAAGTTGGATGCCAAATCAGATGAAGGCATCTTTATGGGGTACACCTCTAACCCAAAGGCTATAGAGTATTTAACAAACGTACTTTATTGATTGAACAGTCTGTACATATTATTTTTGATGAAACTAACCCTTCCTTGAGAAGGAAGTAGATAGTGACAATGATGATGCAGATGAACTGTCCAAGAAACTAAAAGATACATCAATTGAGGACAAGGATGATCCACCTCTGGAAGAATTGCAACAAGAAGAAGTTACTCATGAAAACTTCCAAAGGAGTGGAGATACAAGAAAGATCACCCACTTGAGAATATTATTGGTGATCCATCCATAGGGGTAAGAACAAGAGGTAATGTTATTCCTTGTGATTACCTAGCTTTTGTTTCTCAAATAGAGCCTAGGACAGTCAATGAAGCTCTTTCTGATGAATCTTGGATAGTAGCCATGCAAGATGAATTAATCAATTCAAGAGAAACCAAGTATGGTCACTTGTTCCTAGACCATCAGACCATCCAGTCATTGGCACCAAATGGGTGTTCAGAAATAAACTGGATGAAACTGGTGCAATCTTAAGAAACAAGGCCAGATTGGTAGCTCAAGGCTATTCTCAAGAGGAAGGCATAGATTTCGATGAAACCTATGCACCTGTAGCTAGACTTGAGGCCATTAGAATATTACTTGCATATGCATCTGCTTTGAACTTGACATTATTTCAAATGGATGTTAAATCCGCATTTTTAAATGGTTTTATAAAAGAGGAAGTTTATGTGGAACAACCTCCGGGTTTGATGACACAGAATTTCCAATCATGTTTTCAAACTTCATAAGGCATTATATGGTTTAAAACAGGCACCTAGAGCCTGGTATGAAAGGCTTAGCTCTTTTCTTTTAAACCATGGTTTCAGTAGAGGTCAAGTAGATAGTACCTTTTCATAAAGTCAAAGGTCAAACACATTCTATTAGTCCAAATTTATGTAGATGATATTATCTTTGGGTCTACTGATGAATCCCTTTGCAAGTACTTTGAAAAGTTGATGCAGGGAGAATTTGAAATGAGCATGATGGGAGAACTTAATTACTTCCTTGGATTACAAATCAAACAAGGAAAGGAAGGAACTCACATCTGTCAAGCAAAGTACACAAAAGAACTCTTAAAGAAATTTGGATTCGAAAATACCAAGCCACTGTCAACACCGATGAGCACATCAACAAGGATGGACAGTGACAAAGATGGTAAGAAAGTAGATCAAAAGATCTACAGAGGTATGATTGGTTCACTACTTTATTTAACAGCTAGTAGACCAGATATACTATTTAGTGTATGCATGTGTGCTAGATATCAAGCTGATCCTAAAGAATCACATTTAATTTCGGTGAAAAGAATATTTAGATATTTAGCAAGATCTCATGACTTAGGTCTATGGTATCCAAAACATTGTGAAATTAACTTAGTAGTTACTCTGATGCTGACTATGCTGGATGCAAATTAGATAGAAAAAGCACCAGTGGTGGTTGTCAATTTCTTGCAGGATGTTTAATATCTTGGTCTTCAAAGAAACAAAATTCAGTAGCACTATCCACTGCTGAAGCTGAGTACGTAGCTGCTGGAAATTGCTGTACACAACTCTTATGGATAAAGCAACAACTTGAAGATTTCGGATTAAACATCAAATCCATCCCACTGCTGTGTGACAACACCAGTGCCATTAATCTCACCAAGAATCCAGTTCAGCACTCAAGGACCAAACATATTGAGGTTAGATATCATTTTATTCGTGATCATGTTGCAAATGGAAATATTGAAATATCCTTTATTGATACAAATGGCCAATTAGCAGACATTTTCACAAAGCCTTACCTGAAGAGAGATTCACATCTCTTAGAAGGGAATTAGGCATGTGCAATTTGTGATAAAGTTTGCTTACAAATGGCACTTAATTTTCAGAATTAAGTAAACCCTCCATGGCGTTAAGCAAAAGAAATTCAAATTATTCTTTGTAACCGCTCTCTCATTGAAGTCGGTTTGAATAGTCAACCCTTTTGTCGTTTTCCACCGCCTTTTGGCGCCTCACTTTCCACATCGCATTAATTTATTCATGAAATCAATGGCAGAACGATTCGTATCTCATCGTCTACCTTTTCCCCTTTTTTCATCCTGTAGCATGAGCTAATGCCCTAACAACTCCTATCTTAACCCTCTGTAAATTTGAACCTTCCTCCTCCTTCCCGCAAAATTTCTTGAGGATTCCTTCTCTTCCCCTTCCGTTTCAACCCTCCAGAGACTTTCCCACCTGAATCCATGGCCGCACCAGTCATCGCCGGCAGTTTGGGTGGCTACAGCGCCGAGTTTCTCACTCCTGAGCAGCAGAGAGGTTTACCTTTGTGAAGACGAAGCTCTGTGGAATAAAGAAGTCGATGTTGCTAATCTGAGGAAAAATGGAATGAGCAGTGTGTAGATTTGATCAATCAGATGCAGTGGACAGGAGTCTCCACCTTTTCAGAGGTCAGTTATCCGGACTTGGTAAAAGCTTTCTTCGTGTGTATGAGAACAGAGGAAGATGGGTCCCTAGTCTCTTCAGTAAAGGGAACCCTGATTAGAATAGACCCTGAGTTGCTGAAGATGTTGTTTGATGTGAAGACTTCCGGATTTAGTGGGGTTCACACCGTGGACGCCCAAGTGAAAGGTTTGGGAATTGTAGGGCCGGGCTTCAAGCTAAGGGATGGCAAGCTGGATATAAATCAACTAACTGCTTTCAACCGCCTCCTTCACTTTATTGTTTGTCAAATCTTAGTTCCCAGAAGTGCAACATTTTCATCTTGCACAAAGGCCGACTCAGACATGATGTATTGGGCCATTCAAAATAAGGAGATAAATATGGCCGCAGTGATGATGGAAAGAATGAAATTTGCCAGAGATCAGATTTGGGACACCAAGAGCAAGTTAAATGTGTCCCTGCCCTATGCCCACCTACTTACCAAGATCTTCAAACACTTCGGTGTTGATCTTTCTGGGGCAGTTGTAGAGAAAATGGGCCAAGCAATCAGGTCCAGGAACCTGAAGAAGAGTGGCTTCTCTGTGGAAAATGGTGTCTGGTTCAAGGCTTCAGTTGCTGAAGGCGAAGCCATCATTGACGACACCTCAGTTGTTCATCAAGAGATGGGATCAGCAGATATGATTCCAGAATTGCCAGTGGAGTCAGTTTCAGCTCCAGCAGTTGGAGCAGCAGAATCATCAGGCCCCTCTTTAGCAGAAGTTCAGTCTGAAATTGCAGTGGAAGAAGAAAGAGTATCAGCACCAGCTTCAGAATTTCCAGAAGAATTAGCTGTAAATTTTGCAGAAAGGAGAATTGAGGATATTCTCCCAGAGGACATTTTTCAGTTGAGGACCCACTACCCTCAACTGTCGTTGCATCTATTCTTTCAGACATTATTGATTCAATTCCTTTCACCTCTAGTGCTCCAGAAACCAGTGGCAGAGTTGCAGAAGAGGCTGTGGCATCAGGCCACATTGATGAACCAATGGAAGATGTTCAAGTAGAGGTAGAGCACCCCAGCTGCTCAGGTGACTCTGTGATGGAAGATGCTCCCATTCAGGGGGCAAGTATCAAATGAAGAAGATGCTCCTATTGAGGGGAGCTATCAAAAGAAGGTTCAGCAGAAACAACTCCAGTTGTTGATGGTCAGGAGGAAAGGCATAGAGATTCTCAAAATTTGGATGACAGAGAAGGAGAGATTGCAAGCTCTTCGAGCTCAGATGATGATCAACCTCCTCCAGCAAAAGAAGGCAAGAAGAAAGGAAAAGAAGTTGCCTCTGAAGTTCCTCTCCTGGCTGATACACCTTTTGAGAGGCAGGTCAAGCAAAATTGTCATAAATTTGAAACCAGTGATTGAAAGGTTGAATGTGCAAGGTGCTATTATGTACTCTCCAGTCAGATGTAAATTCTATATTTCTAAGCCAAGCTTCAGCCAACAAAGAATTGGGACAAATCAGAAATGCTATGAAATGGTTTAATAAGGAGATGAGCAGCATGAAGGCATGCTCTCGGATATTATCAAGCAGTTGGAGTTCAAGCTCCTCCTCCTCCAGAAGCAGCAGCACAGCAAAAGAGGTAGGGCCAACAGGGCCAGCTGATCAGGTTGAAGGGCCAACAGGCCCATCTGAGCAAGGGTCAGGGCCATCAGGGCCATTGGAGAGTGAGTCTGTGCAGATAGAGGCAGAAGAGTTCTTGGCACCCAAGCCCCCAGCTCCCTCTTCTCCCTCTCACACACCTATTCCTCCAACTCCACCCTCAGCTCCTACAACACCTCCTGCTCCTCAAACATTCAAGAAGCCTCAATCTAGACCAATTTCTTCTCCTACACCATTTCAGTCCACCTCATCTCCTGCCTCCTCTACTTCCATTCCTTCTCCTTCTCCTATACATGAGGCCCCTCCAGCATCCTCAGCTGGAGCATCCTCCTCCTCCTCTGGTCCCTCCCTTGGACCAATTGATGACCTTCCTACTACTTCCCACTCTTTTCTTCATCCTACTCCTCCACCCTCTTTCATCACTATCATACCTGAAAGAGCCCAACTTAACTCTCCCTTTATGGAACAAATAAAGGATGAGTTTGAGGAAGGGATCCTCAGGTCTGTGTTGAAGGTTGGGGAACATGTTCATAGGGCAGACCCTTCTAGTCCTGCCCCCAAGAAGAGGAAGCTTACTTCTACTTCCTCCCTCTCCTCTGACCCAAATACCCACCTTTGTGGTTTTCTCTCACAGTGGACAACAAACATCCCTCACTGTACAGAGAATATCTCTCAAGGTTGTTTTTGCAACCATCATTACCTTCCATTTCTTGATCTCACAGATCATTTGCACACCATTCTACCCTACACTTCTCTTTCCAAATCCGAAAAATCCAAAATCTTCTCTCTTGCCCACTCCAAATCTGAAGAGCAGTGGGGCAAAGGTCACAAGGATCTCCTAAAGAAATTCATTCTTGCCAAATCTGCTAGATTCCCTCCAAGGGACCACTCCCTGACCCTATCAGAGTGGTTCAGGATCTATCATAGGGAACTTTGGGCACCCTATATTCAAAAGGAAATCAAATGATCAGGCACCTCATGCTATTCAACAACTACAGATATATTCATAGACTTCCAGAGGTTCAGCTCAGTCAGTTCAAAAGGGCCATTTCAGCTCTGACTCCGGATATCTCTCAAACTTCAGATGTTCAGGTAGATTTTGCTACCCTCCAAGTACCTGAAGAGATAGTCCTTCCTCAAATTCACTTTCTAGTTATGGAGTCCTCTGTAGGATCCATCATCTTTGAACGTTTTGCCAGAGTAATGGGCAGAATTAAAGTTCAGAAAGGCTGCCTGGTTGCTTTTTCTAGATTCCTGTTTAGGGAATATCACCAGGGGCATGTAAGTGCTGAAGTTCTAGCCCCTATTCTGTCTGAATGTGAAAGGCTGACATCTTCTGAATGGTCCAAGTTCTACCCCCTGTCAGCTCAGCAACTATTTGAAATCAATGAAGTTCAGGCCAGAGAAGGCAAACCAGCCATTTCTCCAGCTACTTTCCTAGATATGAACTCCATTCATCTTGTTGATGACCCCTTCAAGGTCTGGGAGGAAAGATACAAAGTGTATGTGGCTATGCACAAAGCTCTCAGAGATAACCACAACCATTATCCTGTCACCATGGACCAATTCCTCACCTGTGCCAGCTTTGGGACTCGTCGATTTCTCAAGATGAACATGGACAAGAATGCATATGCTGACCTTCTCTATCAGCACCTAGATCTTCATCTCAAAAGGATGGCTTCCACCATGGGACCCTCCTACTCTGTATCCTTTGGAGTCTTCAAACTCTTTTTGAAGAGCAGGAAGCACAGGCATGGGAAACCATCTCCCATTTTGCCTCTCTTCTGTCTCCTCCTGCCTTCTATTTACCAGTACCTCCACAAAGTTAATGAAATGACCTTCTTTGTATACTCCTGTTCTCTTTCTCTCTTCTTTCTTTGTCGAAGATTGTCTTTTTGCTCAATGACAAAAGGGGGAGAAACTAGCATGTCTGAAACATCTATAACATTTATATGCTTTTTCTTTTCATCCATACTTATTGTTCAGTTTTGTCATCACCAAAAGGGGGAGATTGATGACCAGTCTGTCCCCATGTAATTTTAATTAATTACATATATATATTATAATTGATGATTAACAAACCAAACAAAGTTTATCAATTATATCTAATGAATATTTCATAAGTCTTAAGTACAGAAAAAATACCAAGGTCAAACAAGCCAATAAAGGTATGCATTACTTCTCTGAAGCCTTAATCTCTTCAACATGATATTTCTCTAAGTCCATATCGACTTCTATTGAAGGCCATAACGATTTCTTTATAAGCATATCGATTTCATAGAATTATCATAACGATTTCCTTTCTGGCTGAAAGTCATGTTGTTTCAAACAAATCGATGCCGTAACGATTCTATAAGTGATCGCAACGATTTCCTTTAAGACTGAAAAGTCATGTTATTTCAAACAAGTCGATGTCACAACGACTCTATAAGTTACCGTAACGATTTCTTTAAAGCTCGTAACGACTTGCCTGTCACAACGACTCTATAAGTTGTCGCAACGATTTCCTTAGAGCCCGTAACGACTTGCCGTCACAACGACTCTATAAGTTACCGTAACGATTTCTTTAGAGCTCGTAACGACTTGCCTGTCGCAACGACTCTATAAGTTTCGCAACGATTTCTTTAGAGCCCGTAACGACTTGCTCGTCACAACGACTCTATAAGTTACCGTAACGATTTCTTTAGAAACTCGTAACGACTTGCCTGTCATAACGACTCTATAAGTTATCGCAACGATTTCTTTAGAAAGGCAACGATTTGCTTGCTGTAACGATTTCATAAGTTACCAACGACTTCTTTAGAACTCGCAACGACTTGCTTATTGTAACGACTTCATAAGTTACCATACGATTTCTTTAGAGTTCATAACGACTTGATAAGTATTCATAACGATTTCTTTAGAATTCACAACGACTTGCTTTGTATAATGATTTGTTAAGTATTTCACATCGATTTCTTCAGAAACACAACAATTTGCTTTGTGCAACGATTCATTAAGTGTTCATGATATATCTTCTGTCACATAACGATTTGCTATGACTCATAACGATTCATAAGTCATATAGTCATCGATTTCATATCTTGATATCTTATTCATCTTAAAAGCGTTGACTAGTCAAAGTCCACGTAGACATCTCTCTGACGCTTTTGCATTTATGAGATCTGAACATATCTCTGCATGCATGCAGACATATCATCCTTTATCGTGCCTACTCTGATTACGTCCTTTAGACTTAAGCTATTTTGCACTACTATTTTCATGTCTATTGCTACTGACGTTGACTGACATCAGAGACAGCTTAGCTGTCTGCTATTTGAGATTGACATTTGTGCAGACCTCTGAACTAGCTTCATGGTACAACGTTAAACAAAATAGAAGCCAACGGATATTTCTGAAGATCTATCTCTTTGCGTGCTCAAGTGATCAAAAGACTGTTGACTGGAAGCTTCCAAGACTCCAGATGTCATTCAGTCTAACGACTCTCAAAAGAGAGACAACGGACACTTCAACGTCTACATTTCAAATTGAAGATATAAATTCAAGTCAGAAGAACAGAAGAAAACAGAAATCGCGCATTCAAGCATTCAAATTCTTCTGAAGAAAGTCCAGAGCCAAGAACCTTCATTCCACTTAGCTTTTGCTCTTTTGCTCTCCACTAGTTTGTGAAAATCTTGAGAGAGCCTGTATAGTTCTGAGAGTGTGCCTTGTTTAAATCTCTTTGCTCTCAGTTCTAGTTGCTTCAGATCCTTGCTTATCAAAAGCTTGATCTAGGGGCTTGAATTTCATTCACTCTCTTGTGTTGTTCCCTTCGTTGTGAAGGAAGACCTGGTGGTGTATCCAGGGTGTTGTTCCCTTCGGTTGTGAAGGAAGACCTGGTGTGGTATCCAGGTGTTGTTCCCTTCGGTTGTGAAGGAAGACCTGGTGTGGTATCCAGGGTGTTGTTCCCTTCGGGTGTGAAGGAAGACCAGCTGAGCTAGGTGTTGTAGCGTCCTTAGGGGGACTGTACCCTAGTTAGTGAAATCCTGAGTTGTTGCTCAGGGACTGGACTAGGACTCCTAAGGAAAGGTGGTCCGAACCAGGATAAACCTTGTGTTGTGTGATTGTCTTCTTTGTGTGTTTGTTATTTAAACTAACTGTCACTAACCTACTTCGAAGAACGTTTTGTGTGAATGTTTTTAGTTACAGGTATCTTCTAGATTAATTTTTAAAGACCCATTCACCCCCCCTGGCTCGTCTACTGGGCAACAGGGCCGTAGTCCCTAAAGGTGCCAGGCATGGGCCTGCGGGGTGTGTGACCTGCAGTGTGGTGTTGGTTGTCTCCACTGTTCTTTGGCTTGTGCTTGTGGAGCGCAGTTGGACCTTTCGTCCTTACCTCCGAGACTGAGAGGTTAGTTTTTTGTGTTGTATTTTTCGGGTTGGATCTGCGTCATGAACCATAATTGGTTCCTGTGTGGTGGCGTCGTTTCCTTCACTCGTGCTTTGCCTATGGTATAGGCTTTGAGTGTTTGACTCACCGTTGTGGTTTGACTGGTTGTGGTGTTGCTCTGGTGTGTGGCACAGTTGGTGGTTTGTGGTTCTGTGTTGGTTACTCCGTGGAGTAGTTACTGTACCCTTTCATGGGTATCTTTTTCTCGTGGTACGCTGTGTACTAGCCTTTTCAGGTGGTGTGGTGGAACTGTGCTCCGAGGAGGTCGTGTGGTGAGACCTTCCACTCATTGTGTTTTACTCTTCTTGGGGTAAACTTCCGATTATGGTTTTAGTGATGATGATGGCATTGATTGTAGCCAATCTTGCTACTATGTGTGTGGCTTTCAACATGGGTATAATGTACTAGCTCTTGGTCAGCGGTCCTGATACCCAAGTGGTTGAGGTTCGCCTGGAAGCTCGTAGCCTAGGCAGTGTTTGCCTGTGTGCTTATAGTTTAGGCGACCAATTGTTGTAGTAGTTTACCTGTGAGGCTTGTGGCCTAGGCATATTAGTTGTTGGGCAGACTAGTGGTGTTAGACTAGTCCTGCCGTTCCTCTTCCGCACTGAGATTTGTATTAGTTGAAATGATTATGTTTAATTGTTATTAATTATATGTTGTTGTGAGCATAAAATGATTTGGCTAACGGTATTTCCAGTGAGATGCTTTCGGGTTGAGGTCTCTCTTTAGTTTCATTGTTGTTTTTGGTGGTCCCCTACTAAGCCTGTGACTTGTTGAGGCTCACTCCCCTACAGTTCTTTTCAAGGCTTACCGTTGGTACGACTTGCGAAGGCGTTGTGATAGACTTGTACCACCAGCAGTAGTGTTAGTTGTGTTGTGTGAGCTTGTACTCCCTCAGAATATGCCCCAGTTAGTTGCACTTTTTAATTGGACATGTAATAATATATTGGGACAGTTGTAAATTGTTATATATGTAGATATGAGAACATGTACTTTCTTGTGTCTTATACTGTCGTGGTTGTCTTTTATATTCCTACTGGACACGTGTACAAGTTATCCCTTGCGAGACTTCGGTCCAATCGCGGGAGGCGGACTTGGATATGGAGCCTTAATGGGCATAAATATCCAGGACCGTTACACTGTTGTGTGACAACAATGGGGAAATTGCACAAGCCAAAGAGCCGCGGTCTCATCAGAAGTCTAAGCACATTTTGAGGCGCTTTCATCTGATTAGAGAAATAATTGCCAGAGGAGATGTTGTGGTGGAAAAGATTCCATCAACTGACAATGTAGCAGATCCACTAACAAAGCCTTTAGCTCAAATTGTGTTTGAGCGTCACCTGGAAGCTATGGGTTTAGTGCATAAAGGTGATTGGCTTTAGTCCAAGTCGGAGATTGTTAGTCTTAGGTAGACAACAAGCCAACTGGATATTGTATCATTTTGTTCAGTTATTAATAATATGGCTTTTGTTTATTGTTTTACTATATTGGTATTATAATAAAGTCCAAGAACATGTGCAATAGTGAGTAGACAATGATGTGTGATCATACTAATGAGACTACTCACTCAATAAACACATATTCTAAATGTTCCTATTCAGTGGATACCAAAGAAGGACATCAGATATCCGGTTAGAATAGTATTGTTAACTCCCGCTCATATGATGAAGATGACTGATCTCATAGTCATGTGTGTGGAGACACTAAGGAGAAACAATAGGTGCTCTTTAGAGAAAGAGTTCACTAAACTGATCCAATAGAATCATTGGATGGTATTGTACCTAACTGTCAACCAGAAAGATTTGATTGACACAGTTGTGTAGATGGTCTTTAGACCTGAGACCCCAAAGACATCTTGTTAGTGGACTTCTGTATTTTGAGCTTGGCCTAAGAATCTCTATCCAAGAGATTCCATATAGCCAAAGTTTGGACACAACGGAAGACCTTCGAAGGGGATTGAGTGGTCAACAAGGGATCATTTGCCCTCGGTACATAGAGGGAGAATACTCAAGGAACGATGTAATGGAGTCCCTGGCCAGGGCAGGTAAAATATCAAAAAAGGAAGTTTTTGATATTAATCTAAAGCATCGGATCCCAGTGGGACAACAAGTTAGGATTTGACAATATACCATATCCTAAGTTGTTCCAAGAGTATTGTGCAAATGAGAGATTATATCTACATGACAACTGATGATGAAAAGGTTCCTTATGAGGGTTGCAGAACCCCAATACCTTTCGGGTTCACATGGTGTTGCTTGGCACCCAACATGTTTGGAGGCCCAGCTGAGTCGGCTAGATAAAGTTGATTTAGATTATTAATTAGCTAATATGATATATTAACTAATTAATCAAGTTAGTAAGTGTTACTAGTTTGTTGGGCCATTAATTGGATTGGTACTTGGGCCTAGAGGGTCACACGTAATAGGTTTTCAGGCGATAAGCTAAATATATAAAGATTAGGGGTTTTTGTGAAAAACTACCATCTCTATATAATGATGAGGTGGGAAACAACCTGGCCAGCATCAGGCTCCACCTAGTCTCCTCTCTCTCTCTCTCTCACTCTCTTCTCCTCTCTCTCTCTATCTCTCTCTCTCTCTCTCTCTCTCTCTCTCTCTCTCTCTCTCTCTCTCTCTATTGCGCCACGTATGTGTTGGACCAAGCCCCTACCGTTGCACCAAAAGCTCGAGCTGATAGTGAAGGCGGACCTTAATTCCTTAAGGTGGCCAAAGCTCCACATCAATGCTGTGGTCGCCCTGAGGGGCTTTGCACAGGGCGGTTAGTCCCTACGGCGGGATGGGTTGTCAGACCCGATGCCACTACACACACCCGATCCCGGGCCAGCATGTAGTGACAGCGATTCTCTAAGGGAGTCGATGGCAATTAACTAACAAACACCCCCCCAGCGACACCCGGGGGAATCGAACCCGCAACCTCGCTCTGATACCACTTGTTGGCCCTTTCGGTATGGCAGCAAGCTAGCCTAGAGGGGGGGGGGTGAATAGGTTTTTTCTGAAATCTGAAATAGAAACTTAAACACAGAAATTAACACTTAAAAGTTTGGTTAGTTTAGTGTGATAAAGAGTAGCAGTGAGGAAGCAAGTAACAATCACACAAAAGGACACAAGAGATTTATCCTGGTTCGACCCTTCCACATGAAGTCCTACGTCCAATCCCCAACAAACTCTTGGGATTTCACTAACTGAAGGTACAGTTCCTTCAAGGACACTACAACACCCTGGATACCCCACCAGGTCTTCTTCTCTTTCCCGGGCAAGAAGGCAGCCCACTTCTTTTCTAGGCTCAGAAGCAAACCTACTTCTTTTACAGTTCAGAAGTAAACCTCCTGAACAAACCCAGTGCGGTTCTGCTAGACTTAAACCCCCAGCTAGGTCCTATTGGTACAAACCCCAACAAGGTTCTGCTAGACACTAACCTCTAGCTAGGTTACACACTATATACAGTCCTACAGCTGGACAGAAATCTTTCTTAGAAAAGAAAGATCAGACTGAGAGCTATTACAAGAGAACACTCAGGACTTAGCTCACAGTCACAGACTCTCCCCCAAGATTAAAATGAGCATAGGGAGAATGGAAGAGAAGAAGGCTTGAAGGCGATGAAGACTTCTGCTTGAAAGCTTCTGTAGATTTTGGCTCGAGCTCTTCTCTCTTTCTCTGAGTTGTTGTGGCGTGAGGTTCTTCTCACAGTTGTACACTCCTTGAAGGATTTTTAGGAAGGCTCTCTCTTTTCTTCAGCTAAGCTTCTTCTTTTATATGAGCAATTTGAATGGATCCGTTGAAGAGATCCGTTGGAGTTCTAGTCCGTTGGTCATCTCCTCTTCATTTGCCTTAATCAGACTCTGATGGTCTTCGAGTCTGTACACATAGAAGAAAGTGTTAGCATAAAAGAGTGTTTAATGATAAATGATGTATAGTACTATGCTTCTGCTAACATACTGAAAATAGTAGGTCATATCTTTTTCTGACAAGATTATGCATGCGCTTTTTCTGTCAGACAATATTTGACTTTTCAATGAGCGCCAAAAACACTTTCAAAATATTCAAGAGAAATCTATGTGAATATGACTTATATAATCGTTGTTCATTTACAAATAAATCGTTGCAAGTTTATGAACAAATCGATGTGAAGACAAGTCGATGCGTTCACTTAAGAAATCGTTATGGTCTAAAGAAATCGTTGTGATCACCTGAAGAAATCGATGTGATCACTTATGAAATCGTTATGAGACCCAAGCCGATGTGATCACTTATGAAGTCGTTATGAGACCCAAGCCGATGTGATCACTTATAAATCGATGTGAGGGCAAATTGTTGTGGCTATAAAAGGAATCATTCTGAGATCGATTTCTTAACAAATCGTTATGGCCACTTAAGAAATCGTTATGAGACCGATTTCTTATCAAATCGTTGCACTCACTTAAGAAATCGTTATAGCGCTTATAAAATCAATTAAAACCAAATCGATGTAGCGCTTATTAATTTGGCACTTAAACTGAAATCGATGTATATTGATTAAACATCGATTTTATCATTTTAGTGCGCCATATTGCATCATTGTGGGACTCAGCATTTTGCTATGAGATTGATGCGACACAGATGAAACAAAATATTCATTTAAGTTACATCATAAATTTTATTATCACCAAAATACAAGAACAAATAGAGAGTGGTTCAACAATCTCCCCCTTTTGGTGATGACAAAATTTATGAGAATTTTCTGACAAGAATATATATAAAGCATAGAGGTTTCAGAAAATTCATACAAACTCTCCCCCTTTTGTCACTAACCAAAAAAGAAGGATCTACCATGGATTTTCTCTCCCCTTTGAGAGAATTTCTTACCATTGAGGGGTTCAACAATAATAGTTGATAAGGAATGACTCCCCCTTAATCTGTGCTCCCCCTGAGCATGAGACTCCCCCTTAATGTGAGGCAAGTCAGATCTTGTTGCTCTTGACCTTTGACATGTTGTTTGTCAAGTCTTCAAGATTTTTATCTGTATAAAAAAAACTTGCAAACATTGTTAGTAGCAACATAACACATTCAATCCTTGTGACTACTCTCTCTTCATATATGATTTGAGTGAAGAGTCTGCAGTCACTCCTGCCTTGAGCATCCTTGGTTTTTGATGCTCCAAGGCTAACCTGCAAAAAAAATTACTCAAAGTAGGTACCCAAATCCTTTTGGGTCCTTGATGGTTAGATGTATGAAATATCCTTTAGGGATCCAAACTAAATGCCTTGTTGTGCAGGTGTTTACAGTGTGTCCTAGTTTATTGCAATGAGAACAACAATGAATATAGATTATTTTGTGTGTTCTTATTTTCTTTGTGCTGAGTTTTTAGAACAAGATTTCTGTAACCCTTTCTTTTACAGGGGCCTTTTTCTGGGGCATCTTGGTTTCTTTTACAAATTTTGGTAGAGGATATTTTTCTGGAATTATAGCTTGTTTTCCTTTTTCTGAAGGTATGTATCCAAGTCCTTGTTTGTTATTTCCATATTTTGACCCTTTTAGACTATAGCTAAAGAAGTTTTTCCTTTTGTTAATTTTCTAACCGATTCTTTAGGTAGAGATTTTTCTTCAGTTAAAGTTTTTAATTTTTCTTCTAACTCTAACTTTTCATTGTCCTTATTTTTTAAATTTTTATTCAAAGATAAATATTATCTTATTGTCCTTTAATGTTTTCTAGTTGCTCCAGTTCAGATTTAAGATCAGAATTGGTGTTTTCTAAGCAAGTAGAGTTGTTTTTCGACATCTTTAATTCTTTTACAACCCTTTATGTTTGTTCATACAGTTTTTAAAGACTTCTTCTAAGTCTTCTGATTCTAACCCTGAATCTGTGCAAGAATTAAAAAATGAGTCAGAATGTATCTCATCTAGTCCCACCATGAGGGCTAGATTTACCTGCTCCTTTTCGGAATCTGAGCTTGATGATTCTGGCTTGTGACCTCATCATTTTCCCATGCAGCCGCCATGGCTTTTCTTTTAAATTTCTTGTGCTGCTTCTTGGCTTATCAGTTTGACCAATCTTCTTAGCCTTGGACAGTCTGGTCTCAGATGTTCAGGTTTTCTGCATTCATCAGACTGGTTCTTTCTCCTTTTTCTCTTTTCTTTGATCCTTCTTGATCCTTTTTTTCTTCTTCTTCAAAATTTTCTGAAGTTTGGACAATACTTCATCCATATTACAGTCTTCAGAATCTGCATCCTGGGAACTAGAAGAAGAGATGGAAGGAGCAGCTACAACTTTAAGAGCATTAGTACATTTCTTCTTAGATGAGCTTTCAGATAATCGCTCCATATTTATTTCATTGCCATGAGAGAACCTATTAAATTATCAATTGATAATTTAGTTAAATCATGGGCCTCTTCAATAGCAGTTACCTAGGTGTCCATGAAATAGTTAAGGACCTAAGTATTTTTCTAACGGTTTCTTCATTAGAAGAATTTTTCCAAGAGAATTTAAACCTACTACTAACTTGAAAATCTATTATACATAGTAGTAATGTTTTCATTTGGAAGCATTTTTAAATTGCTCATATTGAGAGATAAGAATATCTATCCTAGTTTGTTTTACTTTATCTGTTCCTTCATAGGTTATCTGCAATTTATCCCATATATCTTTAGTAGATTTACATGCAGAAACTCTACTGAACTCTCTTTTAGATAGAGCACAACATAGATAGTTTTTAGCCTTAAAGTTTTAGAGATAGCTTACTCTTATCAGCTGTTGTAATGGCAGTAGTGCCTTCAGCTGGAACAACAATGAAATCACCTACCTCAATACCTGCCACAGATCAAAGTCTGTGCATCGAATGAAGCATTCCATCCTCATCTTCCAATATTGATAATCTTCTCCATCAAAGAATGGAGGTCTGGTGACGGATTGGCCTTCAGCATATCCTTGAGCTGCCATGGATCTTTGCTCTAAGATCGTTGGATCTTCTTGAAAGTTCAGAGACCCGCTCTGATACCACTGTTGGACCAAGCCTACCGTTGCACCAAAAGCTCGAGCTGATAGTGCAGGCGACCTTAATTCCTTAAGGTGGCCAAAGCTCCACATCAACGCTGTGGTCGGCCTAGGGGCTTCGCATAGGGCGGTTAGTCCCTGCGCGGGATGGGTTGTCAAACCCGATGCCACTAACCACACCTGATCCCAGGCCACATGTAGTGACAGCGATTCCCTAAGGAGTCGATGGCAATTAACAACAGTATGTCGCGGAGATCGCACAATCCAAGCTCTATCTTCAAGTGTTGCGAAACCCGAGGGAGCGGGTATGGATCGTTGCGAGGAAGACCGCATGGAACCGCTAGAGGCCAAATGGATGAACGGCTTGTGGTGTCACCTTCACGGAATCGTACAAATGTGGATCCGATTTTGCGCAAGGTGATTTCGACTACCTAATAGTCTGGTTTGTGTATCCCAAACGGATCGAGATCAGTTTTAAATCCCTTTTTCCGTGTTTTTTTTTTTATCTCGGGTTGCCGTAGACCTCACAGAGGACACTGGAGGGGTGGGGCACAAGATCGGGTTGCTCTCAGAGAGGTCAAAGTCATAGGTCGAGAAGGCTGTAAGATGATGAGGGCATCATCGTGGAAGACTCTCATATATTGGACTGGTCATAGAGGACCACATCCACATCATATTTCCATGGTCTAACCAAAATGATGCTCCCAACCTCCATAAGTAGGACATCTCACCAAAGCCTCCCAAAGTATGGGGGAAACAAGATCAAGACGTGATACATCATCTGGATCGAAATAGAAGTGGAATCAACCCATGAAACACAATAAGGGCAAGGGTGGTCAACCAGGTCAGCTTGAGATGTGAGATAGCCTGAGAAGAAATGGCATTAGTGCAACTCCCATTATCAATGATTACCTTGCACACCTTCCCATCCAAGCGGATATAAGTGTGAAAAATGGAAGTGCGGTGCCAATCATCACACTCGGCAGGCTGAGCTAAGATACATCGGACAACCTCAAGCCTACCCCCACCAAGGGGATCCTCCTTCTGGTCCGTTGGGAGATGCTCGGCCTAAATGTAGTTGGCTCTCTCCCCTTCATCCTAAAACTCTGCGGCCATGTCTTCTCCTGCCTCATAACTCACGTGCTGCACCACAGGGGTGGCCTCCTCAGGATGAGTACCCTCTAAAACTAGGGCCCTAGAGGGACATTGGGAAGCAAAGTGACTGACCTCACGGCACTTGAAGTAGCAATCATAGGACCCAATGCCCTAAGAGAGTTCACCCACCACTGGGGCCTTCCCCTTATCCTCCTACCTACTAGGGCGTGCACCCAACATCGAACAGTCATGGGGTGCTGGCAAAGTGGGGATTGGGTCCCTCTGAGGCGGCGGTCAGGGCCTAATGGGTAGCTCCTGCCGTGGAGGGTTCACAGGTCAAAGAGCGGGACCCCTTGAGGGCACCCCAGGAGCGACATGCTGATCTCTAGGGTGTTGGTAGACAGTCCTAACCCGCAGGGGTAATCCAAGCCTCTGCTCAAACTGTTCCATTTCACGTACGACCTGATAAGCATGCTCAATGGACGTCATATGCTCCCTCCTCATGGGATCCACATCTCAGCAAGTACTCATCAAACTCCATGATGTACTCAGAAACAGACAGATTCCCTTGTGTGAGGTTTTGCTAGTGATCGACGAGGCGATGTCAGTAGGTCGAATAAAGGTATTTCTCATGAAGCTTGACTTTCATGTCTTCCCATGACTCAATAAGCTCCAGCCCATGTTACTCAATAAGAGCCTCGACATTCAACCAATAAGTCTAAGCCTGGCCAATCAGCTTCATCATGGCAAAGCGTGCATACCAGGCATCAAACATCCCCATCCAATCAAAATAGTGGTTTTGTTGGCCTCCTAATGAAGGAAAACCTTCGAGTCCAAGGACCCATCAAAAGTGGGAGCGTCAGCATTAACTATCCGCTGATCATCCTAATCCTCTTGAAAACAATGGATCCTCCACTCATCAAAGTATTCACAGTCCTCTCGATGCCTTTATCTCCTCTGACCAAGCGCGGAATCTCTTCAACCCCTAGGGTGTCGAGCCTTTTCCTGATATATCTCCAATCAACTCAGCCATCGTGATCAATTTGCTCATCTCGACCCAATGGGTAACAACGACGGCAACAATCCCCATCCCACTCACGAACTAACTGCCTATCAACTCTCACATGCATGTGGGCAACAAACCTATAGACACCTTCAACCTCACCAAAAGAATCATACCCAAGACCGTCCTCTTGCCGATCAACAACAAGGTCCGCCCTAGGGGGGTCCCCAGGGGCAGGGGGCTGAGGACAGGGGGTGGGGAGGGTGGCCTTTCCAACACAGCTAGATGGTTAGCCATCCCGTGAACTGTACGGTCCAACTCGGTGAACCTCTCCTTAACATGACCCTCCATCTGATCCATACGGAGCAGGAGCTAGTTGATCCTCTCCATCACCCCAGGCATGGCCAAAGCATCTACTTGAGACTTCGACATTAGTGCCGAGATGTTGTACTCAACACCACTACGGGTGGGGATGCAGATAAGGCTCTAAACTAAGACATCATGTAAATTATATGATGTAACCCACTAGCAAAGGACAATATGCCCTATTTGATGTGGGATAGGACTGACTCAAAACTTTAACATGTACGCACAAGCAAGAAAATCAACAAATGAGCAACTACTATAGCGGGATCCAAACATTCACAATAATTTCATAAAAGCAAATATGTTAAAATAATAAGAAACACAACTCAAAAGGAGTCGTCCCTAACAGTAATGAAGCAAAATGGATCGACAGTAGTGAGCATTACAACTAATCTAGGGTAGCAACATCACATTCAAATATCTCAAGTCGATGGTGACACGGGAAAGGATCTCACAATTCTCAAACAATAGTGATTATTAATGATTTAATTATGGGCTAGGTAGTCCTAAACTCTCACATACACGAGAGCAAATTTAACCATATACTAGAAAGCAAGAATGGGAAAGAGTTTGTAGCACTCACTAACACGCTGAAGAGCAGGGATCCACACCGAAGATATTGGGTGGTGATGTGAGAGGGCATTCACTGGCATCCATTAGTTTCAACGTCAAGGCGGAGAGTTTGGCGACCACTACCTCCTAACTGCATCCGCACAAAGGCAATATGGCAGGCCACTCCAGGCACTAGCAAGGCGGGATCCGTGGGCGTCGAGGTTGGCCAAACTTGTGAAAGATTGTCGGTAAGTATAGGTACACGGGGATTGTGTCTTCGATGGCTCCGGTCCAATGTAAGCTCATCCGAGCACCGGCTGGAGCAATCGAGGAGGCCACGGGGCGGCCACAGTAGTGAACGTCCAACTAGTCACGGTCAGCCATGGGGTAGCGTGTCAGTTGGTGGCCGGATGGGGACTGCGGGTGCGGCTGGCAGGATACTTCACAATCGTGTTGACATTGAACAGGGACCATCGAATGGGGTTGGCAGGCCACTCTGTTCCCCCATGTCATCTTCTTCTCCTTCTGTACTGGTGATGTCGAGAGATGCAAGATAGATCAGTAGGAAGAGCCGACCTCCTTGTCATGGAGCGGCGCAGAGTACTGGTCGGTGCTAAATCATCGTGGACAGTGGAGGATGAGGACCACAATGGACAACACGCTCACGAGCTTAAGGGGGCAGGCACATGAGATGCGACACGTCTAGGGCTCCCACGACCAATGAAGTCGATGCGTGGGGAACAGAGGTGACGTGGGATGGCTTACGCCACTGCTGGCGAAGGTGCAGAGGGCATACAAAGGGCGCCAAGGGAGCCTTTGTATGAGGGGGGGGGAGAGAGAGAGAGAGGCGAGCAGGGACCGTGATAGGGGGGTAGCAGTGCAGCGAGGGAGAGGTAGCGCAGAGGGGGGTGGGAAGAACATAAGAGAGTGCAAGAGAGGCAGAGGCGTGTGAGAGGGGGTGTCATAGGGGAAAGAGAGAGTGGGGAAGAGAAAAGCTCACGGGTGAGAGAGAGAGATGAGAGAGGGAGAGTGCCAAAATGGAGGGGAGGCATGAGTGATGAGACATCTCGTGTGCACGGGGGTAGGAGTCGGTGCTGTGGGGTGGCCCGCGCGGGGGAGACGACGTTGTGGGAAGGGGGGCTTTCCTTCGCACATGGATATAATGAGAGAGGGAGCATCAGCATGAAGAAGAACAGGGAAGGAGGCGGCATAGTGGGATCAGAGCTAAGCTCTAATATCAGTTGATGCGGGACAGCGTAGAAGAGAAGGGGAGAAGGGAGAGGAGGGTTTTAGAAGGAGAGAGAGAGAGAGAGAGAGAGAGACTTGGAGTGCTAGTATCGGGTCTTTCAAAATAAACTCTTTACGGATGTACAAGTCATATAAATAGAAAAGAAGACTTACAATATTACTAAAATATAATTTTTTCTAAAATATGTATAAAATAGCCCAAGAATATAGAAAAATAGGAAAACATCACATGGGCCTAAATGAGTTATACAAAATATCTCGGCCTTAAAAAAATGTGATATACAAAATAAATGGCTTCAAAAGTCCCATAGAGTGTCGCCCAACTAGAGAGACGTCAGCTCCAAGGCTCAACAACATCAATAAATACGTGTCGGGTCAAACTAGTCATGTGCGCGAATGTCCGCATCACTTGACCCCACATCTAGCCTTCCACAAAAACCAAACAACACTGGAGGGAATAATAGCCATAGTAAATGAATGTAAGTTTGCTCCTGTAGCAAGAGCAATAAAAGAACAGAACACTTGTTCAAAAATACGCATATGGATTTGGATCCCACAGACAATTTGAAAATAATGCCAACAATATGGGCCCACTCTCCTTGAACAAGTGCATGACAAAGTGTCTCCACAGAATGGTTACAATAGCATGCACAAGCAAAGACCATAGGAATTCCAATCCACTAGATTTTACGATCAAAAGGTAGCCTATTAATAAGGGATCTGTAGATACATATCGAGATCTTTTTAGCGAGGTGTGGATTCCAAACCCATTTGGAGATGTCAAGAGGTGTTGCTTGCTGCCGAACAACATTCTAAGCCGATTTAGTAGAGAAAACACCGTAGTAAAGTTCAAGTTTCCAGACCAGTCTATCATTACCCAATGTAGATGTATTGTCATGCCCCGTTAATTAACAGCGGAATAAATCAGGGAGGCATGAACAACGTGTATGGTAACGTAAATTGCGCATACATTCGCAATTATCAGAGCAACTAATGAATAATAATTACAATAAACTCATCATTTTATTGATAATTCATCTAAACTATTACAACCACTAATTCAGAGCCAAAACACAGGGCTCAATAGCATCATTACATTTGGAAATGATAACTAAGTAACTAACTAAACTAACTCTAGGGTATTGGGGACAATACATCGCTATGACTCCAGGACGCTCATCACTCCAGTCCAAACCCGTTGTTGTGTGTAAGGTCATCACTTGACTTACCTGAAAACACAATAACAAATAACGAAGGGTGAGAGATAACGCTTAGTAGGACTTAATATCTCTTGTAACAAGCATGCTTTAAGTGATTAATGTCTTGTAACGCAGGTTAACTAGAGAGAACGATCATATATAGTTAAGAGAGTAATAGTACAAGATAACAAGTGACGATAATACATTTCTCAGAGTTTTGCAAAATTAGGATGACAATATAACGAGATAGCGTGTAACAAGATAGTGTATAACAAGATAGCATGTATCAAAATGACATGTAATAGGATAGCTTGTATCAAGGTGGCGTGTAACAAAATAGCTTGTATATCAAGATAGCATGTAACGAGATTGCATGTAAAGAGATAGCGTGTAAAGAGATAACATGTATGGTTGCACCACGGTGCACTAGTCAAGTACGACAATAGTCACTTTGGGACAGTAGCCGTTTCACGATAGTACAGTATGTCTAACTCCTCAGACTAATAGTCAAACAATTAGATGTCTAGTCAAGATAGTATAGTCAGAACCGATGCAATGCAGAACACCGTCAATAGCCCTTGCAGGTATTTTCGGGTGGCTCTCTGCCCCCAGGACTAGATTGGAGCCCCTCGGACACTCTTCGTGCCCTGCACAGTATGCATTCAAGTCAGGAGGGTCACCGGACCCATATTATAGCGCTAGACAGTCATGCATAGTACAAGCAATGGGAGCCACAACAGCTCAAGAGTCTCAAGAGTACTAGATGAATAGACGAGAATGTAGAGTGAACGTGAATAGATGAGAGTACAAGGATAGTAGATAAGATAGGGGTATAATCGTAAAACAACGATAAACCACGATAGTAACGGTTGCACAGCACTAGGTCGGGTACCGGCAGTCTGGTAGAAGTCACAACCGCCCCACTAGCCGTGCCGCGTACGCGAGCCAGGTGGTCCGGCGTGATCACAAGATAAGAGAGAACTCACTAAGGCCATTTGGATCGTACTGATCCCTAAAAGTGTAACATGATTTAAAGGTACAACCAGCTCGTCGGCAATGAACGTGCGCCAAAGCCAAAAAGACTTACGGAGGCCTTGACAAGGAGTCCCTGGCCCAGTCGAGAGTATTCCCAATGGAGAGGTGGTCCAAGTCAAGAGAAAGTGTGTAATGAAACGTTGTCCGTCTTGCCTCGAGTGCTCGAAGGCAGAGGGACGCGTTAACGGTGTACAAATCACGCGAATAAAACGAAGACATGTGTCATTTAAATAATAGGAAAATTAGGTAATTAATTTCACTTAATTACCAGATACATTATTTAGTAATTTACTAAGGTTTAATGGCAACATGATGGTTAAGTTTGTGCAAGTGTATGAAATCAAAAGAGCATGATACATTGTGCACAAGTCTTTTAAATTAATTAGATTCATGCAATTTATTACACATTAATAATTATTCAGATCAAATTATGAATAACAATGTTTAATTAAGACTAAACAATGGCTAATTAGCAAGTAGAGAAAGGGTATATAAACAATTTCGGGTTCTGGCTGTTTTTCTGTTAACGCGACGGGGGTACCCGTCGCGACTCCAGGTCGCGACAAGGCGGCTGGGCACGACAAGCGAACTGGCCCCAGGCCCGGTTCAGGGCTGGAAACGCGATGGCATAGGCCGCCGCGTTCTTAACGCAACGTGCCAGCGGGACGCGAACCGGCTGATATCGCGGCAGGTCACGCCGTCACGATATCAGGAGAGTCCGGCCTTTTTCCCTTTTTCCAGGGTTGATCAGATTTGACATAGGGCTCTTATAAATTCAATATAAAATCGTATAATGACCCAAAAATCACGAATCTAGTTTGAAATGAAAGTAGACACATAGATCTATCAGCATGCATGATTAATTTGAAATTAGACAAGATTTAGGCATGCTTTGAACATGTTACATTCCGATGACCTAAACGGGCGCAGTCAATGTTCAACGAATTAATTAGAGATGAATACATGATGAAAAATTCCGAAACTAAGGGCGTTTGAAAGCTACATGATGTAGTATTTACGAGAATTTTCTCATGGTGTGGGATCAAGTATACACGGTGTTCACAAGCAAACATGAAGGGTCAGGTGCATGGTTCTGACAGAGATTCAAAGAATTAATTCTCCCTAATGGGAGATCGAAATAGAGCAAGACCAAGGCCGTTTGAAAGATAATAAGATGCAGTATATATGAGAATCTTATCATGGCATGAGAGCAAGTACATGTGGGGAAGTAGAGAAAACATGAGATTTCAGTTCATGGTAACAACAAGGATTTACGAATTAAATTCGGCCAAATGGATGAGCGAAATGCAACCAGACTAGAGGGCTTTTGAAGAGGATCATGAAGTCTACCTAGGGTAATTTTTTCACGATTTTATCTTGAGAGATTGCCTACCTTTTTCATGGAGTAAGAAAACCCTAGTTTGAAGACGAAATGTGAAGGAGAAGATCCAAGTTCCAGCCTCCTCCTCCGAGCTCCCACGATCCTAGCCTCCCTCCTTCGTCCCCCAAGGTCTCTACTGCGGTTTTGGGTTGGATGGGAACGAAATAGAGTGTTTTGATGCTTAATAGAGTCCTTAATCACCTAAAACTCTTCTCCTCTCCTCCAACTCCGAAATTAGCAATTATCCACCTATTTTCTAGCCATTATCTACCTAATAGGATGGGGAAGAGGTCCAATTTCATGGGTAATGGGTTAGGATAGGCTTAGGACTCTTTTTAAGATAATTTAGGAGTTAAAATAGTCATTATCTTACCCCCTTTTATTTATTAATATTTTTAGGTACGAATTTAGCCCAATTACTTCCCATCTCATGATGGGCTCTTCATATTTGGGCCCAACAATCCATGTTATGACCATTAATAAAATACATTACTAATTTAACTTAATGGGTATTGGTTTAATTCTAATTATTCACCATTTGTTCTTATTTAAATATATTTATCACACTTATTCAAGTAACTTCATATTTTTAATTTGATTAAATATTATTCATGCCAATATTTCTAATCTTCACCCTTTGGGCTCTTACTCTTGGCCCAATAACTCATGTGAGCCTAGTTGTACAACCCATGTTCTTACTTTACTTAATGGGTTTTTAATTATCTTTTTCATTAAAGAATTTATTCATGGGCCAAGATTGTTCATTGGTCCAAAATATCATAACGGGCTATCGACCCATATTATTTAAAGTCTACCCACATGTTTATTTTTATTTATAAACCACTTTGGCTCATAAAATAATGGGTTCTTCGACTTATTCCTTAATTACGCTAATAAGTCGCATAATTTCTTAAACTTGATCTAAATGATTTTTCTGTGCCCAAATTTAATGATGGTCATTAGAGAATATTATTTAAAGTATAATTATTATTTTTACGGAGTTTTTATATGAATTTATACGCATGTGATAATAATGCGTACATTTTTAACTGATTCAATTTATTAATTGATAAAATTTCGATTTATTCATAATTTTTAATTAATAAATTTTTCGGAGTACTACATATATCATGAGAAACCAAATGTTGAATTAGCTCAATAGTTTCCACTGACAGGGTAGAAAGCAAGGATGGGCCATTTTATAATATAATCTTGAACCAACCAGTCATAGAGGGATGTTGCATAGAGTGAGAGTAATCACGTGGCTTCACTGATTTTTTTTTTAAATATCTGTTGTAGTTTTTAAGAATTTTTTATAAAAAGATGACCCCACTAAAATCAACTGTAGGTGTGACCTGATCTAAGATCTTAAATCTTTTTCTTTTTTTTTTGCCATAATCTTTCACCGCTTCGCCCCTACTACGTTGTTCAAGTTCAACAGTTGCTCTGCACGATAAATATAAAATAATTTATTTATATTATATAATATATAAATTATATAAATATTAAAAATAATTTAAATAATTCTACTAAATAAAATTTCTCCGTCCATCCCTACAACCAATGAAAATGGATATTAACTATCCATTGCTCCTAAAAAACGTAGTCCCGCAGAGGACCATGACCAGTCCAATTGTCCTGACTATGACCCACAATCCACAAAGAGTTGTCTTGAACCCAATGTGACAATGTCTTATGTTTAAGTATCATTTTCCAATGCGGGGATCCCACAGTTGGGTAATTAAATAAATGATATCATTGCAATTATAAACCTGGTTAATATACTCAACCCAAATACCTTTTTTAGAATAAATTTTCCAACGAAGCTTTACCTAATTGAGAGCAGTTCCCATATCATAAAGCGTGCAAATGCCAATCCCTCCCTCAGATGTAGGCCGAGATAAATGCTTCCAAGAAACCCATGCAGTGCCTGCGCAGTAGAACCACCCCAAAAGAAACCAGCAAATAGCCTTTCTAATGATTGTAAAACACTTTTTGGAGGACTAAGTATTAAAGATATGTTCGGTAATAAAATAGATTGAAGATAAAATGAAAATTTTAAAAATATCTTCGTTCTATACTCAGTCTATCTTATAACCAAACATGTTTTGAAAGAATATGTATAGGAATGGAGGACAGCACATGTTTGATGAGAATCAGTCTACCACCGATTGATAATAAATTAGATTTCCATGTAGCCAATCTTTTCCTCACCTTATCCAACAAGGCTTTGAAAAAAAAAAAAAAAGGAACAGCTTTAGATGCACCTTTAAAAATCGTCGCACCCAGGTAAACAATAGGAAACTGCTTGTGTGGGATAGAGGTGCTCGCAGATATGTGATTGATTCTTCAAGTAGGGATATATATAGAGCTTGCAGTGCAGCACAGAAGGAACTCTTAGCAGCACTGATTTTCTGTCATGAACATCTTTCATATATTTCATAAGAACCTTGACAACCATGGTTAGTTTGATTCATGGTTAAACTACTCATGGGTAGTTTACTCATGGGTTGCTTAACCAAATTTACCTAATTTTGTTTTGACAACTTACCCCCCTAACCAGGGTAACTTGAGTAGACTTACTCACCCTCTAATTTTTTTAGTCAACTTAACACTTTGACTCAAGTTATCTTTCTTTTATAATTAAAAAATAAAATAATATTTACATATATATAGTTAAAATAATATTTATAATTTAATGAATATTTTTTAAAAATTTTTGAATAAAAAAAGTTACCCCCGTGGGTAACGCTGCCCCCCTCAGGAGGTGGAGGTGGGCAGCGTTACCCATGGGTAAGCAGGTTACCCATGGGTAACCTGCAAAACTTGCCCCCCCCCCCCCCCCCTCCTCCCCAAACCGTGGGAGGGGGTTTACCCATGGGTAACTGCAAGTTACCTATGGGTACCCCCCTCCCAAATCGGCCCTTAGTGAAGATGATGGTATCATCCGCATATATATAGCAAGTAGGATATGATAGGAATCTGGCAAAATGTGGCATGAGGAGTAATAATGTTACTTTGAAATAAATGATGAAGTCATCTGCTTAACTAGGGCTAGTAATGAGCCAGACTGACTCGACAAATCTGCGGACCTGAGTTATTTTTGAATCGGACTGTAAGATTCTTTTCGGTTCATGAATTTTTAGTCGGGGTTAAAAATTTAGCCCGACAAAATTCATGGGTCTGACTTGGGCTTTAAATTTGATCCGACGAGTCAATCCGACTTGTTCTCTTTTTCTTTTTTTCTCCTTTCAAATCTTCAATTATAATTGGTTAAAATTATGTTATTTTACTTATTTAAAATGTTAAAAATTCTCTTTTCAAATAAATTAAGTAAATAACATCAAAATTCAATTTAATTGAGTGAGATTATAAATTTATATTATTAAATTCATTATATTATTATATTATTTTTTATTTAAATATTCAAGTCAAATTAAGTCGGACCTTAATCGAATTTTACAATTTTATAAAAATATTGAGCTCAAACTGGCTCGGGCTCTGGGCCAGACTTGTACTTCTATGTTGAAGAGTCGGACCTGAATTGGGCACACTTATGCCCGGTTCAAATCTGACTCATTAACAGTCCTATGCTAACGCTTCCAGTGTGACGATAAATAGATTAGGGGCTAAAGGTTCCCCTTGTCTCGTGCCATGGGAAGAGGTAAAAAATCCTCCTGCATTGCCACACTACAGAAAACCAGCAACTGGTGAAGAGCCCAAAGCCGAACTTTTGTAGGACAGCAAAAAGATAGGACCATTATATTAATCTATCGTAAGCTTTCACCATGTCTAGCTTGAATATTCTCACCCTTTTTAGATATATTTTGTGTGAGCTTTTCAGCCATGCAAATATTATCAACCATATTTTTACCTTTCACAAATGCTCCCTGAAAAAGAGAGATCAGAGCAGGGAAAATAGTAGATATCTTTTTGCAAACAATAAGTGAAATAATCTTATATGTAAATTGCAGAGACTTATAGGTCCGAAGTCCTTTAAAGAGGTAGGCGAGTCTCCCTTAGGAATCAACACAAGATGTGCGGACGTATACGATTTAGGCAGTACCCCCCTTAAAAAACTCAACCACTACTTCATAGAAATAATACTCCATGAATGAGTGAATCAAGGGTTTTCTCACACCTCATGTGTGAATGTAATTAACACTATTCTTTCATGGGTAGCGGGATAGGGTCCACTCAATCGAACTCCCAATCTCCTGATCCTTCTGTTAGATAAATTTGTGCGCACCTAAAATTTTTAAAGTCAAAATAAAAATAATTTTCAAACATGGCACGCCACGCACATTTTTTGATCCAATTTTATTTTCCTCGTTCACAAGAGGTGGTATTATATATATATATATATATAATATATATATATATATATATATATATATATAAAATATAGACAAACAAAAATGGCGGAAAAAAAACAGTAACAATTATGAAAGGGAAAAAGAAAGCACATCAATGACCATGAAGATTATCACTTCCGGCGGCGGGAGATGGTAAAATAAGCTTGGGTGATCGCCAGACCAAAGATGAGAATCCCGGCCACGAAGGAAAGCGTAGACCATGGGCTTCTGAGGTGGGTGGCCCTCAAACTTGCTCGCCATTTATGGTGTGGGACTTCACTGTACTCCTTCACCTGCTTGAAGAGACCAGCATTGTAGTGATTCTTGTAGTCCAGATGCGTGCCTTTGCATAGTTTGTTGAACATCTTGGCCACCTCGTCGTCGCATCCCAGTTTGCTTTCGATTATCCCACGCTTCCGGAGTATTGCGACGTCGCCCTCAGTGTTGATGATGTTGTCCATGAGCACAGCAAAGCTCGTGAAGTGGCTCCCAACTTTGGGGCAACACTGCTCCAGGGCTATGAAGTTACGCAGCTCCGAGCTGGTCGACTCTTGGACCCGCAAGAACGGGATCTCCAGTGTCCCCTCTACGAACGACACCTTCAGATAGGAGCTCACCTTCTCCTTCTTCCTGAACTTGATGCCGGAGTTGTGGAGCTCAGTGGCACACGAGATGTCCCTGGGTACCTCTTCTTCTTCCTCTGTGCAGGGGAAGCAGCAGCATCGTGGTAGCTTGTGAATCAACAGTATGTAGAGGACGCCAAAGACGATCGCTGAGATTAGGATATATGCGACCTTGAATGGGTAGCTCGCTACCTGAATATATGTGCAGTGGGCGGCAGGCTCGTCTGGTATGGACTTGGGATCTAGACAAATGTGGTGCAGATGCAGTAGATGCCGCACTTGGTCGACGTTTATAAGCTCCATCCTTTTCAGATCCACGCCAAGGAATGCTAGGGTAATCTCCATAAGAGTGAGAGGTTCTTCGCGCGTACCTTTGAAAGGGATCTTAGATCTTTGAAATAGATGTACCAGTACGAAGAACGGGATCTGGTTCTCCAAGAGCATCAGGTCTCTCCGCAGGCGAGAGAAACCCCACCTCACGCCGGCCAGTTGGGCGGTCTGCTTCGTTTGCTTAAAGATCCTCTTGACGAAGTACTCGATGATGAAGCAGCCATCGAGGACCAGCATCTTGACCAGCTCGTCCGGAGTCGATCCAATCTCCTCTGCGTACTGCTTCCGAGCTTGGGGTTCCCACTTGCGGATCTCCTCGATGTAATTGCCGAGTTTATTGTCCTCGTGGCGGCCGATGAGATCGTTTAGGTAGCTTAGCTTGATCTGCTCCATGGGCTGTAAGCTCTTGTTGTCGCGGTGGAGGGGGCCGATGCAGACGAGCTTGGGTTCGTAGTCCTCGCTTTCCTGCTGCCTGAGGGAGGGATGCACCCTCCAGATGCAGGGAAGCTCTTCTTCTTTCTCCCGAGCCTTCTCCGCCGCCTCCACCTTCTGTCTCTCCTCGTTCAGCTGGGCTTCCAAGGGATCCACCGCTATAGTTACCTCATGAGAGACCTCGACGATCTCGTCCTCATGTTGTCCTTCTCCGGTGCCTCCCAGCGCTCCCTGCGGCGTCGTCGCCTCCACGAAGGGGGCTGCGTCTAGGGTCGCCCCGTCCACCACGACAGTGCCAACGTGCTGTGGCGTGAGGACTGTCTCCGCCGGTGGCTGCGTCATCACAAGTGCCGCAGAGGCCATGCTACTCTCTGGTCTCTGTGCACTTGGCCGGTGGATGTAGATCGATGCGGGTGGGTGGGGGGATGTTGTCGATGTTGCTCTGACTCGCCGATGCTTGATCGCCTTGCTGCCAAGTTTCGCCGGCGACTGACTGGGTTGGGGCGCGGCCGCCTCAGAAGGGTATGGTATGGTGCAGATATTTCCCCAAGACGACAAGAAAACACCATAGTCAATAAAAGAACTATTGACGCAGTCACATTCGCATGTTGGGTTATATACAGACAAGGGCTAGCCACCTTCCCTGTCTTTCTATATTTCAATAAATTAGAGTGACATGTATTATAATATATATACACACACACATTGATTGATCTAGGATAAGATGATAAATTTTAAGGCAAACTATCAATCTTGTAATTCTTTTTATCTCTTACTTTTCTCCTTACGTACCATCATAGACGGACTCAGAAAAAATTTTAGTGGGATCACTCATTTTAGAAAAATTTTAACCAAATTAATGTAATGAAAAATTTAGACTCATTAATAGGGTTTTAAAAATTCAGTGGGGTCACATGACCCCACTGGTTCTTCATTGGGTCCGTCCATGTGTACCGTGTCGGGATTTTCACACAAATAGTTAGACTTTTTTAGGCTGAACCAAATCGATATAACATATTTGATATTATACCGTCTTATGCAAAATCTAGTTCTGTGTTCTGTCAAGTAGTACATCAATTCAGTAAACTTAAAAAAAAAAAATTTCTCATTATCATGTGATCAATTGAGGATATACCTACCATCCATTATTTGCTATGTATATTGCACTGGAGGTTGAGATACCCTTTTTAAGAGGCGGAAGTTAGGACAGTTCAATCCCTTTTCTAATCTATGCTAACTCGTATGTGAATTTTTTAAAAGGTGGGATTTTCCTTGGTATTCAAATGATTCTAATAAAAATTATTAGGATTTTTTTTTATAAATATCTATGCTAGAATGTTAATTTGCAAAATTTATTCTGCATTTACATATGCAAGTATGCCTAATAAAAGATGTCTCAAGAGACCTCTAGTAAAGAGGCACCCATCGAAACGAGGAATATATTTTAAATATTTCGCTAAAATTTATCCCTTAAATTAAACTTGGATAGTTTTACCCTGCCAAGATGACATATATAGTCTTATGGAGCAATACTTTAAATTAGTATTCAAGCAAAATCTTAAACAAATGACGTGTCTTCAAACTGGATCTCCTGTTTCTGGGTATATCTTGAAAACCAGTTTTAAACATCTTTAAAAAAAAATTCTATTTTCCACACATACTTTAAAACATTGACTATATATAGTTCTGTCAAACAGATTATGTTCTCAAAATGGTTTACCCAGTTAAATCCAGAAAAATCTTGTGCACATGACTGCATTATAATTCAGAATCCAATTGTTTTAAATATGATGACATGAGACTTATTAATTTGAAGGGAAGAAGATCACGTATTTATCTCCACATGCAGACCAGTGGAGATTATTTTTCCTCACTCGCAAAATGAGAAAATACCAGTTTTATTTTTTTAACTGGCATGCAGATACATGCACGGGCGAATAGGTAGACCCAGTGGATGTTTGAGTTCAATTATGACGGGCAGTCTTTGTTGAATTCAACAGTGTCGATATTAACTATAGTCTTTGTTGAAGTCCAGCTAACAATTAAGGACTCTAAAATATTTTATTCGTACAATGGTCTGTTTAGTCACCTAATTTGGCAGACCCCTCTTAGACCTTTTTTGCCATGTCCTCTCTCAGTACCATTAATTGAGCCACTTTTTATGTACAAAATCTTAATCAATATAATTGGGTCACTCCTTGTGTCTCACTTTCACTAGATAACCTAAATCCAACTTTCTTGCCATATCCTCGTCTCCGATCATAATTATATAATTAGGGCCAATAACTGGTTACCATGACTTGATTAAGCTGCATATTCTCTAGACAATTAACTTAACCTACCTTTTCATCTCTTTTAAGTTTGATAAGCAAGAAGGCTATCCTAGGTTAAGCGCTCTCTCATATACGTACGTAAACTCAAGTCTTTCCCAATTTGATTAAGTAGTGGGATATATATATATATATATATATATATATATATATATATATATATATATATATATATATATATATACATACATATGAATAGGGGTATTCACAGGTTGGATAAAGAATTCTGTGCTCTTCTCCCAAATTACTCATTTGGTTATGGTAATAAAAAGGCTTGTGTTTAAGACATTAAAACCAAAAAGACCATTTTTGGATAGGTACATTTGAGCAGTTCGCTGGGTCCTGGTGCATGATTGCAGCCTCCACAATGTCCACATGCGTGGCCCCGCGACCTAGTGGGCTAGTGGACCATCTGGGCCTAGAGATTGACAACCGCATGTCACGAATAGAGTGTTCATTAAACAGTCTAAATCAAAAAATTGAACTGAACCAATTGGTTCGGTTCAATTTGGAGGGGTTCATAATTCAGTTCGATTTGAGACATGTACTACAAGAAATTGCGGCAATAGAGATTGAATCTGAAACTGAATTATTCAGACATTATTCGGTCTCAGATCTGAGACCGAATGATGACTAAAAGATATCGATCACTAACTTTTAAATTTAGTGACCGAAAAATTTCAGTCACTATTCGGTCTCAGATCTGAGACCGAATAGTGACTGAAGAAAATTCAGTCACTAATACTATCTCCTAGCAGGCTTGGGAGTTAAATTTTGTGACTGAATATTTCGGTCACAAATTCAGTCTCAGATCTAAGACCGAATTGTGACCAACAGTCATTCGGTCACAATATTTTATGCTGGTTTAGCGACCGAATAGCGACTGAAACATTTGGGTCGCTATTCGGTCGCTACATCCCTTTTATCCCTCATGCCGTCAGTGCCTCTCCTCTCTTCTCTCTCCCTCTCTCTCACCGACGCCGAGCTCGCGCCACCAGAGGTCCCCACCGTCGCCGCCGCTCCCTCGCCTCTCCTCTTTTCTCCCTCTCTCTTGTTCGCCCCAACCAGTCGCCGTCATCGCCCCCCGCCACTGGACAGCACTGTTGTCGCCCCCGCTGCAGCCCAGTCCCCGCCGTCGTCATCAGACTCTGTCGCCACTGCCGCTGCCGGTAAGTTCTCTTTCTCTCTCTTTGTCTCTGTGGCCTCTCTCTCTCTCTCTCTCTCTATTTCTGTGTGCGTGTTTACTGTGTGTATGCGTGAGATGGCAGAGGGGGTGCTCCCCCTTTTCTCTCTATCTCTGTGTCTATATGTGTGTGTGTATGTGTAGTGACCCTGGATATTTATGTCCGATAAAGCTCCATATCCAAGTCCGCCTCCCGCGATCGGACTGGAGTCTCGCAAGGGATATTTAACACAAGTTTTCAGTGAGAATATAAAAGACAACCACAAGAGTATAATATACAAGAAAGTACATGTATCTATACTCATTTACCTCAATTTTACATTGTCCCAATACATTATTACATGTCCAAGAGATAAGTACAATTACCTGGGGCATACCCCGAGGGAGCAAAGCTCACACTATATGCAAGTACAACTCAACTACTGGTGATACAAGTCTGCCACAATGTCGCTGCAAGCCAAACACATGGAAAGTTCTGAAAAGAACTGTAGGGGAGTGAGCCTCAAAAAGTCACAGGCTCAGCTGAAACCTCCCAAAAACAACCACAACCAACAACTAAAAGAAGGAACCAAGTCCTCAACCCTTAAGGGTCTCACTGGCAGCGCTAACTGAAGCACTACAGAAGTAAACGTACTAACAATAAATATAACGGAACTGCATTAAATATGAACACACTAATTGTCATGGTTTACAGAAAATAAAAGAAGTGATAGGACTAGTGTAGACACACCAGTCCACCATGACAAACGGATACCCACAAAGGGTGCAGGTACCTACCACCACGAGGTACCACCACAAACCACAACCACACACAAAACCACAACACAACTATGACTCCAACAAGGCACACCACAGCAAATCAAACCACAACCGCTGAGTCACCACTCTCACGCTATAACCACTAGCAAAGCATGAGTCAGAAGGAATGACACCATCACACGGGAACGACTACTGGTTCATGACGCCAGTATCCAACCCGAACAACACAGCACAAGAACTACCTCTCAGTCTCGCGATCAAAGATGAAAGGTCCAACTGCCGCTCCACAACCACACAGTAAAGTCAAAGAACAGTGGAGACCAACCAACACCACACCTGCAGACCACACACAACTGCAGGCCCATGCCTGACACCTTTAGGGACTCTGGCCTAAGCTCCCTAAAGTGAGGCACTGGAAAGCAGGACTAGCTGGGGCCCAGTACGTCTACTGGTGTCTGTACCCCCAACCACGAGTGCGCTACAAGCGACCACACACCCACAAACACGAGTCGCTGCCCTATGTCGTCTTAATTTCTCTCAACCGGACGTACAACTCAAACACAAGAGTGAGGGTGTCCAGGAAGATGACACAGACCTTGACAGTACATACAGTACTAGGACAAACCCCGAGCACTAACGTGCTTGGCTCACACAAAACATGGGGTACCTGACTAGAGAGGCATTCCGGAATAGGTGTTGGACCACCAAACTCGGCAAGCACACAAACCATGCCAATCACTCAACACAACCATAAAACTTATACCATGATACATAAACCATAATCAGCTCGTCACTGGTCACCATGTGACCTCCAAGCAACTACACACTGCTAAAGACATAAACTACATTATAATCTTGCCTATCATTGGTCATTTCATGACCTCCATAGCAACACACCACTATGCACATAAACCACACATATGAATCGCATAAACTTTTTAACATGCTTAACATAATTAACATAATCATTAACCTCAACATGCTTTACTAAACAATAATCAATTCAGAACAACTTAAAGTACCCTAAACGATCTGAGCTAGGTCCACATAGGACCCTCATTGCCCAAGGCTTAGAAATTTACCTAGGACAGAAGAACACGACGAGGGCCACTGTCGCGTTAAAAACGAGACAGCCCGACAAACCGCAATCACACACCAGAACGTGACAGCGTCTACCGTCGCGTTAAGAACGCGACGGCCCGACAGGTCACGTTCACAAACTAGAACGCGACGGGGCCAGTGGTCGCGACCTGAACGCGATAGCCTGGCCCGTCACCTTCTCATACAGAAGCCCTGTACTGCGGTGCTCACACAAAAACCAACTCAAATCCTCATTTCTATGCACACCAAGCTCCTATAAATCAATTATACGATACTAGAAACACAACCACACATTGATACTGTAAGGCCCTCGAATTTTGTTGCATTATTTTAATTCAGTGTAAATAATTATTGTAGTGTATGCATAGATGTACATATCTACGTATGTATTAACTATTTATACTTATGTATGCATGTGTATAAGTTAGTTGTAAATAATGTATGAATGACATATTGGTAGTGTGTACGTGATAGTACATATGTATGACATGTAAATATGTAGAAGTTGTGCATGGTTTATGCATGTTTTAGAGTTCTGGCCGAAGGCCAGCTTGGCGTCAATATCAATAGACGTTGATGTTTTGTTGGCGTCAACCATATGGATGCCAACACTAAGTCCAGCGTCCAGCGATGTGGACGCCAATTTCTCTGACCTGCATGCGTTGCAGAGCCAGATTTCTGGGAGCAAGCTTGCTCACCCATTGGGGAGCTGTCCCCAACGGTCTGAAAGGCTTCTTGTCAAGCCTGCATGAAAGGAGAGCCCCCTCTCCTATTTACCAAGCCTTTTGCAACCCCAGAAAACCTCTCTTGGCTCTCTTTGTAAGAGGAGAAGAAGGAGAAGAAAACCCTAGCTCGGAGCTGTGCAAAGACCCACTTGGAGGCTTCATTCCGGCGATCTGAAGCTTGTTCCAGCCATCTACCACGACAAGGAGGTAGCTGGAACATCGAGGAAGGCATCCCCGACCTCGATTTGCTGTGAAGATTGCTCAGGAACCCGGAGGAAGGCTTTCTTGGGAGCTTCTTGGGACTGCCCAAGGAGAGCTTCACCGCCATTTAGATCCGTCTGGAGTATTTTCTAGAGGCAAGTAACCTACCCCTATCGTCCATGTAGATGTCAAGTAGGGTTTTATGATTTTTACATATTTTTCCTCGTGTCCTAGATCCCCATTCACCCCTTTATTTGAAGTTCGGTCTGTGTTTCTGCACAGACAGGAACTTGGCGTCAATGCCTTGATGCCAAGATTCCCCATGTGCGTCCAGCGATCTTGCCATCCACTCCTGGAATGGCCAGAGACCGCCGCCAAGTTCTCTGACAGAACAGTGAACTGTTCTCTCCTTATATATGATTACTTTCGATGTGTTTTGCGATGAGGATATAATGTAAACCTATTATGCTATCTAATATGAATGTTGAATGTGTGATAAGGCCTTGTAATTTCTGTGATTTGGCATAAATGGTTTATTTATGGAGAATGTATGCATGATGAGATCTAGATGTGTTCGTTACCGTGTATGAATTCATGTGGAATTGGATGCCCTAAATTTTTCTAAATGAGAGTGGTGAATCAGTCCATGCTCTAATTTTTGGGAATTTCTCATGCTCATCTGATTTATTGAGTTTTCTGAAATGAAATTAGAAAACCATGCGTAGGGTTGTAAAATCTCCAGTAAATTGTGTACTGTGAAATAATTCAGGAAAATTCCTGTGGTATTTGTATATTGAGTTCAGGGTTATGATCTGTTAAACTGAATTTTTATGTTATACATCATGATAAATTGAATTTTGAATTATATGGGAATTTATGTTAAATTTTCTGCAATTGTATTTTGGATCAGAAAAATGTGAAAATTTTTATGTGGGGTCCTAAACCTGAAATTAGCATGTGGTTAAATTATCAGGTCATTTGGACAACTATACCATGCAATATGAATTTTCCATGCAAAATGGGTAATTAATGCATGCCATTGTGAAATGATTTAATTTCTGTGTACCCAACCTGATTGGTGAAATTCCTGAATGATAAATTCTGTCATCTGTAGTAGCATGATTAGGAAAATAGAGTCATGTTGCGAATGAGAGAATGAATGAGATATGAGTGTCATGTGTAAAATGTGTGTAAAAACGATATGTGTAATGTGTAAAACTGTGCCAGTGTGATACTGCTTCCATAGAGGGCTGTGGAACCGTACCATGGAAAAGTCCCCATGGGAAGGTTCAATGTGTTGTGATCCTAAGGGCATTAGGATGAAATCCTGGAGGTGGACAAGTACCACTGGTTAGGTGGAGACTTGTTCTCCCGGTCTGCGCAGTCCAAGAGTCGTCACTGTATTGCCTAGGTGGCGTCTATGTGTATGTGATGTGATGTGTCCTTCTTATGGTGGTTTGGACTATGTGTCACGGCACTAAAGTGTAAAATGTGAAATGTGAATGTGTTGTGATATGTGCAAATTGTGTAGTGTGAACATGTGTAAATGTGCAATGTGTAAAGTGAAAATTATGTGAATGAGAAATTGTGTAAAAATGTGAAACCAAAATGTGAGATGTGAAATGAAATCCATGATATGATGATCTGAAATCATGTTAGAACAGCAACATAAATGTGGTTATGATTATGTGCTATATGTGTACAATGCGTAGAATCCATGCTAGGAACAATCCTTACTTATGTGTAAACCATTCCATGTGTGTTTGCTCTCACGTTGTGGTTGAATGAGAACATAGCTTTCATGTGTTAGATTGTAAAGTGTTAAACCACATCAAAACAACAAGCTTAAACATGTGAAATGGTTATGTGCATGTATAAGAATGAGTAGTAACCATGTTAGCAATATTTTTTTTCATGTATGTAAGCTAGTCATGCTAGATTGCTTTCATGTTTTAGTTTAATTGAAAGTAGAACTTTCATGTGTAGGAATGATTAGAGAGCATGTGATAGGAGATTTTTAAATTAAGAAATCTGAAAGCATGAATCATGTGTTCATTAGTAGAATTTCCATGATAGGTTGAAAATTTCAATGTCACGCATGCTATATGTTGTGTCTTGTAAATGGTATGTAAAAACCTGCTATGATATGTGCATGTGTGATAGATGTAGTGTTATTTGCTGAGTCTTTTAGACTCATTACTTGCTTCGGCGTACAGACGTAGTTGGTGACGACACACTTGCGGAGGAGGCAGTGGAAACCGACTCCGAGCGTGGAGAATAGATCGTTGGTGTACTTGCAATATTTTGATTTCATAGTATGTAATTGCAACATTGTACTAGCATTATCATGGAAAATGTTTAAGTGTGGACAATTATGTATTTGATTTTCAGCAATTTAATTATGTGGACTTTTAGTTCTTTAAATGTTATTGCAATCATGTATGTTAAATGTGGATGATGAATGAAATGAAGACATGGTTCTTTTACTTCCGCTACTCTGTTCTTATATTCACGTGTATCTCAGCTGAATGTTATTGTTGGGTAAATGTCCCACTGTGGCAACGTTCACTATACCGACGTGGGTTTGTATAACCGTACCGGTATAATGAGGGTCGCTATAGAGATTGGTATCAGAGCAACTGGTTGAGATTGCACATGAATATACATAAGTCATCATCTTCATTACATGCTAAGTCTACATAGGAATGTCCACATGTGTAGAATTGATTAATAATGAGTGAAAAATAGATAAGAAAATGGTTAGAAAACTTAGTAACCTAGCTAATGGTGGCTGAACTTTATTACAGCCATGGCTTCGAGTGGTAGGCGTGGCGGAGCGCCGGCCCGTGAGGACGAGCCGAGACGTGACGAGCGGGCGGAGCAGCAGGCCCCGGCACCGCAAGGTCCTGTACTTCCCCCACCGCCGCCTGTAGATTATGGAGTATTCATGCAAGGTCTGGTGCAAGCCATGCAGACACAGGCTCATACTCAGGCAGCACTCCAGGCACAGGTGGAGGCTCAGGTTAGACTAATAAAATGATTAATAGTCTGTTTTATTTGCTTATGCGATATTATGTTGATTGTGTATTGCTTGTTGTGTACTGTAGCAGGCTCAAGTACCAGCTCAGGACCATGGTGGACCTTCTACCATGGAAAGATTCAAGAGGATGCTGCCACCCTCTTTTAAGGGGGAGAGCGATCCATTGTTGGCAGAAAGCTGGATGAGGGAGATAGAAAAGATCTTCCGAGCCATCAGGTGTGCAGATGAGGATAAGGTCACATTAGCCACCTACATGCTACAGGTATGCTTTAGTTTATATGCTTGTATGTTTGTTAAGTTAGATTTGTTTAGATGTGCTTATGAGCGGTGTACTGCAGGAAAGAGCTGATGTATGGTGGGCTTCATTGCTGCGTACCCGGTTTGAGGACGGAGCTATTGATGTTGCTTGGGACGAGTTCGTGAGGCTCTTTCGGGCCAAGTTCGTCCCCGAGCATGTTCAAGATCGGATGGAGCAAGAATTCCTCTCTTTGGCTCAAGGCTCCATGACCGTGCTAGAATATGAGGCAAGATTTTCTGAACTCTCTAAATATGCACCTCATATCGTGACAGACGAGCGCAGGAAGACAAAGAAGTTTGTGATGGGACTCAAGCCATCACTGAGGACGAGGCTCGTGGCGTTTGACCACCGCACTTTGGACGAGGCCCTCAGCGCTGCTTGTAGGCAGGAGGGTGAGATGGAGCAATACCTGGAAGAGAAGAAGGCTTCGCAGAAGAGGCATGCAGCTACGTTCCAGCGACAGGACAAGAAGAAAGCGGTGTACCCGACACAACAGCGATCAGTAGCAGTCGGCAGTTCTCAGGTACCTTCTGTACGTTCCCCTGGTGTGAAGAAAGAGTGTCCCCACTGTGGGAAGACACATGGTGGTTCCGAGTGTTGGATGATTGCGGGAAAGTGCTTGAAGAGCGGAAGCAGCGACCACAAGATCAAGGATTGTTCGAGACTTCAGCAGGGAGTCCAGCGCGGAGTGCCAGCCCCAGCAGCAGTAGCGGCAGCAGCGCCAGCTACAGGAAGACCAGGAAGGCCTCGAGCCCCAGCTCGAGTGTTTGCTTTAGCATGCGAGGACGCCGAGCAGGCGGAGCATGTCACCGAAGGTACGGTTTTACTTCTAGGTGTGCACGCTCGGGTTTTGTTTGATACGGGTGCTACTCACTCGTTCATTTCCGAGCGGTTCGCTAGGCAGTTAGCCCTAGAGTCAGACATAGAGTCTGAGGATTTAGAGGTCCCTTTGTCTGTGCACACCCCTGCGGGTACGGTATCGACTAGGAAGTGCATTCCGTCGTTACCTGTGTGCATTGAGGATAGAGTCCTAGATGGGTGTTTCTTCTTGCTAAAGATGAAGGACTATGATGCTATTCTTGGTCTGGATTGGCTAGAGGAGCACTATGCGTTAGTGGATTGTCGTCGGAAGAGGATTGTTTTCCGCATTCCTGGTGAGGACGAGTTCTCTCATCCCTTGCCAAGGAACTTGGTGGGAAAGATGGTCATCTCTGCCATGAAGGCGATGCACATGGTAAACAAGGGTTGTGACGCTTTTCTTGCCAGCGTGGTATTAGTACCAGAGGCTGATGAGTCACCTACTCTTGCAGAGATTGAGGTAGTACAGGATTTTCCAGACGTCTTTCCTGATGATTTGTCTGGATTGCCACCGGATAGAGAGATAGAGTTTACCATAGAGTTGCTTTCGGGCACCTCTCCTATCTCGAAGGCTCCATATCGGAAGGCACCTGCGGAGTTAGCCGAGCTGAGGAGGCAGTTGCAAGAGCTGCTTGATAAGGGATTTATTCGCCCTAGTGTTTCCCCTTGGGGCGCACCTGTATTATTCATCAAGAAGAAAGACGGGTCACTTAGGTTATGCATTGACTACAGAAAGCTGAACCAAGTGACTGTGAAGAACAGGTATCCCTTACCTCGTATTGATGATTTGTTTGACCAGTTGCGAGGTGCATCAGTCTTTTCTAAGATTGATTTGTGATCTGGTTATCATCAGTTGAGGATTCGGAGTGAGGATGTGTCCAAGACGGCGTTTAGAACCCGTTATGGACATTATGAGTTTTTGGTCCTTCCTTTCGGATTGACCAATGCCCCTGCAGCGTTCATGGATCTCATGAACAGGGTGTTTAGGCCTTATTTAGATAGCTTTGTCGTAGTGTTTATTGATGATGTGTTGGTCTACTCTCCGGACGAGGCCACACACCGTCAGCATTTGAGGGTAGTGTTAGAGGTTCTTCGTGAGCACAAGCTGTATGCTAAGTTCAGCAAGTGCGATTTCTGGTTGCGCGAGGTTCATTTCCTCGGGCATGTTATCTCCGGTGCTGGTGTTGCAGTGGATCCAGCAAAGGTCCAGGCAGTTATGGATTGGGAGATTCCCAAGACCCCTTCGGAGATTCGTAGTTTTATTGGTTTAGCTGGTTACTATCGGCGATTTATTGAGGGATTTTCATCCATCGCCGCCCCATTGACTCAGCTCACCAGAAAGGGAGTGAAGTTTGTTTGGTCCGAGAAGTGTGAGAGTAGTTTTCAATTGTTGAAGACTAAGCTCACGTCAGCTCCGGTGTTAGTCTTACCGAGCGGTGTAGAGGGTTTTGCTATCTACACGGATGCGTCTCGGATTGGTTTAGGCTGTGTGCTAATGCAGCAGGAAAGGGTAGTGGCTTATGCTTCTCGTCAGTTGAAGGAGCATGAGAAGAACTATCCGACTCATGACTTGGAGCTCGCAGCAGTGGTTCATGCACTAAAGATCTGGAGGCACTATCTTTATGGTGTCAGATTTGAGGTGTTTACCGACCACAAGAGCTTGAAGTATCTTTTCTCCCAAAAGGAATTAAACCTGAGGCAGAGAAGATGGATTGAGTTCTTGAAGGACTATGACTTCGACCTTCAGTATCACCCTGGGAAGGCGAATGTCGTAGCGGATGCTCTGAGTAGAAAGAGGCCATCTCTCCAGCAGGATTGGAAGATGTTGGAAGATGCGGCTTGCGCGTTGACTGAGTTAGAGCCATCGCTATGCCAGGCTTTTGTAGCTCAGTTATCTCTTAGGTCCTCGGTTTTGGATGAGGTGATCGAGCAACAGAAAGCCGACCCTAGACTCTTAGAGTTAGTGGGCAAGGCAGGCATTGCTCGTGATGAGGACGGTGTGATTAGATTTCAGCACTGTGTTTGTGTCCCTGATTTGGTAGATGTCCGTGAGCATGTGTTAGCGGAGGCTCATAGATCGCGATTCTCTATTCATCCGGGTAACACTAAGATGTACCAGGATTTGAAGAGATCCTTTTGGTGGTCTGGCATGAAGAGGGATGTAGCGGATTATGTATCCCGGGTTTAGTATGCCAGCAAGTGAAGGCCGAGCGACAGCGACCATCCGGCCTTATGCAAAGGATGGAGATCCCAGTGTGGAAGTGGGAAGCTGTCACTATGGACTTTGTTTCGGGTTTGCCTCGATCTAGAAGGGGCAATGACTCGATTTGGGTAGTTGTAGATAGATTCTCGAAGACTGCTCATTTCTTGCCTATGAAGAAGAAGCAGTCGGTAGAGAGTTTAGCTAGATTGTATGTTAGTAGTATCATTAGATTGCATGGTGTGCCGAAGTCGATCATTTCGGATCGAGATCCGAGATTCACTTCGAGGTTGTGGAAGGGTCTTCAGGATGTTTTAGGTTCGGAGCTGAAGCTCAGTTCGGCGTTTCATCCCCAGACTGATGGACAGTCCGAGAGGACTATCCAGACGCTCGAGGATATGTTGAGAGCGTGTGTATTGGATTGGAAGGATGATTGGGAGCGTCATTTACCTCTTGTGGAGTTCGCATACAACAACAGCTTTCATGCGAGTATTGGTATGGCTCCATTTGAGGCGTTGTATGGTAGGCCGTGCAGATCTCCTTTATGTTGGGAGGAGACCGGTGATAGGCAGCTGATCGGTCCGGAGTTAGTTCAGGAAACTTCGGATAAGGTCCAGCTTGTCAGGAAGAGGCTTGTTGCGGCACAGGATAGGCAGAAGAGCTATGCCGACAACAGGAGGAAGGATCTTGAGTTCGAGGTGGGTGATCATGTCTTCTTAAAGATATCGCCTACTCGAGGTGTTGTCAGATTTGGCAGGCATAGTAAGCTGAGCCCTAGATTTATTGGCCCATATGAGATTTTCAGACGATTGGGCAGCATGGCATATGAGCTAGCATTACCCCCAGCTTTGGCTAGTGTTCATCCCGTCTTCCACGTTTCGATGCTCAGGAAGTATGTCCGAGATCCGTCTCATGTGATTAGTCATGAGCCAGTGGAGATTCAGCCAGATCTGTCGTATGTCGAGCAACCAGTAGCTATTCTTGACCGGAAGGTTCAGCATCTCCGGAACAAGAGTATTGCGTCGGTGAAAGTTCTCTGGCGGAACTTCTCACGAGAGGAGGCTACTTGGGAGCTTGAGGATGCGATGAAGAAGAAGTATCCCCTTTTGTTTGAGTAGCGTCGTTCTAACTTCGAGGACGAAGTTTCTTTAAGGGGGAGAGGGTGTAAGGCCCTCGAATTTTGTTGCATTATTTTAATTCTGTGTAAATAATTATTGTAGTGTATGCATAGATGTACATATCTACGTATGTATTAACTATTTATACTTATGTATGCATGTGTATAAGTTAGTTGTAAATAATGTATGAATGACATGTTGGTAGTGTGTACGTGATAGTACATATGTATGACATGTAAATATGTAGAAGTTGTGCATGGTTTATGCATGTTTTAGAGTTCTGGCCGAAGGCCAGCTTGGCGTCAATATCAATAGACGTTGATGTTGTGTCGGCGTCAACCATATGGATGCCAACAATAAGTCCAGCGTCCAGCGATGTGGATGCCAATTTCTCTGACCTGCATGCGTTGCAGAGCCAGATTTCTGGGAGCAAGCTTGCTCACCCATTGGGGAGCTGTCCCCAACGGTCTGAAAGGCTTCTTGTCAAGCCTGCGTGAAAGGAGAGCCCCCTCTCCTATTTACCAAGCCTTTTGCAACCCCAGAAAACCTCTCTTGGCTCTCTTTGCAAGAGGAGAAGAAGGAGAAGAAAAACCCTAGCTCGGAGCTGTGCAAAGACCCAACTTTGGAGGCTTCATTCCGGCGATCTGAAGCTTGTTCCGGCCATCTACCACGACAAGGAGGTAGCTGGAACATCGAGGAAGGCATCCCCGACCTCGATTTGCTGTGAAGATTGCTCAGGAACCCGGAGGAAGGCTTTCTTGGGAGCTTCTTGGGACTGCCCAAGGAGAGCTTCACCGCCATTTAGATCCGTCTGGAGTATTTTCTAGAGGCAAGTAACCTACCCCTATCGTCCATGTAGATGTCAAGTAGGGTTTTATGATTTTTACATATTTTTCCTCGTGTCCTAGATCCCCCATTCACCCTTTATTTGAAGTTCGGTCTGTGTTTCTGCACAGACAAGAACTTGGCGTCAATGCCTTGACGCCAAGATTCCCATGTGCGTCCAGCGATCTTGCCGTCCACTCCTGGAACGGCCAGAGACCGCCGCCAAGTTCTTCTGGACAGAACAGTGAACTGTTCTCTCCTTATATATGATTACTTTCGATGTGTTTTGCGATGAGGATATAATGTAAACCTATTATGCTATCTAATATGAATGTTGAATGTGTGATAAGGCCTTGTAATTTCTGTGATTTGGCATAAATGATTTATTTATGGAGAATGTATGCATGATGAGATCTAGACCGTGTTCGTTACCGTGTATGAAATTCATGTGGAATTGGATGCCCTAAATTTTTCTAAACTGAGAGTGGTGAATCAGTCCATGCTCTAAATTTTTGGGAATTTCTCCATGCTCATCTGATTTATTGAGCTTTTTGAAATGAAATTAGAAAACCATGCGTAGGATTGTAAAATCTCCAGTAAATTGTGTACTGTGAAATAAATTCAGGAAAATTCCTGTGGTATTTTGTATATTGAGTTCAGGGTTATGATCTGTTAAAACTGAATTTTTATGTTATACATCATGATAAATTGAATTTTGAATTATACGGGAATTTATGTTAAATTTTCTGCAATTGTATTTTGGATCAGAAAAATGTGAAAATTTTCATGTGGGGTCCTAAACCCGAAATTTGCATGTGGTTAAATTCTCAGGTCATTTGGACAACTATACCATGCAATATGAATTTTCCATGCAAAAATGGGTGATTAATGCATGCCATTATGAAATGATTTAATTTCTGTGTAACCCAACCTGATTGGTGAAATTTCCTGAATGATAAATTCTGTCATCTGTAGTAGCATGATTAGGAAAACAGAGTCATGTTGCGAATGAGAGAATGAATGAGATATGAGTGTCATGTGTAAAATGTGTGTAAAAACCGATATGTGTAATGTGTAAAACTGTGCCAAGTGTGATACTGCTTCCATAGAGGGCTGTGGAACCGTACCATGGAAAAGTCCCCATGGGAAGGTTCAATGTGTTGTGATCCTAAGGGCATTAGGATGAAATCCTGGAGGTGGACAAGTACCACTGGTTAGGGTGGAGACTTGTTCTCCCGGTCTGCGCAGTCCAAGAGTCGTCACTGTATTGCCTAGGTGGCGTCTATGTGTATGTGATGTGATGTGTCCTTCTTATGGTGGTTTGGACTATGTGTCACGGCACTAAAGTGTAAAATGTGAAATGTGAAATGTGATTGTGATAATGTGCAAATTGTGTAGTGTGAACATGTGTAAATGTGCAATGTGTAAAGTGAAAATTATGTGAATGAGAAATTGTGTAAAAATGTGAAACCAAAATGTGAGAATGTGAAAATGAAATCCATGATATGATGATCTGAAATCATGTTAGAACAGCAACATAATTGTGGTTATGATTATGTGCTATATGTGTACAATGCGTAGAATCCATGCGAGGAACAATCCTTACTTATGTGTAAACCATTCCATGTGTGTTTGCTCTCACGTTGTGGTTGAATGAGAACATAGCTTTCATGTGTTAGATTGTAAAGTGTTAAACCACATCAAAACAGCAAGCTTAAAGCATGTGAAATGGTTATGTGCATGTATAAGAATGAGTAGTAACCATGTTAGCAATGTTTTCTTTCATGTATGTAAAAACCTGCTATGATATGTGCATGTGTGATAGATGTAGTGTTATTTGCTGAGTCTTTTAGACTCATTACTTGCTTCGGCGTACAGGCGTAGTTGGTGACGACAGTGGTTCTTTAACTTGCGGAGGAGACAGTGGAGATCGACTCCGAGCGTGGAGAATAGATCGTTGGTGTACCTTGCGATATTTTGATTTCATAGTATGTAATTGCAACATTGTACTAGCATTATCAAAGAAAAATGTTTAAGTGTGGACAATTATGTATTTGATTTTCAGCAATTTAATTATGTGGACTTTTAGTTCTTTAAATGTTATTGCAATCATGTATGTTAAATGTGGATGATGAATGAAATGAAGACAGTGGTTCTTTTACTTCCGCTACTCTGTTCTTATATTCACGTGTATCTCAGCTGAATGTTATTGTTGGGTAAATGTCCCACTGTGGCAACGTTCACTATACCGACGTGGGTTGGTATAACTGTACCTGTATAATGAGGGTCGCTACAGATACATATTAAACATGGTTTAGATCAATCAAATAACGTAAATAAGACAAGGAAAGTCCCTACCAACAAGAAGAACTCACAGAACGAGGCTCGATCGGTGTTCTCCATGCTCCGAACAGCTTCTACGTGCCAGAACCATGTCAAGACACAAGCTTCCAAGCCAATGTCACCGAAATTTGCCGCAGTAACCCTCTCCTTGATCGAACAGAGCTTCCTGCTCTGTTTGACTAGAGGGCCAAACTTATCCCAACCGGAAACAAGAACACGACGTAGCTTCCTGTCGCCTTCAGAACGCGACACACCTAACCATCGCCTTCTCAAAACTCGCCATGCCACTCATCACAAAGGCGGTGCGGAGAACGCGACCTAGTTGACCGTCGCGTTCAAAACACGATGTCCTGCTCCGTCGCGTTCACAACCAGTGAACCTGTGGGCTGTTTGGGCTAAAACCTTTGGCCCACAACACTCACACAACGCACGGAGATCACGACCAAGGCTCAATGACCCCACATTGGTCATGAGCACCACACCAGAACCAATAAACACAGATTCGAACGACCACGACGTTACAATATGTGTGTGAGTGTGTCTCTGTGTGTGTGTGTGTGTGGCGGGGGCCGGTGCTCTCCCTTTCTCTCTATGTGTGGGTGGGGATGAGGGTGGCCTGCTGTAGGAGGGGAGAGGGAGGCCGGCTATGGGTGGGGAGGGGAGGGGGTGGGTGCTGTGGGTGAGGGGGCCTACTGTGGGTGGGGATGAGGGTGGCCGGTTGTGGGAGGGGGGAGGGAGGCCAGCTATGGGTGGGGAGGGGAGGGGGTGGGTGCTGTGGGTGAGGGGGGTTGACTGTGGGTGGGGATGAGGGTGGCCGGTTGTGGGAGGGGGGAGGGAGGCCATATGGGTGGGGGGAGGGGAGGGGGTGGGTGTTGTGGGTGAGGGGGCCGACTGTGGGTGGGGATGAGGGTGGCCGACTGTAGGAGGGGGGTGGGGATGAGGGTGGCCGGCTGTGGGTGATTCTGCAAGTTTAAGTAGCTTGCTATTTTTTCTCTTTTTTTTTTTGTTGTACAAGGCCTGCTTTACTTCCCCCACCTTCTCCCAATGCTCTCTCTTGTAATCTATCGCAGGGAATAAATTACAGTCCCAAAGACTGATCATTAAGGCCAATTTCATACCCTTATCTCTGTGACTATAATTAAGATATCTCCATAATTAATATAATATGTGATGGCTGAGCATGGGCTCTGGTGTTTGCAGCTATATGTTTAGAGTAATTACTAGAAAGTCTGAACTAGGTCGGGCAATTGCAGTAAACAAAAACTTTAAGCAGCTGTGAGAGTGGAGATTAAGACATGATGCTTGTTTTGCAGTCTTCAGATTAGAGGAAACAAAAAAAAAAGTTGACTTTCCACGTAGGGATAGGGAGGAGGGAGGGGAGCAGGTGGGGGCTATGGTCTTGCATATATGAAAACTATCCACCTCTAAAAGAGGCATAATAAATTAAATGAAAGTCAAAAGCTCAAAAGGAGAAGAGAAGAAGGATGATTATTAAAAAGGGTAAAATAAAACTTTCAATTTATCAATTAGGGCTACCTAAAGAATAAACTCTAAATGATTATATACTCATCTCTTGACAAGTGAGGAAAGAAAACTAAACCCACAAGCCATAGTTATAGCATTCTTAAATATAAGCTATCTAAAAGATGATATGACTTGCCATGACATCCTAAATTCTAGTTCACCCTCTCCTCCTCATCAAAAAGTGAAAATATCGTAATATAAATAAATATACTGAATACATAATATTTTACCTTTGAAATTTTCATTGGGTCAATAAGTGACCTTTACATTTGAATTTAAGCAAATATAAAAGTCTATTTATTTCTATTTTATTGTGATATCTCCAATGTCATATTACACGTACGTAAGTAGGGAATTAGTTTAGAACAATCATAATTAAGGTGAAAATAATTATGGGTACTTTCATTGTAGTATTAAAAAGTTGCGAGTATTAAAAATGTTATTTTCATATCTCCTTTAGCTCGAAGTGCCACGTTGTTTACTTGGAAAATTTTCTACCTTCTCACACAAAAAGAAAAGAAAGGAAGAAATTAGAAAACAAACAAGTCCAGTCTCCCCACGCGTTTGTTGAATTGTAAAAGTTCCTCCTCCTCCTCCTCCTCCTCATGATTACAGTCTCTCTTTTTGTCTGGAATTTCCTCTCAGGCATTGAGGTCTCATTTAGGAAACCATGTTACATATCCAGTTGTTGATCAAATCTCTTTAACTATGCACACATGTCTGAACAAAGGCTACCATCTTGTATCTTTGGGAGATGTTTAAGGGGTATTGAAGGGGCTAAATGGGGGTTCAAGGAGAATTGGGGCCGGACAAGCTTTGCCTTGGGGGGTTTTTGTGTGGCTGATAAAGGATTTAATAGGGAGTTTAACAGGGTGTAGACACGCCATTTTAGCAACATATCAAACAAATTTCATGTTATACCGCAATGCCTCAAAGTCGCTCTCTTCAATTAACCTCTTAAGTGATTTTCCTATTTTTCTGGGTTTATCTAGGATTTTTAGGAATTTCCTGAAGGGCGCCAAAAGGGTCTGTTGAACTTAAAATATTCGCGTCTGATACAGTGTACGTATTTTAAAAGAGGTGTTATCTACGGCGGGTAAAACCGATGCGCATCACACTTGCTTTTTCCTTATCTACTGTCTGGAATCGTGTCCGACAAAGCCGCCGCGATTTAAAGTCAAAGCTTAAGTCGTACCCCTAAAGTCGCGACATTTAAGAGGGGTCACGTTTCAAATCATGAGACATCAAGAAATGCGTCCGGCTAGGACGACGCGATTAAAAGTCAAACCTGAAAGTACACCCTCAAGCCGCGGCATTTAAGAGCTCCGCCGCTTCGAATCATGGTGAATTTAGAATCGCATCCACATGTGTCGCCGTGTTTTCAAAGCCATCAATCAAATCAAGATCGATTCTGTCAGAAGAACGATTCGTAGGAAAACGCTGTCTTTGCCTGACACGATTCTTAACGTAGCTGGGCTATAATCATCATGCGAATGTCAAATCAGGCAGAAATCCAGGCGCTTCTAAATTGCGGCGCTTTAGGCGGACGCGTTTCATTAGAAATAGGCGTCCACTGTACCCAACGCGATTTTGACATGTTTCGCCTATAAATACAGACCCGAGGGTAACCATTTGCATATCCGACCTCAGAGATGGCGAAGCCCTGCCGAATCGGCGCGTCGACCTCCGAGCCATAATTCTCCAACTCCCTGAGGCGAAGCCCTGCCGCACCAGAAGCTCGCGTTCCGAGATCAAGAAGGAGTACGTTCAACATGCGTCATCCCCGCATCTTCCTCCTCGGGATTCAAAGTCTACCTTCCTCCCATGAGCGTCGGAGCAAGGCGGGCGGGGCCTCTCTTCACCGCTTCATCCTTTACCGCGACGGGCTACATCGCCATTCCTCATCCCTCCCCCCTTCATTTTCCTTTTTTAACTAGTGCATGCATCACACCACTCCACACACACACACATCATTTCCTTCATTCCCACTGTGTTTTAGGGTTTAACACCACCCCACAAGGTGTGTTAATCCCCACTTAATGTTTTTTATTTCACCCCACCTGAGCTTTTACTACACCTTCATAGTCTAATCCTTTGTCACTTGTTTCTTTTGTTTTCTTCTTGCAAGGTAACCATCGGAGCTAAATCTCCTTCGTCGGCCGGCCGGTGGAAGGAGGAGGTAGGGCCCATAATACTCCCGCAATCTTCGGGCGAAAGGTAAGTACGCACTCTTCCTCTCTCTCGTTTCCTTCGGTGCCCACGAGCACCTGGCGATCACACTCCATATCGTGCACACACGCACGCATTATCTTTTCCTTTACTTTTTTTCTGCTTTTCCACCCATCTTCGCCATCTCCTTTTCATTTACGTCAAACCCTTTTCTCCTTCCCCTTTTAAAGTCATTTTTTCTCCGTTGTGGGACCGCGTGTCTCCGAGGAAAGGAAATACCATCTATAAATTGGCGATCACGGTGGGACAACTCTTCTTTTAGCTCGGTTACCTCCTTTTGGCACCCACGTGTGCCCCTCCTTCGGCACCCATGCGTGCCCCTCCTTTGTACCCCACATGGTACACCCCTCATTTCGCACCCCGTGCAGTGCTATTTGAGATTCCCATCGCCATTACCAACTTGTATTCATGTCATTTCTCTCTGCACTTCCCCTTGTAGGAATTTGATTTAAAAGAAAAGAAGAAAAATAAAACAAATCACCATCCTGCTCCCCTCCATGTTTACTTACACTCACCCGAAGAAAGCATCTTCATTTGGTCCTTACTTCTTCCTGTTTAATTGTTTGAAAAGCATGCTCCTCTGATTTACAGTTTTTCTTAACTGCTCGGTTGCATCTTTGATACGCATCCAGTACAGAGGACGCGATTTGTGTTTGTTGTGCGGCGGGTATACCCGACGCGATTTGTGACAGAGTTCGGAGGGAGTCGCCTCGGCTCTTACAGCTTCTGCGAGCTATCAGATCCGCGGCTGACTGAACGGACGTGATTAAACTGAAGCGCATCCACTGTACTGGACGCGATTCAGCCTGTCACAGAAAGCTCGGGTTTCTGTCATTTCTTTGCATTTTGCACTTGTAGGGCATACTCTCGGCCGGGGGACCTCCTTCCCTCCTTTCCTAGAATCCACACACCTCTCTCGGTGAGGGCTATCTCCCCATTGGGCATTCCATCTCATTGGGCTAGAGAATCCTCATCGGGACCTCCATAAGTCTCCGTACCCCGTGGATTCCCTCACGGTAGACCGAGCCAGTTGTACCCATCTCTGAAGACCCGTGCTAGAATACCTATTGCGTGAAAGGGAGATTGCTTAGTGGGCCCGAAGTTATCATCTTACCCATTTAGGCCCATACCCACTTGGAGTGACATGCTGCAATTAAAATCCGCACTGAATTACATTGAACATTTAAAGTGGACGTAAGCATATTCAAGTCTGTGAATTAAAAGTCATTAACCTCTTCTCTCAAACTTGTTTGAGTAGTTGTCTGGTAAGTGCCCTTTAAAACACACCTGTTTGTTGAAAATTTCATGCAGCTTCGCTCAGGCCGATCTTTTTCGATGGTCGAATACGAAGATATGGCTTATCATGATGATACCTATGAGGACATGTATGACTCCCTGGGTCCCTTTCCGTGCCTTCCCGATACACCTCATGATGGTCTCGCCACCTCACATGTTAATGCGATGGATACTCAGGCTCCCCACATCTCGCCAAGGCATGACGCTGGGAATACCTCCTCCCCAATTGATCTGTCCCAACTCATGGACGTCCTCCAGAGCCTCCAAGCTTCCCAGCTTCAGGAGGTCTAGGCTGCCCTTAAGGGGAAGTCTGTCCTCGATCCAGTTCAAGCTTTCCACCCGGGTGCGGGTGTTCATATTCAATCTGCTCGTGACCCGACGGTCCGAGTCTCCCCTGCCCCCTCGCGGGCTAATTCAGTTATCCATTCTCGCCCCCCCAGTCCAGTTGGGGGGCGTTCTTATGTTCAGCCGAGCCCCAACGTGGCAAGGACCACCCACCTTCCTCGGGCCCCGGCCCATGCTTTCGCGCCTGCCGGCACCCCTCCCATGCACTATTCCGCTCAGATAAATGTCCTCCACCACCTTCCTTCGGGGGCACCTCCCAAACCATCTTCCAACCAACTTACCCAAGCCCTCCTGGCAAAGGTGAACCACTTGGAACAGGATTTGAAAAGGGTGTCTGCACCTAAGGACTATTTGAACTGGCCCTCCCTTCTATGCCAGTCTTCCATCTCCCCCCTTCCGAACTGCCAGTTTACCTCCGTTACAACGGCACCGACAACCCATTCGTGCACATCAAAGAATTCATGTACAAATCCTCGTTTTGGCAGAATGATAGTCGTGCTCTTGCCTTCCTGTTCCGCCGGTCTTTGGATGGGCCCGCCCTTAAGTGGTTCTACTCTCTAGAACCCTTGGATGCTGAAGACTTTGAGGTAGTATGAAGAAAGTTCCTGCAAAGGTACAGAGATAGAGTCGGCCCAACCTCGTCCATCACTGATCTCATGGACGAGAGGATGAAGGCTGATGAAGACTTCATGCATTATGCTGATAGGTGGAGAGACCTGGCTGAGCGGCTGAGGGACCCGCTGTCTACATCCGAACAAGTAAAGATGATCACGGCGAATGCCACGCCGCAATTCAGACATATTCTGGCCATGAATAAGTTGACCACAATGGAGGAATTGTATGAGAGAGCCCGATACATTTAGACTCAATTGAAAGACTCTCCGATCATGTCCATGTTCGAGCCTAAGGCCTGGACATTCAAAAAGGGTACTGGTGCCCCCCTACTGGCGGTCCCACGACCGAAGGGGTCATACACAATGAGCAGGTGAGTGCAATGGGCAACCCTAGGCCTTCCACCTACCGCCCCAATACCAATACCAGGACCCAACAGCCCCAACAGCCAGCCCCCAGGCTAAACAACCCTCCTATGTTTAGGGCACCCCAACAGCCTCAACAACCACAACCACCTCAGCAACCCCAACAGCCCCCACACTATTGACAGCAACAGCAGCAGCAACAGTAACTCCACGCACCCCAGCAGCAGCCCAACATGGGCATTGTCCAAAACCCCCTCTCGAAGCACCAGCCCCCAAACCAGAAAGTAAACGCCTTCTCGGCATCTCCCAGCAGTGAAAGAACACCCGACCGGGTGATGGAAGTACCCACCGCATCCACCCCTCAATCCTCTTTCACCTTACCCCCCTTCATCTGTACACCTACCCCTGACAACCCACTGCCCTCCTTCCTATGCATCCCTACCCACCGTCTAGCACCATCCAATCAATCACCCAGCCCGCCATTCATCCACCAATCTCCCATCGCCATAACGTCACCACCCACTAACCCGTAAGCACCCTTCTTACGCAACCCCTCCACCGTACCACCACAACCAAACCGCCCATCTCCTACCACCACTGCTCCACCGCCATGTAACCCACCTTTCCTCCGCACGCCATCAACCGTACCCTTCATTACTCCCAATCCCCAAGCCCCCTATCTCCGTACCACCGCTACACCCCCGAGTGCGGCAAGTATCCAATTTCTGCACCAAATATTCACCAACCAACCCTCCACCTCACAATCCCCTTCCGTTTCACTGGCCGTAGCATCGATAATGGGAGAAGGCTCAGAGGCAACCTTAGTGCTCCGGAGTGGGCGCATATTTAACAGAGTATTCCCCCAGCAACAGGAACAGGCACCAGTACCCCAGGAGGAAGAAGCCCAGCAAGAAGAGTCTATCTTGGGGACTCAATATGATCTGCTTAAGCACCTAGACAAGACCCCGGCCAGGATATCAATTCTAGAACTGATCAAGAGGTCAGTGGTGGACCAGGAAGCTCTCATGTAATATTTACAGAAGGTCATGGTGAATGAGGACTTGCCGGTGAATCAGATTAGCGCTGTCTTGACTCCCACAAGCTTGCATTCGGCCATCGCATTCCATGAAGATGAGCTAGCACCGGCCGAGTCTCAGCGGTATGCCCTATGCCTCACAGTCAATATTAATGGGATCCGCGTGTCTCGATGTTTGGTGGACTCCGGAGCATCAATTAATGTTGTGTCCTCCGACACATTAGAGTTCTGTGAAGTAGCAATTCAGTCAATCTGACCATCTGCCATCACTGTCACGGCTTACAATAACACCAGTAGGCCGCCAAAAGGGGTCGTTACTTTGAGAATTGGGTTGGGTCCATCCGTCACCGAAATGGACTTCCACATCTTGGACATGGACCCAAGTTTCCGCATGATTCTGGGTAGGCCTTTCATTCAAGCCCTTGGCGCCGTCATCTCCACTGTCCACCAATGCCTCAAGTTTCCATACAAGGGGCGGGTCGTCAAGGTTTCCAGTAAACCTGCAATTATGGAAGTAGACGCTATGACTGGTAACTCAGACCCTTCCATCTGGCCCAGCAATCAGCCATTGATGTCGGTACTAGAGGCACCAGACATGTATCCGGGACCTGTCAGTTCACTTATCAACGCTGCTGGGAGGAGCAAGATCATCACTAAGAAGGGATGGCACATCATGATGCAGATGGGATACCAGCCGGGCAAAGGGCTGGGGGCACAGCTGCAAGGAAGGACTGAAGCTGTGAAAGACTGTAAGATGAGGCCCAAGGCAAGACTGGGTTACAGGCCAAGCAGGGGAAAGCAGCGACCGGGGCAACCTCTTACATGGTCACTATATCAAGGAAGCCACCACAACAACCAGGCTCAGGGCGGGCCCTGTCTCCACGGGCGTCGCACCCACCTCAACTTCAACCTCGGGCATCACGCCCGCTTCTCTTTCTCCTCTGGGCATCACGCCCACTTCACTTTCTGCTTCGGGCACCGCACCCACTCTAGTTTCTTCTCCGGGCATCGCGCCCATTTTAATTTCTACTCAGGGCATCGCGCCCGCTTCAATTTCTGCTCCGGGCATCGCGCCCGCTTTAATTTCCACTCCGGGCATCGCGCCCGCTTCTCTTTCTTCTCCAAGCATCGCGCCCACCTTATTTTCCACTCTGGGCAACGCGCCCACCCCAGTTTCTACCCCGGGCATTGCGCCCACTTGTGTCTCGCTTCCGGGCATCACGCCCACCTCACTTTCTACTTCGGGCACCGTGCCCACTCCAGTTTCTTCTCCGGGCATCGCGCCCGCTTTAATTTCTGCCCTGGGCATCGCGCCCATTTTAATTTCTACTCAGGGCATCGCGCCTGCTTTAGTTTCAGTCCCAGGCATCACGCCTGCTTTAAATTCATCTCCGGGCATCGCGCCCGCTTTAGTTTCAGTCCCAGGCATCGCGCCTATTTTAAATTCATCTTCGGGCAATGCACCCGCTTTAATTTCGTCTCCGGGCAATGCGCCCACTTTAATTTCATCCCCGGGCATCGCGCCCGCTTTAGTCTCCCCTCTGAGCATCGCGCCCACCTTAATTTCATCTCCGGGCATCGCGCCCGCTTTAGTTTCATTCCCGGGCAATGCACCCACTTTAATTTCGTCTCCAGGCACCACGCCCGTCTTAGTTTCTTCTCCAGGCATCATGCCCATTTCTATTTCCTTCCTAGGCAATGCGCTTACTCCCCTTCCTTCTCCGGGCATCGCGCCCGACCTCCCTCTCCCATTCAGCAACGCGCTCGATCTCTTTCCCCCTCCAGGCAATGCGCCTGCTCCCTTTCCCCCTCCGAGCAACGCGCTTAGCCCCCCTCTTGCTCCGGGCAATGCGCCCACTCTCCTCCTCTCTTCTCCAAGCATCGCGCTTCCTCTCCTGTAGGCCACCGCATGGCCCTCCTTCCTTTCCCTAAGCATTCCTCGGGCACCGACGCCCCACTTGGCCATCGCGGTCCGTTCTCCCGAGCAGACACCCGCTCTTCAACCCCACTGCTTGGACCCTACTTCCCTCGAACTTGTACTCATTTTTCACTTGCTCGAGTTGGCGGTCTCGCCTCGTCCGCTCTCTCCGTGCATGCTAAGCACTAAGGGGGGCCGAGAGGTATCGGCTCCACAATGGTTGACTCCATTGTCTCCTTCGAGGAGACCTCCTTCCTCGCCTCCGAGTGTGCCCTGACCGACGGGCCACTCCTCCCCGGTCCCATGACTGGCCTTCTGCTTCCCTCCACGCAGGGACCTCCTACCCCCTCCACGCAGGGGGGCTTTACTACTTTCAATAATCCTCCTCCCCCCTCCACGCAGGGGGGCTTTACTGCTTTCAATAATTTCCCTTCCCCCACGTAAGGAAGTTCTTCCACTGTAAATATTTCTCCATCTTCCCCCACACAGAGAAGTTCTTCTACTGTAAATATTTCTCCATCATCCCCCACGCGGGAATCATTTACTGCTCTTCCTCTTTCCCCCACGTGGGATTTCTTTACTACTGTTAATCCTTCTCCATCTTCCCCCACACGGGATTCATTTACTGCTTTTCGTACTCCTCCTTCTATTGTAGATTTCAGTAGTTGTAGTTCGAGTCCAGGTCAAGGTGGCAGCAAGCTAGGGGTAGTCTCTGAGAAGAAGTCCAAGGGTAAGAGGGTTCCACACTGATTCCTCGCTGATCTAGCCCGTAGGTGCAAGGCATGCCTAGCAATTCCAGAATTTGTAGAGGAGCCTTTGCAGTTGCCGGATATAGAGTATGAGCAGTCGCTGTGCTTAATTGATGATGGGTTCGGAGTCTATGAGATCATGGATGACAACAACCCAATTGAGGAAGGTGATGAAGAATTCGAGGACGAAGCTGACGCGTTCGCAAGTGGATTGAAGAGGTTTGATGAACCGTCAGCTGCCGTAGAGGAGATCACCAAGGAAATCAACCTAGGAACAGAGGAAGACCCTATGACCGTCCTCATAAGCAGTAATTTATCACCAGATGAAGAGGAGGCAATCATTGAGGTTCTCAAAGAATACAAGGACACGTTTGCATGGAGTTACGAGGATATGCCAGGCTTGGACACCGCGCTCGTCGAGCACCTTCTCACTCTTAAGCCGGGATCCATTGCCATTAAGCAGCGGTTGAGGCGTTTCCACCCCCGAATAGCTTTGAAAATGAAGGATGAAGTCGATAAGCTCCACAAAGCCAGATTTATTAGAGTCGTGCTTTGTCCAAATTGGGTGACGAACATCGTCCCGGTATGAAGAAAGATGGAAGAATTAGAATCTGTATCGATTTCTGGGACCTCAACCGCGCGTGTCCTAAGGATGATTTCCCACTGCCTCACCTCGACGTGCTCATAGATAACATGGCCGGGTATGAAACCCTCTCCTTTATGGATGGCTTCTCAGGGTACAATCAGATTAAGCTGGCTGAGGATGACCAAGAAAATACCTTGTTCACTACACCATGGGGAATTTATTGCTATGTGGTCATGCCATTTGGACTTAAGAATGCTGGAGCTACTTACCAAAGGGCTATGATGGATATCTTTCATGACATGAACCACATCTTCATTGAGGTGTATGTGGATGACCTAGTGGTGAAGTCAAAGATAATGGCTGAGCATCCTGGGGTTCTAACCAAAGTCCTGCAAAGGTCAAGAGAGTATCAATTGAAAATGAACCCCAAGAAGTGTGTATTTGGTGTTTCATCAGGTAGACTTCTAGGCTTCATCGTGAGCAAGAGGGGTGTAGAAATTGATCCCAATAAGGCAAAGGCAATAAGAGAGATGCCCCCTCCCAAAAATTTGAAGGAAATTCGTGGACTTATTGGGAGGTTGTAGTTTATTCACCGATTCGTCTCCAAACATTCACAGAGGTGTAGACCCTTCTACGACCTCACCAAGCCGGGAGTCGAATTCAAATGAGACGAGAAGTGTCAGGCGGCTTTTGACGAACTCAAGGAATATTTGGCTAATCCCCCTGTCCTGAGGCCGCCGACTCCAGGCAAATCGCTAATTCTTTATGTATCTATCCTGGAAGATTCGGTAGGAGCTGTCCTTCCGCAAGCAGATGAAGAAGGCAAGGAGAGGGAAGCTTACTACCTGTCGAAACTTCTCAACCCCTGTGAGAAAAGATACACAACCATGGAGAAGACATGTGCCGCTCTTGTATGGGTAGTGCAGAAACTGAAGCACTACTTTCTTGCTCATGAAGTCCATCTTATCGCCTATATGAATCCTATCAAGTTCCTCCTTGAAAAATCTATTCTAACTGATAGGCTAGCACATTGGAAAAGCTTCATTTCCTGGTTTGAAATCACCTACATTCAGCAGAAATCCATCAAAGGGTATGCCATAGCAGAGCACCTCGCTCATCACCCTATTCCTCAGTTCGATCCTATTCGTTCTGAGTTTTTAGATGAAGAAATAATGTCCCTTAGCCAATCTGATCCTATGTGGACGTTATATTTTGATGGAGCTCTGAATTCTCATGGAAAGGGTGTCGGGATTGCTCTACTATCACCTGAGGGTGTCACCATCCCCCGAGCCTACAAATTAGAGTTTCCTGCCACCAATAACATAGCCGAATATGAAGCTTTGTTGGCTGGTTTGGAGCTCGCTCATTTCTATGGTGTCACCCATCTGCGAATTGTAGGTGATAGTCAGCTGGTCTTGCGCCAAGTGCTCACCAAATACCTCACTCGAGATCCAAAGCTCAAGCCTTATCAAGAGCTTGCTTCAGCTTATGCCAAGCTATTCTTCAAGCTGATCTTCATCCATGTCCCTCGTCATCAAAATCTTCTAGCCGACGCCCTTGCTACTATCACTTCAACTCTCAATATGTGCTATCCCGGGGACTTTGACAGCATTCAAATTGCACCCCGCAATACCCCTGCTGTTCGGGACCCCGTCTTTCTCCATATCAAGGAAGAGATGTTAAAGAAGTTGGAAAAGGAAGGAGAAAGTTGAAGTTATGTTATTAGAGCTAGAAGAAGAGTTAGAAGATGAAGAGAAGCCATGGTATTATGAGATAGCTAAAAATTGCAAGAATCAGTCGTACCTTGAGGAAGCCACAAGTGAGGAAAAGAAGGCCGTAAGGAGACTGTCCCAGAAATATACTTTGGTTGGAAATACTCTATACAGAAGGGGACTCACTGGAGTTTTGCTTAGATGCCTGGATGAGGATGAAGTATGGAAGGTTGTTGAGGAGGCCCATTCGGGTGTTTGTGGTGCCCATGTGAATAGCCAAATGCTTTCCAAAAAGATCCTTAGACAAGGCTTTTACTTGCCCACTCTAGAGGAACATTGTTCCATCTTTGTCCACCGGTGTGTCAAGTGCCAACTGCACGCCGACAAAATTCATGCTCCATCCTCTACACTCCACCCAATATCCTCCCTATGGCCTTTCGCTATGTGGGCTTTCGACATCATTGGTCACCTTGGTGATCCTAACTCCCAGAAAAAAACCAAATCGTTTATCCTCACAGCGACGGAGTACTTCACCAAGTGGGCGGAAGCTGAAGCATACGCGAAAATCAAGGCTACAACCGTCTGCACACTACAAGAAATCCTAGCTCTGCCTACAAAAGTTGCTTACGGTTCAGTATATTCGTAAGCTATTCGTATGGATAGACATATCTATACTTACGGACTGTACATGTCGTAAGTATATCAGACAAACTTTGTTCTTAAACTTTTAAGATATGCCTACCCCTATGGCGTAATGTCATAAGCACATAACTATTTCATTTACCTACGGAGTTTTAATTGGGCGCCCATTCAACATTGGCCTCCCGCACCCCGATTGAAGGGAAAAAAAACCCCTTTCGATCCCTTGCCTCCACTCTCCTCCTTCGACTCCTCCACTCTCCTCCTTCGACCCCTTGCCTCCACTCTCCTCCTAGCGAAAAAGGGCAGCAGCGGCGATAGGCTAGGGCAACAGCGGCGAAAGGGCAAGCAGTGGCCTCTCCTGCCGAACTTGCGAAGGCGGTAGCAGGCAGGCAGCGCGGCAGAACTTGCGGAGAAGGTGGTAGCAGGCAGGCAGCGCGGCTTGCGGAGAAGGCGGTAGCAGGCAGTGCCGTCAGCAGTTTAGGGCAAGCAACGGCCCGTGCCTCACATTTGTAGTGGAAGCAGACGGCGAACTTGCGGCGACAGTAGGGGAAGGACACTCTGGCCACCCGTTCCTCCTTCCCCTATTCCTCCGCGTGTCGTCCACGCCGCCGGGTGTCTCCTGCCGACCCCATCGCCTTCTTCCTCCTCCGCTTCGTAGCGGGCGATTGGCCTCTCCCACTGCTCGTCCCCCGCCGCCCGTTTTCTCAGGAAGGCTGTGCTGCTGTGGTCTGTTTTTTACAAAGTTGTGGGCCGACTGATCGCCAAAGGTGAGTCCGTTGCGGCGAAGGTGAGTACTCTTTTCCGTTTTCTTTGCTTCTTTGTCTCCCTCATGGTTGGGTTAAGGTTAAATGTGTATACTGATGACGACCGTCTTGATGGGAACCCCATTTTTAGAATCCAAATTTAGCCCATCTGTGTGTGCCTGCTCAGCTTCTATGGTCTTTTGGCAGTGTGCTTAGCTTTTATTTCCTGGTGTTGATCAATTTTGGTGCCATAGAGTGATGGATAATCATTAGAGAACATATTTGCACGACACCTTAGCATCCTTTAGTTGTGTGTGTTATCACACGTCGTGTGCACGACACCTTAGCATCCTTTAGTTGGCCTCAAGAACTCATCTTGCACAGGGCTGGGTGGCCATCCAAGGTATTAAGTATGTTTTTTTTATTGGCCCAAAAAGGAATATTATAGACTGTGTAAGCCCTCACCTCCTAGCAACTTGTCTTTGATTAATTGCAATGGCCATCCTTTAATGGTGATCTTGGAGTAGATTTCAAAGATACACAAAGATTAGGCTCTTGGGTCTACCTGTGACCTGACAGAATTAAGTAACTGGGATTAAGGAGTATCTTAGAGGAGTGTCTCAAAGCAGACACGAAAGCATCACAATTTTTTTTGTTTTAACAAAGGTTGAACTAGGGACAACATCTGGGGATGGTGTGATCTCCCAGGATTTAATTAACAGGGGGCAGGCAAAGCCATGTCCTGCAACCTTATCTCTGAGGCTTTGTGATTGTGATGGCTGGCTGGTCAACTGTTTCACAGGCACTGGTTGTCCCAGTGGGATTAATCAGATGCAGCTGCTCAATCTCTCACCAACTCTCATTGATGGTTGAAATGGCATTTGCACTCAAAACTATGAGCTGTATAATATTCTGAAGGATGGGATAAAACATGGGTAAGAAATTGCCATTGTTGAACTTTTCTCTCTGTGGTAAGAATGGAGAACACCTTTGCCATTTCAAAGATTCTCATTGTTTGTTTTGTGCTCTAGCACTCCTTTTTTATTGTCCTATTAATGTTAGTATCATGTGCTAATTATATCAAAACTATAACAGTGATATATCATACCGTAGTTAAGTCATGCCTTGTGACACTCTATTTTCAGCTTTTTAGCATGTTCTTTCCCATGTACTCTACCTTGTCCTATCGTTAGACAATTCACTGGACATCTGGCAACATTTATAGTATGAAGAATATAATGTAAATGATTTTTTTTTTTGTAGTTAGACGTTATGGATTGGAGTTGGATGGATAAATTGAAGAATACAAGGGAATATATGGATGGAGTTGACACATACATTCAATTTGCTTCTGCTCATTTTGCTCCATCAACAAAGATTAAGTGTCCTTGTTTGGAGTGTGTATGCCTCTTGAAACATGAAAAGGAAATAGTAAGACAACATTTATTTCAATATGGAGTCATTAAAGACAAACAATTTTGGAAGTTCCACGGGAGTAGTTGTTCTTCCAGGCACATGCTTACGGATTTTACACGTACAACACTTCCGAAGGATGTTGGTCTGCATTCGATGTTGGAGGATGTTATTGGTGAGGAAACTTCGAAACATGCAAAAGTGAAGTCAATGGATGATATTAAAGGAGAATATGGTGAATTTCAATAGTTGTTGGCAGATGTTGAACGGCCTTTGTACCCTGGTTGCAAGACATTCAACAAGCTTTCATTTATGGTCAGATTGTTCAACATAAAATGCAGAGGCAAAATGAGCAACAAATCTTTTGACATGCTTTTAAAGCTGTTGAAAGAGGCTCTTCCAGAAGGTGATGTGTTACCAGCTACTTACTATGAATTGAAAAAAATCATTGGTAAAGTGGGATATGACTATCACAAAATTGATGCATGTCCTAATGATTGTATTTTGTACCGAAAAGAGTATGAGTCTTATGATCATTGTTCGAAATGTGGAGAATGTAGATGGACAAAAGGAACTGAAAGAAGTGGTCATAATAAGAAGATTAAGGTTGCAAAGAAAGTTCTTCGGCATTTTCCATTGATTCCAAGACTGTAAAGATTATACACTTGCAGTAAATCATCTGCAACCATGTGTTGGCATAGTGATGAACGCCAAGAAGATGGCATTCTAAGGCACCCAGCTGATTCCCCTTGTTGGAAAGCATTAGATGCGATTGATGGTTTTGGTTTAGAACCTCGTAATGTGCGCCTAGGCTTGGCAAGTGATGGTTTCAACCCCTTTGGGATAATGAGTACAAGTCATAGTACATGGCCTGTGTTGTTGACACCATACAACTTACCTCCATGGTTGTGTATGAAGCCATAAAGTATTTTTTTGTCGTTACTCATTTCGGGTCCTAAAGGTCCGGGAAATGATATTGATGTCTACCTTCAGCCACTTATTGAAGAATTACAGATTCTTTGGCACGGAGTTGAAACATCCGATGCTTATAAGGGTGAAATATTTTCTATGCGTGCTGCACTACTTTGGACAATTAACGATTTTCCTGCATATGGTTATCTGTCTGGTTGGAGCACTAAAGGCCGATTAGCTTGCCCTACATGTAATGAAGATACATCATCATTATGGTTAAAAGATAGTAAAAAATTCTGTTACACTAATCATCGTCGATGGTTAGGTGTGGGTCATAAGTTTCGTTCTATGAAACGAAGGTTTGATGGAAAAGAAGAAATGAGAGGCAGACCAAGTGTGTTATCTGGGGTTGATATACTTAAGCAGTTGCATCCACTTAAATTTACTTTTGGGAAAGTTCCCAATTTAAAGTGGGGGTGAGAAGAAAACGAAAGGAAGCTGCAACTTCATCATCCACTTTTGAGTGTCATACCAATTGGAAGAAAAAAAGCATTTTTTTTACTTACCATATTGGAAGTCTTTACTATTAAGACATAATCTCGATGTCATGCATATCGAGAAGAATGTTTGTGATAGTATTATTGGAACTTTGTTAGATGTTGATGCTAAAACAAAAGATGTTTGAAAGCTCGACATGATCTCCAACATTTGGGTATAAGGGCCACTCTTCAACCTCAAACTCTGGATTCTAACAGATTGCTATTGCCACCTACCATGTTCACTTTGAGCAAGATGGAGAAGGATACGATTTGCAATGTTTTGAAAAGTGTGAAAGTTCCAGATGGCTATGCATCAAACATATCAAGGCATGTAAATCCCAATGATCCTAAGAAAATTTGGGGTTTAAAAAGTCATGATTGTCATGTCCTCATGCAACAATTGCTTCCAGTAGCAATGAGGGGAGTGACACAAAAGGAGCTGAGATCTGCAATTAATGATGTATGCAATTTTTTTTGTCTAATATGTTCGAAGACTTCATCGTCAAGTGATTTCTATAAGCTTAGACAAGAAATTGCAAACATATTGTGTCGATTGGAGTTGATCTTCCTGCCAAACGTTTTTGATATAATGGTACATCTTCTCATCCACTTACCTGATGAAGCAAGGCTTGCTGGCCCAGTTCAATATAGATGGATGTACCCCATTGAAAGGTTTGCATTAATCTTATACTTGTGCCTGACGATTATACCCTACTGCTAATAATACTTGAATTTTTTTTTTGAATCTCCACTAGGTATTTGGTGAAACTTAAGTCCTATGTACGGAATAGGGCACGTCCAGAGGGGTCAATGGCAGAAGGGTATATAGCAGAGGAGACTCTTATCTTTTCTTCGAGATATCTAGATGATGATGTTGAGACATGGCTTAACCAACCTTTAAGAAATGAAGATGAAGGGGCTGAAGAATTGACACAAAAAGGATGGGATATTTTTTCAACAAATGGTCGATGTTTAGGTGGTGGAACTGTTTGTCATCTTAGGAATGACGAGTTGAACCAAGCTCATCTCTATGTACTATTTAATTGTGAGGACATATCTCCTTACATAAGGTAAGTCAAATGAAACACCCTTAAAGTATTGTTTGTCAAGAGAAGACCGTTAATGTATTGTCCACATTTTGTATGTAGTATGCATCTTGAAGAAATAAGGAAAACAAGACCACGAGCAAGTGAAATGGAAATTGAGCGATGTCATACATTACAGTTTCCAGATTGGTTTAAATGTAAAGTAAGTAAACATATATAACTTTTTTTTTAGTGCACATGACATGTGTTTTAATGATAACCAACATGTAACCCTTTTTTTTTAGGTCAACTCTTTACAAGACAATGACAGGAATGGGTTACATGCAAACACAATTGTGCTGAAAGATCGACCATTGAATGTGGGGAAGAAGTTTAACATATGTTTAGTAAATGGGTTCCGTTTTCAGACTCAGCATATTGAACTTCATAGGAAGACACAGAATAGTGGGGTTGTTATGTCTGCAAAAACTTCAAGTTTTTCCAGTGTTAAAGACAAGGCTCCTATTCGAGATGAGGTGACATATTACGGTGTTCTTCAAGAAATTTTAGAGTTGAACTATTACGATCAAAGAAAGGTATTACTTTTCAAGTGTGACTGGGTTGATATTCAGCGAGGGGTAATTAAAGATGAAGGTTTCACATTGGTCAACCTACACTATAAATTACGTACAAGTGAACCATATGTTTTGGCCTCTCAAGTGGAACAAGTATGGTATGTGGAGGATCCCAAAATGGAAGGATGGTCTGTAGTGAGGAAAACAAAGCCGAGAAATTACTTTGACATGCAAAATGAAGAAGTTACTGAAAATGATGCAAATGATGTAAAGATTGATGATGATGTTGCTTTTCTTGATGACATAAACATCACATGGAAGAGAGACGACATTGATGGTGTAGAGATCCCAATTTGAAGACATATGTACCTATACTTGTAATATTTTTGCCAGCAGAAGTGTCTGCCTTTTTTTGTCAATCTTTACTGTGTTAAGGCTTACAGATGGTGTAGAGATCCCAATTTATATGTGGTAATCATCTGGGAATCATTTGGGATATCTTTGTAGGAGGCACTGCTCATAATTATATGCCTTGCAAGAAAAATGCAAAGATTTAAGATTATGCCATGGCCTAGAAGTGATGTGGTTAATTCTTCATGAAACTACATTTCTAGTTTGATGTCTACAATAATATGCAGATGCACATGATCCACCATTCGCATGGAAACATATAACTCTGTAGGAATTTTCAAGTTCCAGAAGAGGTAAAGGAATCCAAATACCTAGGAGCTGCTGGCCGGTTGTCTCAAATTCATGAAGAATCAGTAACCAAAGGGCATGATAAAAGCACAAAGTGCTCCATTAACCCACATATGAAATACAGAAGTCTACAGAGACATCAACTATTTACATCTTCATCGTTGTCTTTGTTTAATTTAGTATTTTAAAAAAAAGGACTTTGTTATATTACTTGTGTTTTACCCAAGTGCCTGTCAATTTCTTCTTAATATTACAGTTTACAAGTTGCCAAGGAAGACTACAACATCAAAATGTAAGCCTATGTTTAATTTTTCTAACTGAATATGTTAAGTGTTATTTTTTTTTTGGTTGATGTTGTTAACCTGTTATTTGCAATTTGAAGGGGCCGAAGGAAGAGATTTACGGTGGTAGATTCCAAAGAAGTCAGAGAAGACTCGCCGAAGAAGAAAACGGGGCCATCATGCGATACCGATGCAAAAAAGGCTAAAAAAAACAATGAAAGAAGTCTATGATGGGGAGCCCGAGATGTCACGTCCTAATAAAAGGCTATTTATTGGGAAATGACAGAAAACAGGCACAAAGTAATAACATTAACGTTTATTCATTATAACGCAGTCTGCGGAAGTCTTATTACATAAAGCTCCTCATTACACACTAAGTGAGGAGTAAGGATGAGTAGCTACTACTCATAACATTTTACAAGTACGCAACTAAAGCAGTAAATGGGTTGTTGATTCGTCATCGGTGTCCACTCTGCACACAGCCCATTTTATACTTCTCCCTCATCTTGATTACCTGAAAAGGGAAGGATGGGTGAGCTAACTAGCCCAGTAGAATTCAAATCCTTAAATCAAAGGATCAGGAACACATGATAATTTAGGTAAGAACATGAATGGTATCAAGAACAGGGTCAGATAACCAAGATAACATGTCAGTGAATGTATAACAGTAGTATGAAAACATAGGCATACTCAGAAATTCATATTAAGGCTCAGGTTCGGAGTCATATAAATATTCACACAGGACAGGTAATAGGATGAACGGATATCAAAGAAGCAATACCAGATCTCAGAATAGTAGCTTGATACAGTGATAGTAAAACTCAGGTCATGCTCAAGTATATAGCTCACGAATTGGTTCATATATCAGTTCACACAATACAGGAAGTATGATGACCATAATCAGGAAATAGTGATGCAATGCCAAACATCCCGGTATCCTTATCACTCCCGTACGGCCCGTAATGAATTCGGGTGCTCCTCCCAGGACTGGACCAGCCCTATTTGCACAAGCATATCAGTTAGGTGGGGTCCAAGGACCCAATAAATGTCATCATCATAAGTTTATCATATCTCACAAGGTGTTCAAGCCTTTGAACTCTCAAGTCATCAAGTAATATAAACTTAGTTGTCGAATACAGGAGAATGGACTCAACGGAGTACCATTCGGAGTTGACGGTTTCAAGGATAATTCAATAATGAGTAAGGTATCCAAAGTGGGTGATCTTTATAGTAGAATGACAGTAAATATCAAAGTAAATATGAGGGTAACTTGGTAGTCTAATAGGGTGAAGTTTAAGCAAGGATTTGCACATGAAAAAGTGCTGAAATCCAAGGCAGGGCAATAGCTGTCGACAGGTGAGAAGGGGCTGTCGACAGATGGCTACAGACAGAACTCAGGTTTGCTGGACTGTGTGTATCTGTCGACAGCAACCAGGGGGCCTGTCGACAGCTACACACAGACCCAGTTATCTGGGTTCTGGATAGCATGCGCCTATCGATAGCTTTTGGGATGGCTGTCGACAGGAAGCTGCAGAACTTCCGTAAATCTGTTTAAATCCATTCTAAGCACCCTAATTATAGATCTTAAAAATTCAAGACATGATTGGTATCAAATGGAAGAGTCTAAATAGAGTTTTCACAGTGGTTTATAAACCGAACAAACAAGATGAAAGAAGAGGTTTGCAATTCAAACTTGACTTGCTTGAAACTAAACATAGTATGGTGTTGGAAGTGTGGTCTTGATAGCAATGGATTATTGGGAGATTCTTACAAGATGGACACTAAAACACAAGATATTTAATGTTCCAAATCAAAGCTTGAGGTACAAACGTCTAAATGGGAAGAATCACAATGTTCTAAGATATCGAAATTTCTAGCAAAACTCTATAGCATAAACATGGATTATGGGTGGTATAAGAGGTTAGAAACTTACTTAAATTGTAATGGGAATGAAGATGCCCCTTGATAACTATATGATTTCAAAGATAATTGGAGGGATCAAACAAAAGAATTTGAGGTTACAATCTCGTATACAAGCTTAACCGAGACTGTTTAGCCGGCTCCAAGGCAATCTCGTATGAGGCTAAATTCTTTCAACATGACTAGAGAATAAAAGTTCAAGGAAAGGATGAGAACCTTCGAGATAAATACTAAAACGCAAAGTGTTCCATGGATTTAAATCAAGGCATGAAGGACCAAACATCTGAACAGAAGTTAGTCACAAGTTCTAATGGTATTGTGACTTCTATCAAACTTCTATAACATATACAAGGATCAAGGGTGGAAGAAGAAGAAGAAGAGATGATCTGAAGTAAAACAAGTATCTTTTCCTCCCTAACGTAAGAATATTCATCAAAACTAGATGAAAACTAGTAGGATTATAGTTATATCAACTTGGCTACTCAACACGAGTTATTTATCATGTGTGGAGAACAAAATTAAGGAAAAGGAGATGAATCCTACCTTACTGAAGGGTAAGCCTTCACGTTTTCCTGATTAAAGAACCTATCCCAGGAATAGAAAAGCTTCTCCCCAAAGGTGATGGAGTTCCGGTAATGTTTACACCGAGGTGAGAGCAGCTACAGTAGTAAAACAAGAGCAGAAGTATATTGCAAGTGTGATGGAGCTTGCAACTTCCAGTAGCTCCTCCTGCAGCAGACCCAATAGCTTCTCCCACACTCTTCTAGCTGCAAGGAGCAGTGGAAGACAAGAACAAGGGTGCAAGAACAAGAGAAAAAAAATAGCAGAAGCTTGCGTTAGAAAGGTTTGCAAGCTGGTTACGGAGTGGTATTTATAGCTCCAGGCCCTTTCCATGCGCAATGCCACGCAGGTGCACAGGTGTTGGGATAAAACCCCATTTAACCACCCATAGCCACCTATCTCATGCACCACTCAAGAGTGACACATGGTAACTAACGTGTCAGGATGTTAATTTAGCATGACATGGGCTTGCGTAGCTCATGCTACGTCAGCAAGACAAATTCCCAAAAATCCATCCTGTAATTAAGCCATAATTCAACTGGCCACTTGTTCCTTAAAGAAACCTACCCAAACCATATCTGATTGCCATGAAATTTTGACCATAGACTAATATGATAGTTTTACTAATTGTGGTGATTTTTAATTAATTTTTGGAATTTATTTTACAGTAGGTGAAAAATCACCCGGAAAATGGTCGCGTCGACTTAATCTCAAAATCCGTACGTCGAAAAATTCAGATAATTGCATATTTAATTTCTCCACATTTTTATGGAAATTATGATGTTCTCGAATTTTTATTTCGATGTCATTTTCCGGTATCGCACTGTGGAGGCACGCACTTCGAGGTACGATACTGGAATAACGTTCATTACCACTAATTAAGTCTATCATCTAATTATCACAATTTAATAACAACCCTAAGGTATTTTAACCAAATTATTTCTATTTTCTTAACATTTTAAATTTCTGGGGCATTACACGAGATGCTGGACACACTAATATTTCAAGAACATGTTGAGTGAGTATTTGTGTGATTTTAGTTTTCTTTAATTTTTTTCCAAGGCTAGCATGAGTCACCAATATACTATGTCTGTTGTGTTTTAATTTCTGTTAAACCTGCAGGTATTTGTGGGGTGTGATTCCATCAACACTTTTAGAGCGTTTTGAGATATTCGACAGTTTGTGGTTTAACTTTTCAATAGAATTAAATCAATTGTACAGAAAAATTCTTTACTGGAGAAGTCATATTCCCTACTTCCAATCTGCATATGGTATGCCTAAACTTTTCTTATGTATTAAGTATCCAACACTAATTCAGCAACAAATCATCATTGTTTATTTTTTTGTTCATTTGTAGGAATCATTGGCAACTTGTTGTCATATGTAAGAAAGAGGATAATGACATGCCGTTCCTTATGCTCCTTGACTCTCTTCACATGGGGGAACACACTAGTATCCAAAATGAGTTGAAAAAGTAATATCTTCTAATTTTTTTATATATATTTGAAATATATATGTGTATAAAAAGTATTTGGTATGATGGTGCAGTTTTTTAAAGATTGCATACGAAGGGAAAGGGATGAGAGTAGTGGCCGATGAGATGAAAGTAATTGATGTACACGTGCCGAAGGTAATCTTTTAAATTTGGAGTGTTTGAATTGTATATGTAAACGGAATAAAAGTTTCATTAATATCTTTCATGTTGTAGGTGCCCCAACAAAAGGGGAGCACAGAATGTGAATTTATGGTTCTTTATTTCATATTCCGTTTCATACTCGCTGCTCCTACATCCTTTGGCAGAAATGACTACCCATCTTTTGTAAGTTGAATAATGTTAATAGTTATTTTGTCACACTATATGTACTTCTGTTCATTGGTTGAATATCTTCAATGTTTTTCTTTTTGATTTGTTTGCAGCTCACAGCTGATTGGTTCTCAAGAGAAGAGTATGAAAAATTTATAGAGGACCTGCAAGGGAAAATAATTCACATAGATGCTCAGTCTGCCTCCACATCTAAGAAGGTTAAGAGAGGCCCAACATTGTTAAGATCTGTACATGGATTGCAAACTAATGAACGCATACCAGTGAATGTTAATCAGTTGGGGCAGCCACTTGGAGAGGGGGGGCAGCTACTGAAACAATTTTTGGGCACTGTGGCAAGGATGAGGGATAAACTGCCGATATATTGCATTTCTTGGAGGATAATGCCATCGACTAACAAGGACGATGTATGGGATTTTATCCAGGTGATGTAATACATGTGTTTGTTTAATACATGTGTTTTAATACATGTGTTTTATCCAGGATAATGCCATCGACTAACCCTTTATTTTAAAAATACAGAGAAAATTTGATGTTCCCATTAGCTTGCGTGATTTTGTAATGAAGGATCTAGATCAGAAATGGAGGTCTTGGAAGTATGACTTGAGGACGAAGTTCTTCACGCCATATCAAAAAGCGCAACAACACTTTGCATGTTCAGACACAAGAGTGGTTGAAGATCAATGGAAAAATCTTGTTAAGATATGGTCTTCGGAGGAATTCAAGGTAATTGGAATTGGATTACAATTAGTCTAAATATAGTGATACTCCATAATTATTCTAATAGTTATCATTTTGATTTGTAGAAACGCAGTGAAACAAACAAGCAAAATAAGTCCAAACACACATTTTTTCACTGCGCTGGTAGTAAAAATTTTGCTGACATATACCACGAGGAGGTAACATATATACTGTCTTATCTGCATCTCAGTTCATCTATTCAAAATAATTTTGTTTATTTCTAAGTTATCTTCTATACAATGTTGTAGTTTCTAAAAACTGGGGCCACTCTTGATCGTGGGGACTTATTCATAAGGACCCGTATGAAGAAAGCTGGCGGTCCAGTTAATGACGAGAGTGCTGCTATGATTGTATAATTAATTAGATTTGTTAATTGTCTAATGTTTCACATTATTCTCATTATGCATGGAAGCTCTTTGTTGACATAATTCTATTTACGATAGTGCTGGAAATTCATGTTGCTATTCATTCAAATTGTAGGATAAAATTCGAGACATTAAGCTGACGCAGCAATCAAGTACATCAAGCTCAATTGCAAGCGTGGGGGACGCTTATGAGCAAGTTATGGGACGGGACAGAACTGGAAGAATCTGTGGCATAGGCATGGGCCCTACCCCAAAGAGCTTGTGGGGTTCAAGAAGTACACAAAAGCTGCGACAGGACAATGAAAGCCTGAAAGAAAAAATTGAAGCTCTCGAAGAAAGAATGAAAAAAATTGAGTCTCGTGGCAATAATGAGGTAATGAGTTTCTGTTGACATACTTCATTACTAACATTGCTTAATGTTGACAATCTACATTTACTTGTGCAGAGTTCTGCAAGTGTTTGTCATGCTCAAAAGAAAAAGGTAAACGAAATCTAACCGTCTTAATATGTTGGAATGCATGTATATCTGACATCTATATTCAAAATTTTTAACAGGATTCATTGGCGGGGAGGAGGGTGAGGATCCTAAATTTCTCTGGAGACGTAGTTGCCAGCGGCATTCTTATGTCTGATGATAATGATAATGTGGTCATGGTGAAGAAGTTAGGTGGTGAGTACTATGAGGTTTCTATACTCATAGCCCATGACCCGACTGCATCTTTGTTTATCAAAGATGCAGATAGAAAAAATATGAACGATGTTGTTGGGAGTCACATAATATGGTTCAGAGAATATGTAAGTTTATTTACATTTATCTCATTCTTATTTATGAACGATGTTGTTGCTAATTGTAAACTCTGATGTTATTTACATTTTTACATGTAACAGGTTGAGCTTGAGGATGATTGATCTTCACCTCCACCCTTTTTCGTAAGTAACATAATATGGTCCAAATTTTATAACATCTGAGTTGCAGAAAATCTCAGTTGCACTGGATCTGAGTCTTAACTGAAATGAATGGTAGTTGTAGTTTTTTTTGTTGGTGAATGCCAAGGTGGTTCCCATGTTTGTGTTTTCTGTTGCCATGTTCTCCATTTTACAAATGTGTTATTAACCTGTCCGGGAATGTGTGTCTCCTTCCCTTTCTCGCCTCACCTGCTAACCAGTCAGCCGCCTGCAGATTGGTAGCTCTCTTGGCATGTGAAGCCCTCACATTTCTCCCTTCTGCCATGTGTGGATAGAAGGCTGCGGATGTGTATGCATGATTCAGAGAAAGGGATCCATGTGCCACTGTTGATATGGGACTAAACCACTGGTTTCTGATATCCTTCACATATGTCAACTTCACCTTATATCCTTCACATATGTAAAACTGAAATTCCCACTGGTTTCTGATAATTGTTGGGTGCTCCTCAGAAAGAGATTAAAAAAGGAGCTGCAAAGTATGGCTGACTTGAAGGGTACACTAAAAGTCCAGTTTATCAACATGATTTAACAGTATACACCTTTTATAAGGCATATTTAAAAGAATTTTAGAGAGAGAAAGCCGATGTTTTTGTCAGCCAATGACCAAAATATTTGAAAAGCACATTGTCAACTAGTTTCTAGCAGTGACACATGATTAGCCCCCAGAAAAGATGGATAATGTTATTTATCTGGTGATGGTAATTACAAATTTTATAAGACATGTTTGATACTCCTCCACATTCCAGTCATGAACCATATGGCATTTTATTTGTGAAGACCATCGCCAAGGTTTCATTGATATTATATATAGTCTGCCTTTGTAGGTTGAATTCCTGTTCAGCGAGTGCATTGTGTGCTCTTGTTTCTTCAAAGTCTTCTACAAGCTCACTGGCGTCACCAAGGTTCCAAACCCCTATATACTTTGAGAATTGGTTTCATGAATGAAAATTTCTGAGCAGCTACATGCCATTTGTTTTTTAAAAATTCCTTCTTCATCCAAGGCCGCCTATGTTTTCTATTTCAGTCAAATATCTACTAAGATTCAGGTTCATTTACCTACTTCTCAAAACTGTCATTAGTTTGCTTGGTTTTGTGTTGATTAATTACAATGATGTGAGGCATAGTTTGGCTGGGACTGTCTGAATTGACTCACTCCCCAACCTAGCAAGTCAGAAAACTGTGCTGGGTAGTGGGCTGGGCTTGTTTACAAAATTATAATTTTATGACTTACACAATTCTACAAAAGACAGGGGAAATGCTTCTTCTTTTCCTTGAGTTATTTGATACTAGTGTAATGGTTTGATGACATATTTCCTGCATTACTGTTTATTAAGCATATTGTTTCTTTTGTTATAAATATCCTCACACAGTACTTATTGACCACCTATTGTTGCTTTTGCAGGAAATATGTCTGCTGAAACCTGTCTTCGTCCAAGGACAAAGCAAACTCTTCACAAATCTCCTCTCACCACATGTGAACAATTTCATTCACTAACAATTAACTTGCTCTTCTGAACAGACTTTAGCACTAGTATGTGAATGTGTAGAATGATGTTTGATGTCATCTTTTATTAACATTATTATTTGTTAACTTTAATGTGTTTTATATTATTAATGTGTTGTGCATTGTGAATCAGTGAGTGTGAATGTGTGTGGATGTAAATGTGGAATATGGATCTAAATGTGGATGTGTATGTGTGGAACTAAATGTCGATGTGGATGGTATGTGTGGAACTGTGGATGTGTATGTGTGGAACTAAAAATGTGTTGATCGTGTGAATGTGTGGTGGATGTGTACATGTGGAACTAAATGTGGATGTATGTGTTGATCGATCCAAATGTGAATGTGTGGATTAATTGTGGATGTGTACATGTTGATCCAATTGTTTGTGAACCTAGACATAAATGTAGGTGAATGTGGATCCATTGAAATATATTACTATTTTTTTTTGCTGAAACAAACTACTTATGGTGTATGTGGCCGTAGGAAAACATACTTTGTTATGGTGTACATGGCCGTAGGTAAACATATTCACTTATGGTCTTTTTAGCCGTAGGGAAACATACTTGCTTATGGTGTACGTGGCGTAGAGACACATGCTTACGGTTTAAATTGTCGTAGGGATATCCAGCGTTACTGAGTCTATCCTTACAAAAAATATCACTACGGTTAACATTGTCGTAGCCACAAATAGATATCCTTATGGTGTTACTTACGGCTACCAACACCGTCACTATAGATATATACTTACGGACTTTAAAACACCGTAGCCTTAGGCCTTTGCCGTCGGACTTTAGCCGACGAAACCAAACCGTAGGGTAACACCATAAGCAAAGGCTATGCTTACGATTTTTGGTTCTATACCTACGGTGTTTGGACGTAAGCAAAACCTGATTTTCCTGTAGTGGCATGTTCATCATGAGAAACATCATCACCAGGTTCGGCATCCCGAGCACCATCATCACCGACAATGGGCCTCAATTTATCTCTCAAGAATTGCGTGACCTCTGCAACAGGTATAAAATGGCATTGCATCATTCATCTCCTTATTATCTGCAAGGCAATGGCCAAGCAGAGGCCACAAATAAAACTCTAATTAAAATCATCAAGAAAACATGTGAGGCTAATAGATTCTCGGACTGGTCAGAAAAGCTTGTAGAAGCTCTATGGGCCTATCGCACTTCAATCCGTACTCCCACAGGGCAAACACCGTTCGCCCTCACTTACGGAATGGAGGCTGTAGTACCATATGAAATTCTTATTCCCTCATTAAGGATCCATCTTGACAAGGACTTGTCAATTGATGAGCGGCGTGAATCGCTCCTAGCACAACTGGAACTCTTAGATGAGAGGCGTCTGGTCGCCGCAGAACACACGAGAGCATATCAAAATAGACTCACACGCTTTTATCAAAAGAAAGTTATTGAGAGAAAATTTAAAGTCGGTGAAATGGTCGTTAAAAGAATCTTTGTAAAACCTGGTGGTCCCCGATCCAAACTCCAACCAAACTGGGAAGGGTCGTACGTAATTAAAGAGGCATATCCAGGCAACGCGTATAGGCTAGTCAACGCGGAGGGTGAGGAGCTCTCTCACCCTTAGAATGGGCTTCATCAAAAAATGTACTACTCCTAGTTAGGTGTTCGGAGTTACGTGGTGCACGGACCCTAAAATGAAAGGATGTCATTCTTAATTCATTTCCTATTCTTGGTGGGTTAGCCCGAGGCATCGGCACCCACACATCTACATGCCCACCCATGGAAAGCTAGAAGCACATAATCTAAAGAAGATCAATGCCAAGCTAAGAGTCTAGGGCATTATCCGTTTCTTTCCCACTCGGTCTGTCGGTAGACAAGGGAGACCTGAGGGAGCGACCTCATAAATCTACCCAAAGCTCAAAAGGGTGTAGGTCAAGGCATAACAAGGGGGAAAAGAAAAGGATCAATGAAAATCCAAAGCAAAGGAGCCAAAACAGGCAAATCAAATCAAATGAAAAAGCATGTCAAGAGTGGCAAAGTCCCCCCGGAGATCCAAATGGACCCAGTCGTAAGCATGTCAAAACCCCAAAATCCAAAAAGAACCGAACCCCTCTGAGCAAGCTATTGGCAGACTTCATAAACACTTCTTCCCTTCTTCCGCCACGGGTATGTCCTAGAGTCAAGGCAAAGCAACGATCAACTAAAGAGGACATCGCCAAAAGCCACCTCAGGTGAAGGCACCACTTAAACACGTCCAACCTCTGTCTGGCACACCCAAGAATGGTTAATGAACTCTCAATGGCAACTAAGTAATTGAAGGGTCCAAGCACCACGTTTTTCCAAAAAGAGCGGACCCCCCTCGTTCCGCGCGTCTTTTTTAGAAGGGACTATGCCGGGTTGCGGCCTTTACTTCCAAAACATAAAAAATCGAATATCCTCAAACTTCAAAACCCAAAAAAATTAAATATCCCCAAACTCCAAAAAATTGAATATCTTCCAAAACCCAAAAAATTTTGAATATCCCCAAACTCCAAAAAAATTGAATATCTTCCGAGACACAAAAAAAATGAATATCCCCAAACTCCAAAAAATTAAAAACTTCGAAACCCAAAATTTTTTTGAATATCCCCAAACTCCAAAAAGAAAATTTGAATATCTTCAAAAACTCAAAAAAAAATTGTGAATATTTTCCCAAAAAGCCAAAAAATGCATATTTTCCAAAAACCAAAAAATGAATATTTTCCCAAAAGCCAAAAATATATATTTTCCAAAAACTAAAAAAATGGAATATTATCAAAAGCCAAAAAATCGAATATCTTAAAAACCCAAAAATATTTTTTGTTTACTTGTACATTAAGTGTATATTCATCTGTTAATATCTTGCTAGCATCTGCATGTTGCATTGTAAATTCTGTCACCCTTCTATTTTTCGCCTTATTTAAATAGAGGCTCAGCCCCTTGACGAGTTCATGAAGCCAAACGACGTTTGTATGCAAGGGGCTGAGCGAGAGCAAACATTTAACTTGTTTGTTCAATTATTTCAGAAATAACACAAAAGGAAGAAGGCAAGAAACACACACACACACACACACACACACACATACACACACACACATATATATATATATATATATATATATATATAGCCAAAAGGGGGGAGGGGGGGCAACCCCGAGTACATCATAAAGTGCCCGACCGGGCATACATCATCAGAAGAAAAGGTAAAAGTACAATGTCATGGTAGGTGGCCTAACACTCGCCACCACCCTCTGCAGGTCGAGCGCGCTGGCTGCTCTCCGCCTTTCCCAGGTCTGCAGTCGCAGGCGGAGCAGGAGGCCTCATGGAGGCACGCGAACCGGTAGACCCCTAAGCGGTGCGTCCCTCCTCAATGTTCCTCTCATACTGAGAGGAAGTCGCAATGATGCTCCCGGAGTAGGCGCTGGCTCGCCCCTCCCTCGTCACGCGCTTTCGTCCATGCCGGTACCGGTCCTCCGCCACCTTCAACAGGCGCTCGAAAATGCCCAGGCTTGTGCACGCCTCCACCGACTGCTGGGTCAGCCGCTCCCGCTCCAGGTCCCAACGGCTCCGCTCCTGCTCCCACCAGCCCCACTCCTGCTCCCACCGGGCCTGCTCCCTCTCGTGGTCCCGACTCTCCAGGGAGAGCGCGATGCGCAGCTCCACAGCCTCTGGCGGCAGGTCTGAGTCCTGTTGGGTGACCTGCGTCCGCAGCTCAGACAGCTACTGTGTAACGCCCCGACGCGAAATATTGGAACGATATTACAGTTATTAAATAGTACAGAGCGAAAGATAAATGTCAAACCATTGCACAATTGGAATAATACCACAAAAAATCCAACTTCGTTAATAATTCATCAAATAACTATTACATCCATTGATCAGAGCCAAAACTAGGGCCCAGAGTACTTTATTCAAATCCAAACTATTACATAATGGCTAACTACTGACTGACTCATAACTATACTAACTAACTATTAAGCAGTAATTGCTGAAATGGTCACTCCTGGACATCATCCTCGTTCCCATCCTCGTGCGTGTGGTAATCGCCATCCGACTCACCTAAACACAGGGAATAAATACACAGGATGAGCGAATAACGCCCAGTAGGACTTAATATCCCATGAGAACAAGCATGCTTTAAATGATTAATGTCTTAAAAGGGCAGGGTAACTAGAGAGAATAGTCATGCAAGTATAGTAATGATGGTAAGAGAATACTAGCACTTGCACAGGGAAATAGCACAACAAGAACGATAAATGGAATGGCCATGTAACGATAATAGCATGTAACGATAGTACTTGTATAGCACTTGAATAGATTGCACTTGTATTGATAGCACTTTGATTGTCATAGATTAAATCTTGATAGTATAATAGCACTGAGTGCATGCCGTACACACCCTTGATCATTTTAACTCCCATGGGCACTGGCACTTTTCAAGCACTCTCCCCAGGACCAGATGGGGCCCTATTGCGCTGGCATAAGTCATTTTCTTATCTTAGACAATCACACAAATGGCCAAGAGAGTACCAAGAATAGAGGAGAGTAATAGACGAATAGATGAGAGTACAGAGAGAATATGAACAGATGAGAGTAACCAGATAGTAGATAAGATAGGGGGTATATTCGTAAAACAACATTAAACATCGATAGTAATAGTTGCACAGCACTAGGTCGGGTGCCGGCAGTCTGGTAGAAGTCACCACCACCCACTAGCCGTGCAATGAACACAGGCTAGATGGTCCTGTGTGATCACAAGGTAAGAAGGATACACACTAAGGCCATGGATCGCGCTGATCCCTAAGGGTGTAACGGGTTTTAAGGGTACAACCAGCTCGTCAGCTAAGGACGTGCACCAAAGCCAAGAAAACTTACGGAGGCCTTGACAAGGAGTCTCTGGCCTAGTCGGGAGTATTCCCGGTGGAGAGGTGGTCCATGCCAATAGAAAGTGTAGAAACTAGGGTCCGTCATGCCTCGAGTGCTCGAAGGCCGAGGGAAACGATCACGGTATTCAAATCACGCAATTAAATCAAAGAAAAGTGTAAATAATTAAATAGGGGAATTTAGTAATTAATTTCACGTAATTATCAGATACATTATTGAGTAGTTTAATAAGGTTTAATGGAAAACACGAATGTTAGGTGTGTGCAAGTGTAAGAAATCAAGAGAGCATGTAAGGTTGTGCTCATGGCTTTTAAATTAATGAATTTAATGTATTGAGAAATAATCAGTCATTAATAGTCATGACAGTATTTAATTAGGGTTAAACAGGGTTTAAATACCACATATAGCAGGGGTATAAGTGTAAATTTAAGTTCTAGCCGCAACACTGAGGTCGCGACGTAGGTGGCTGTCGCGTTCAGGTCGCAACGCTAGGCCCGATCTCGTTCTGCTGAACCGGCCACTAGGGTCAATCTGGCCAAGTCGACATGTTGACCGGCCGCGTTCAGAACGCGACGGACACCCGTGTCGCGACCCTCTGAGATCGCGACGGTTCGGACCATCGCAACTCCAGAAGGTGGCCCGAGCCCAGAAAAGGAGTTTTGCCCCTTTTCCAGGTGGGTTCCATCCCTCCATACATGACATAGTCCACTTCAAAAATCAATATAAAATCACAGAAAGCTCCAAAAATCACAAAATTTCTTTTAAACGAAACTAGACATGGAGATCTATCACTGGACATTAACAGACATGTATGGGACATGCTTTTATTAGGTTACTTTTCAGTGACCTAAACATGCACAGTCTTGAATAAATGAATTAATTGGTAGTGGTCACATGATGAAAATTGAGGCAAGTCAGGGCGTTTGAAAGGTAAGAGCATGTAGTATTTATGAGAATATTTACAGGACAAGGGAATGAGTACATGCGAGGATTGAAAGCCATCTTTAGGGTTCGGGCACATGATGATGTTCAGGATTCAAGCATTTAATTCGCCCTCCTGGAAGAACGAAATAGAGCGAAACTTGAGGGCTTTCAAAGAGGATCATGCGGGCTACTTAGGGTTAAAATTTCACATTTTGTGCTTGAGAGATTGCCTACCTTTCACGCGTTTAAGAAATCTTAGGGTTTTGTGACATGGAGAAGATGAAATCCCTTGCTCCAACTCCTTCTCCTCCTTGCTCCTTCATCCACAGCCTTTCTCCTTCGTCTCCCAGAGCTCCAGCCATGATCTATGGGGTTGATAGGGCCGAATTGGGGTGTTTAACTTGCTAATAGAGTCCTAACACATTAAAACTCTCTTCTCCTCTTCAAACTCCGAAATATCACATTTATCTCTATTATTTCTAGCATTTATCCACCTAATAGGGTAAGGAAGAGACCTAATCTCGTGGCCAAAGGGTTAGGATGAGATGTGGTCTCTTGTTTTGGATATATATAGGTTATTTAACATTTATCTTAACCCCTTTCTATTTATTAATTAATTAGGTATGAAATTCACTTAACTAACTCCCATTCCATGATGGGCTCTTCACAATTGGGTCCATTATTTCATGTTTGCGCCATTAATACAACCCACTCCAAATTTTAGTTAATGGGTATTGATTTAATTCCCTTTTATTTCAAATTTTCTCTCTTTATTATAAATTAACTTTATTTATCACAATTATTAATTAAAATTTTTATTTTATTTGGGATTTTAAATATCAAGGTTGCTACATCCTCCCCCTCTTAAAAAGAATTTGGTCCCCAAATTCAGATGATCATAAGGGGAAGAGAGACTTACTGAATAATTCCGGATAATTTCGACGCATGGCGGCTTCGAGTTCCCACGTGGCTTCTTCGACTTCATGATTTCTCCAGAGTATCTTGATCACGGGTATAGCTCGATTCCTAAGTTGTTGCATCTTCTTGTCCAATATTTTCACCGGCTTCTCTTCATAGGTCATATCTTTATTCAAAATGATATCATCATAGCTGATTACGTGTGAGGGATCATACACGTACTTCCTCAGCATTGACACATGAAAAACATTGTGTACTATAGAAAACTGAGGAGGTAGTGCCAAACGATATGCCATCTCACCAACTCTATCCAATACCTCAAATGGACCTATGAATCTTGGTCTTAACTTGCCTTTCATTCCAAACCTTTGAAATCCTCGGGTCGGGGATACCTTCAGCATCACATGATCTCCAGTTTGAAATTCTAAATCTCTTCTTTTCTTATCTGTATAGCTTTTCTGCCTGGACTGACCTATCTTAATCCTGTCTCGGATAATCTGTATATCTCTACTTGTGTTTTGCACCATGTCTGGTCCCTGTTGCCCAGCTAGCAAGCCCAGAGGGGGGGTGAATGGGATTCTTTAAAAAATTTGATTATTTAAAACCTGTAATAAAAAAATGTTCACACAACTGACACTTCGATGATTGTTAGTGTTAGTGAAAAGAAAACAACAAACACAAAGCAAGCAATCACACTACACAAGATTTTATCCTGGTTCGGACCTCCTCTCCACAGGAGTCCTACGTCCAGTCCCTGAGCAACAACTCAGGATTCACTACCCAAGGGTACAGTCCCCCTCAAGGACACTTACACACCCAGCCGCAGCTGGTCTTCTCTTCACAACCTGAAGAGGAATACAACACCCTAGAACCCTCCAGGTCTTCCTTCAACACAAAGGAAAAACACCCTGGAACCCCCCGGTCTTCCTTCAACACGAAGGGAATAACACAAATATGTGTTCAAGGGATGATACGCCCCTGGACCAAGCTAATAGCACAGTGCTTGATCCGAAGCGAAGACTGAGAGGAAAAGATCTACAAAGAAGAACACTCTCAGTTCACAAAAGCTCTCTCAAGGTTCTACACTAGACACAGAGAGCTAAGAGCTACAACAAAATGATGGAGTGAGACTTAAGCTCTTCTATGGTGCTTGTAGATTTTGAATTCTGAAGTAGTAGTCTTCACGTAGGCACCAGTCTTCTATTTATATCTTCTTTGAAAAATGTAGTCGTTGAAGTATCCGTTGTCTCTAAGTTCAGAGAACGTTAGACTGCATGGCTTTCCTTTACAGTCAACGATTCTTTGCGTTCCATGTACGTAAGAAGAAAATCCTTCTTGATATCCTCTAGCTTCTACTTTATCCAACGTTGTATAGAGTCGTGCTGTAAGAGACCTGCACACATTAAATGTTAAAACGTAGACAGCTAAGTTGTCTCTTGTTGCCAGTCAACGTTAGAGTGAGAATACATCAAAATAGAAATTCCATTCTGTCTTTCCAAAAAAGATATTACATGCAGAAGCATAAGAATAGAAGATATCTGGACATGCATCATGCAGAGAAATGTACGGTTATATTTAATGCATGGATAAAAGAGAAATACGCGGGATGACTTTGACTTGTTAAGATATTTGAATATCAAGTCGTTATAGCTTATGAAATCGATATGAACATGACTTATAGAATCGTTGTGTGAATGAGTCATTGTTCATGTGAATCATTGCACGTTCATAACCAAATCGATATACATACAAATCGTTATATACTCACAGTAAAATCGTTATGACAGTGTAAGCAAATCGTTATGAGCAAGTCGTTGTGAACAAATCGATATATTGACCAAGTCGAATCGTTACAGCAGGCAAATCGTTGTGTAACTTATCGAGTAAATACCAAATCGATGTGAACCAAAATCGATGTGAGAACAAATCGTTGTTCTCACTTATCAAATCGATGTGAAACAAAATCGATGTGAGAGCAAATCGTTGTGAGATCGAAATCGATGTGATCACTTAGCGAATCGTTCTGAGATCGAAATCGATGCGATTACTTAGCGAATCGTTCTGAGATCGAAATCGATGTGATCACTTAGCGAATCTTTCTGAGATCAAAATCAATGCGATTACTTAGCGAATCGTTCTGAGATCGAAATCGATGCAACCACTTAGCGAATCATTCTGAGATCGAAATCGATGCGATCACTTAACGAATCGTTCTGAGATCGAAATCGATGTGACCACTTAGCGAATCGTTCTAAGATCGAAATTGATGCGACCACTTAGTGAATCGTTCTGAGATTGAAATCAATGTGATTACTTAGCGAATCGTTCTGAGATCAAAATCGATGTGACCACTTAGCGAATCGTTCTGAGATCGAAATCGATGCGACCACTTAGCGAATCGTTCTGAGATCGAAATCGATGTAAACCTAAAAACGATATGAAACTTATGAAAGAGTTATTCTTTGCGATGACTTATGAAATCGTTATGCTTCAAAGCGAGTTGATGTGTACTTAGAGAAATTTTATGCTCTGAAAATTAAAAACAACAATGTAAGGATTTACTTACAAGTCTTTGCTTGACTTTGCTTGGTTTATTTCCTGTGACTAAGCTTCATGAAAACTTGTTAGATACTAATTGTTAGGATTTTGTTAATCACCAAAATAGATATATAATTCATGAAATTATATGGGGATGATCTGATCATCAATCTCCCCCTTTTTGGTGATGACAAAACATAACAAGAATATAGATGCTTCTGAAAGAAAGCCTAAGTAACTTTGCTGGTAAAAAATAAAAAGAATTTATTTTATTTTTATGTATTTCAGAAGTGTGATTTTTCTCCCCTTTTTTGTCATTAAGAAAAAAGATATCATACGAAGTCAAAGAAGAAAGGAGAAAAGATAAGGAGATCAAAGAACTTTTCTATTGATCTTGAGGGATTACAAGGAGGTAGAAAGCAGGAGACAGAAGAGAGGCATGCCGCTGAATAATGGGCAAAGCCTTGCGTTCCTGCCCCTCAAAATGAGCCAGAAAAGCCCCAAAAGTAATAGAATAAGATGACCCCATGTCAGGAAGCATTCTTTTGATATGAAGTTGACGCTGAGCATCTATAAAGGTGACATACTCATCTTTGCCAAGAGAGGCTTTGAAGGAAATGAAAGAGTCAAAACTGCAAACCGAAGAAACTAGTTGATCTTTATGGGGTAGTGGATCTGATGCTGCAGGAGATCTTTCTTCAAGGCCACAAAAAGTTTGTGCCGCTCTACCCATTGAGCATAGGGTTCTTGAACCAAATTGATGGAGTTCAAATCCAAAAATGCTTCAGCTGAGAGAGTAGGCTTGCCTGCCTTAAACAAGGAACTGTTCAGAGTTGCCAGCTGAAGGGTAGACTGGTTGTAATGTTTTTCCCAAGCGGAGGGAGAGAGCCTTTCACTTTCAGATAGAAGAGGGGCAAGAACCTCAGAAGTGATATGGCCTAGGTGAAATTCCCGAAAGAGGAATCTTTGGAAGGAAGGGAGACGACCTTGCTGAGCTGAGATCCTTCCCATTACTCGAGCAAATCTCTCAAAGATAGCAGGACCAACTGAGGAGTCCATGACCAAAGAATGCAGTTTGGGGAGAAACACACTGTCTGGTATTTACAGGGTAGTGAAATCCACTTTGAAGGAGCAATTAACTGGATTGTCAATTTTTATTGAAGCAATGGCTCCCTGGAACTAACCCAACTGCACTTTAGGTAGCTTGTGAAGATAACGATAGTCATTGAAGAGATGGAAGTACCGGATGAGCTTTACTTCCTTTTGAATGAAAGGTGCCCAGGTAAACTTGTGATGAATGAAAAACCACTCAGAGAGAGTGAGTGGGTGATCCTGGGGTGGAAACCAATCTGACTTTGCAAGTAGAAACTTCCTGTAGAGAGCCATGTGCCCCTTGGCCCACTGATCTTCAGACTTGCATTCAGCCATTTAGAAGATTTTGGATTGATCAGCTTTTGAGAAGTGGCAATAGGGAAGGACAACATTGAGGTGATCAGTTAGATTGAGAAAATGAACACCAAAAATGGTGGCAAGGATACACTTTTGGAGATATTCACAATAGATTGGTTTCCTTCGATTGTCAACAGTGAGGGAAAACCAAAGAGAAGGAAATTTGGGAAGAGCAAGAGTGTTGGAGAGTTTCCTCTTTTTAGAAGAAGGACTAGAAGTAAGAGAGTCAGTTCTGTGGACATGAGAACCAACTTCCAGGACTGAGCGGATTGTGGTAATTTCCAACTCATCCTCGAATTTCTTAAGAAAGGGACCTTCAAGTTGTGCACCTTCAGGTATAAAGGTAACAAAGGAGGGAGGAGTAGGAGGATGAAGAAATGACTGATGGGTAGGAGAAGGTATGATGGATGGTCCAGCGGAAGAAGGACCAGAGGAGGATGAGGCTCCAGCTGAGGAGGAGGCTGGAGGGTTTTCAATGATAAGAGAAGGTGGAGGAATGGATGTAGAGATGGCAGGAGATGAGGAGGATTCAGAAAGAAATGGTGTTGGAGATGAAATGGTGCAAGGCATGGGTTGTTTGAAAGGGATAGGTGCTGGTGGTGCTGTGGAGGAGGAAGGTGGTGAAAGAGGGGCCAGAGTTGCAAGAGGAGAAGGATCATGGGCTTCTAGAGCTACAGCTGGCTCTTCTACTCTTGGAATCTCACCCTCGGAAACCACTGGCCTTGTTGGCCCAAAAACATCCTCTATTGGCCCTGGTGGCCCAGTCTTTATAGCTTCAGCATGATCCTGCACTGCAGTTGCTACCTCTTCAACAACCCGTGGCCCGGATGGCCCTGCTGGTTCTTCTGAAATTGGCCCTGATGGCCCAGCTTCTTGTTGCCTGGCCTCTGAAGGCCCAGAACTGCGGACTGGTTTTGCAGGAGAAGGAGCAGGAGGGGCATTTGTGGACTACGCTCTCACCAAATCTGCAAGTGTGGCAATAGAATCTTTAATACTAATAAGCTCACTTCGCACCCATCTAACTGCATTTCTGACCATCCCCATCTCCTTAGCTGAAGTACTCTGGCTTATAAAGATAGAAGTAATGTCAGATTGCATAGAGCACATAATCTTCCCTTGTTCATCCATTCTTTCAATAAGAGGCTTCAAATTGATTTTCAACTTCTTCTGCCTCAGCCTTCGATGTGGCTTCCTGGTGAGGAGGGGAATCTCTAGAGCTACTTGTTTCCCCTTTTTGCTTGCCCTTGCAACGGGCTCCACAAAATCATCATTGTCATCATCTGAGGCACTCTCCACAATGCCTTCTTGAAATTCATCTACAGGGGCATTGGTAGTGTGCTCCCCCTGGATTTGTGCTTCCTTCTCAAATGACTGCTCCCCCTCAATAGGAGCATCCTCCATAGAAACGTCTGCAATGTGGCTTGATGCCACAACCTCTGGAACATTTTCTTCTTGTTCCTCCTGGCTGGGAATGGATTCCAGCACACTTCTAAGAATAGATGCGACAATTGAGGTGGGGTTGATAGCCTGTGAAGCTCGCTCAACTGGCTTAAAATTTTCTTGAGGAATATCCTCAATCTGGCTTCCAATGATCACTGATTCTTCTGCTCTGACCTCTGCTGCTGCTGCTGCTTGTTCCACTGCAATTTCTGAACTGATAACTTCTTGATGTTGCTCTTGAACTTCTGGTCCTGCTAGTACTTCTGCTGCTACTGCTACTTCTTCTACCTCTTCTTGGACTTCTTGGGCTTCTCCAATAATGGCTTCACCCTCAGCCACTGAGGTCTTGGTCCACACACCATTAACCAGTGAGAATCCACTCTTCTTCAAGTTTCTGCTGCGAATAGCCTGCCCCATCTTTTCTGACACTGCTCCAGACAAATTAATGTCAAAATGTTGAAATACCTTGGTGAGCAGATGTGCATATGGTAGGAACACATTTAGCTTGCTCTTCTTGTCCCAAACCTGAGCGGATGCAAACTTCATCCTTTCTATTATAACCTCAGCCATATTTATGCCCTGGTTCTGGATAGCCCAGAACATCATATCTGAGTCCGCCTTAGAACAAGTCGAAAAGGTGGCAATCCTTGGGATCAATATTTGGCAAACAATGAAATGCATAAGACGATTGAATGCGTTCAGCTGATTGATGTCAATCTTCCCATCCTTCAGTTTGTACTCGGGACCAACAATCCCTAATCCCTTCTCCTGGATATCCACAGTGTGAACCCCATTGTGACCGGTGGTGCAAACTTCAAATAAAGATTCCAAAAGCTCATAGGTAATCTTAATCTGGGTTCCTTTGACAGTGGATGTCAAGGACCCGTCCTCCTCAGTCTTCAAACAAACGTAAAATGCCTTCACTAGGTCCGGATAACTCACCTCTGACAGAGTTGCCATCTTCGTCCATTTCATCCTCTCCATTGCTGCAATGATGCTACCCATTCCATTTTTCTGCAAGTCTGCAACGTCCACTGCCTTGTTGCCACAGACCTTTATCTTCACAGTGGTATACCTCTCTTGCTGCTCGGCGGTAAGAAACACAGCTCCATAACCCCCAATGCTGCCGGATACACCAGGAGCGGCCATGGATTTGAATGGGGAAAGTTTCTGGATGATTGGAATGAGAAAAGGAGCAGAAGCCCTCAAGAAATTTATCGCGGGAAGGAGTTGGAAGCTTTGAAATCCCAGAGAGTCGATGCCGGAGTCGATAAGGTATCGCCTCAGGCAAGTTGAAGGAGATGAAGACGAAGGGTGAATCATTGTAACACAGATTTCGGGTTTTTATCAAAAAGAATAATAGTAACTTTTCGAAACAAGAGGCGCCATAATGGCAGAAAATGACAAAGTGACCAGTTCGAGAGGAATAAATACTTTAAAATTAATCGAACCGTCTCAGATAAGTAAGAAACAAGTAATATTTTAATGAGATTTTGCTTAACTACAGGGGAGGGAAAATTTGGTTATTCTGAAATAATTTATATTTCAGTTTTATACAGATCAATCTTTCACAATTTACACATACCTAGTTCCCTTCTAAGAGAAGTAAATCTCTCTTCAGGTAAGGCCTTTGTGAAGATATCTCCTAACTGATTTTGTGTATCTACAAAAGAAATGTTTATATTACCATTAGCTATATGATCACGAATAAAATGGTACCTAACCTCAATGTGCTTTGTCCTTGAATGCTAGACTGGATTCTTGGTAAGATTTATCGCACTTGTGCTGTCGCACAGTAATGGAATTGTCTTGATCTGAAGTCCATAATCCTCAAGTTGTTGTTTAATCCACAATAGTTGTGTACAACAGCTTCCAGCAGCCACGTACTCAGCTTCAGCTGTAGACAGTGCTACTGAATTTTGCTTCTTTGAGGACCACGAAATTAGACATCCTACAAGAAATTGACAACATCCACTGGTGCTTTTCCTATCTACCTTGCATCCAGCATAGTCAGCATCAGAATATCCTACTAAATTAATTTCACATGAATTTGGGTACCATAATCCTAGATCATGTGTTTTGGCTAAGTATCTAAAGATCCTTTTAACACAAATTAAATGAGACTGTTTAGGATCTGTCTGGTACCTAGCACACATACATACGCTAAACAATATATCAGGTTTACTTGCTGTTAAATAGAGTAATGAACCTATCATACCTCTATAAAGTTTCTGATCTACTTTCTTACCATTTTTGTCACTGTCGAGCCTTGTTGATGTACTCATGGGTGTTGACAATGGCTTGGCGTTTTCAAATCCAAACTTCTTTAGTAATTCTTTGGTGTACTTGGCTTGAAAGATGTGAGATCCGTCCTTTCCTTGTTTGATTTGCAATCCGAGGAAGTAGTTGAGCTCCCCCATCATGCTCATTTCAAATTCTCCATGCATAAGCTTTTCAAAATACTTGCAAAGAGATTCATCAGTAGAGCCAAATATTATATCATCAACATATATTTGAACAATTAACACATTTTTAAGTTTAGACTTAATGAATAATGTGCTATCTACTTTTCCTCTAATGAAACCATGATTTAACAAAAATGAACTAAGCCTTTCATAGCAAGCTCTAGGTGCTTGCTTTAATCCATACAAGGCTTTATGCAACTTAAAAACATGATTTGGAAAATCCATGTCATCAAAACCAGGCGGTTGTTCTACATATACCTCTTCCTTTATAAAACCATTCAGAAAAGCAGATTTTACATCCATTTGAAAAAGTTTTAAATTTAATGCAGAAGCATATGCAAGTAAAATCTTAATTGCCTCAAGTCTAGCCACTGGTGCATAGGTTTCATCGAAATCTATGCCTTCCTCTTGGGAATAGCCTTGAGCTACCAGTCTGGCCTTGTTTCTTATGATCACACCAGCTTCATCCAATTTGTTCCTGAACATCCATTTGGTGCTAATCACAGGATGATCTGATGGTCTCGGAACAAGGGACCATACTTGGTTTCTCTTGAATTAATTAAGTTCATCTTGCATGGCTAATATCCAAGATTCATCAGTGAGTGCTTCCTTGACTGTCTTAGGCTCTATTTGAGATACAAAAGCTATGTAGTCACAAGGAATTATATTACCTCTGGTTCTTACCCCAACCGATGGATCACCAATGATGTTTTCCAGCGGGTGATCTTTCTTGTACCTCCATTCTTTTGGAAGATTATCGTGAGATGTATCCTTTTGTTGTAGATCTTCCAAGGGTGGATCATCCTTATCCTCAATAGATGTGTTCTTTAGCTTCTTGGACAGTTCATCTGCATCATCCACATCACTATCTACTTCCTTTCTCAAGGAACGGTTAGTTTCATCAAAAATAATATACCTTGATTGCTCAATTAATAAGGTACATTTGTTAAATACTCTATATCCTTTGGGTTTAGAAGCATACCCCATGAAAATACCTTCATCTGATTTGGAATCTAACTTACCAATATCTCTTTTGTCGTTGTTGTGGATGAAGCATGGACATCCAAAGATTCTGAAATGACTGATTTTTGGCTTCTTCTGCTTGTATAGCTCGTATGCGGTCTTCTTCAGGATTGGCCTGATCATCACCCGGTTGACTATGTAACAAGCTGTGTTGATGGCTTCGGCTCAAAAGTACCTTGGCAAATCATATTCTGATAGCATTGTCCTTGCCATATCCAATATGGTCTTATTCTTTCTTTCAGCAACTCCATTTTGCTGTGGTGTCCTTGGTGCTGAGAAGTTGTGTTCTATTCCTTGGCTATCACAGAATTTTGCAAAGCTCTCATTCTGAAATTCTCCTCCGTGATCTGATCGGATACTAATGATGCTATACTTCTTATCCTTTTGAACTTTCTTGCTGAAACTAACAAAACTCTCAAAAGTATCATCCTTGTGTTCTAGGAAAGAAACCCATGTAAACCTGGAGTAGTCATCTACTATAACAAATCCAAAGTTCTTTCCCCTGAGACTTGTGGTCCTCATTGGCCCAAATAAATCCATATGTAGAAGTTCTAAGGGTTTAGAGGTTGTTACCACAGTCTTTGACTTGAAGGATGACTTGGTGTGCTTACCTTTTGTACACGGTCCACAGACACCAATCATTTTTGTAGTTACTTTGGGTAGGCCTTCCACCAAGCTTCTCTTGATCAACTTTCTCATGCCATCCAAGCTACAGTGGCCCAGTCTTCGGTGCCAGAGATCTGTTGACTACTCTTTATTTGCTGCCAGACATATGTCCTGATCCTTTAGTTCTTCCAAATAAAGTACATACAGGTTCTTTTCTCTGTTAGCTTCAAAAATGACTGCACCATCCTTTATAATACTGCACTTTGACTCTTGAAATCTGATCTGATGTCCTTTATCGCACAGCTGGCTGATACTAATAAGGTTGTGCTTTAGTCCTTTGACGCATAGCACATCTTGATAACGGTTTTGTCTTTACTGCCTACTGATCCACTGCCTATCACAGTCCCTTTTCCATTGTCTCCATACGTGACTATTCCTTCTTCAGCTTCAAGATGTGAGAATAACTTTCTGTTCCCTGACATGTGCCTTGAGCATCCGCTATCCAAGTACCATTTGGATGCTCGAACGTTTCCCTGCATTAAAAATATTAAGCTTTAGGTACCCAAGTTCTTTTGGGTCTTGGTTGGTTAGTATCATCAATTTTTCTTTTAATTATCCATATTTTATGTTTAGTTAGACATGATATTTTAATGTGTCCTAACTTATTGCAATGGCTACAGCAAGACATTTTAGTTATCTTTTCAGTTGGAATGTATTTAAAATTTGATTTATATGTTGTGTCTTGTTCAGGTACAAATTTAGGAGTTGGATATGTTTTAGGATATACTATTGTTTCCTCATTATCGGGAGAAGTATAACCTAATCCATGTTTCTTTTTACCTGACCGTCTAACACCTTTTAATATTAATGTTGTTTTGCCATTAGTAAATTTTTCTAGTGTGCTTGACAATTTTTCACTTTCTATTGTTAAAGTGTTAATTTCTTGTTTTAATTTATTTACAGTTTCTTGGTTTTCCAAACTCGCTAATTTTTCATTTTTTATTTTTCAAGTCTTCACATAACAATTCATTTCTCCTTTTTAGTTCAGTAATTTGTTTTTCCATTTGCTCATTTTCAGATTTTAAGTCTGAATTAGTATTTTCTAAGCATGCGAGATTTTTCTTATTGGCTTTTAGTGATTTACATACTTCTTTATATTTACAATACAGTTCATTAAAAGCTTCTTCTAAGTTGTCAGAATCAGATTCATTGCACGAAGAGAAAGATGAGTCTGATGTTACCTTATCTTCGACGTTGGCCATGAATGCCAGGTTGGCTTCTTCTTCTTCTTCATTGCTTGAGCTTGACTCGCTGTCCAAGTCACTATTGTTGTCCCATGCTGCTGCCATGGCTTTCTTCTTAAATCTTCTGGGTCTTCTGGTGCTGTCTTTCTTTTTGAACTCATTTTCTTGAGCTTCAGACATTCTGCCTTGATATGTCCGAGCTTCTTGCATTCATAGCAAATCGGTTCAGTCTTCTTTGCATCTTTGACTTCTGACCTTTTGAAGTTTTTTCCCTTCTTGAAGTATCTTCTTCTAGACTGATACTTCTTTTTCTTAGCCAAGATGCATTGTAACTTTCTTGATAGCATTGCTTCTTCATCTTCACTGTTGTTCATGCTTTCTTGGCTATATGAGCCTTCTTCTGATGTGTCTTCTTCTGCCTTGAGTGCGTTGGAATGCTTCTTTCTGCTAGATGATTCTCCCAGCCTTTCCATGTTAATCTCATAGGCCATAAGGGACCCAATGAGTTTCTCTAACGACATTATCTTCAAGTCGCTAGCCTCTTCTATTGCTGTTACTTTTGGAGTCTACGAGGCAGGTAAGGATCTGAGAATTTTCCTAACCATGTCTCCCATCTGATAGGTCTTACCAAGACCAACCAATCCATTAGTGATGTCGGTGAACCTACTGTACATCTGTGTAATTGTTTCACCGGGTTGCATCTGAAATCTTTCATATTAAGTTACCAGAATATCTATTCTGGTTTCTTTTACCTTTTCAGTACCTTCATAAGTGATCCTTAACTTTTCCCACATTTCCACAGCGGATTTGCAGGCTGATATGCGGTTGAACTCTTTCTTGCTAAGAGCACAACATAGGATACTCTTGGCCTTGCAGTTCAGAGAAATCTTCTTCTTGTCATCTTCCGTCCATTTATCCTTTTCATTCGTGACCAGACGATCTCCTTCTTCAACTATCGACCAGATTTGATACTCAAGACCTTGTAGAAAGAATTCCATCCTTGTTTTCCAATATGTGTAGTCTTCACCATCGAACAGCGGTGGCCTGTTTATTGATTGACCTTCAAAGTGACCTTAGGCTGCCATTTGATCTTTTCTTTTCAGATCGTTGGATCTTCTTCTTTGTCGAAGAGACTAGCTCTGATACCACTTGTTGCCTAGCTAGCAAGCTCAGAGGGGGAGTGAATGGGATTCTTTAAAAAAATTGATTATTTAAAATCTGTAATAAAAAACGTTCACACAACTGACACTTCGATGATTGTTAGTGTTAGTGAAAAGAAAACAACAAACACAAAGCAGGCAATCACACTACACAAGATTTTATCCTGGTTCGGACCTCCTCTCCACAGGAGTCCTACATCCAGTCCCTAAGCAACAACTCAGGATTCACTATCCAAGAGTACAATCCCCCTCAAGGACACTTACACACCCAGCCGCAGCTGATCTTCTCTTCATAACCCGAAGAGGAATACAACACCCTGGAACCCTCCAGGTCTTCCTTCAACACAAAGGGAAAAACACCCTAGAACCCCCAGGTCTTCCTTCAACATGAAGGGAATAACACAAAGATGTGTTCAAGGGATGATACGCCCCTGGACCAAGCTAATAGCACAGTGCTTAATCCAAAGCGAAGACTGAGAGGAAAAGATCTACAAAGAAGAACACTCTCAGTTCACAAAAGCTCTCTCAAGGTTCTACACTAGACACAGAGAGCTAAGAGCTACAACAAAACGATGGAGTGAGACTTGAGCTCTTCTATGGTGCTTGCAGATTTTGAATTCTGAAGTAGTAGTCTTCACGTAGGCACCAATCTTCTATTTATATCTTCTTTGAAAAATGTAGTCGTTGAAGTATCTGTTGTCTCTAAGTTCAGAGAACGTTAGACTGCATGGCTTTCCTTTGCAGTCAACGGTTCTTTGCGTTCCATGCACGTAAGAAGAAAATCCTTCTTGATATCCACCAGCTTCTACTTTATCCAACGTTGTATAGAGTCGTGCTGTCAGAGACCTACACATATTAAATGCTAAAACGTAGACAGCTAAGTTGTCTCTTGTTGTCAGTGAACGTTAGAGTGAGAATACATCAAAATAGAAATTCCATTCTGTCTTTCCAAAAAAGATATTACATGCAGAAGCATAAGAATAGAAGATATCTAGACATGCATCGTGCAGAGAAATGTACGGTTATATTTAATGCATGGATAAAAGAGAAATACGTGGATATTTGAATATCAAGTCGTTATAGCTCATGAAATCGATATGAACATGACTTATAGAATCATTGTGTGAATGAGTCATTGTTCATGTGAATTGTTGCACGTTTATAACCAAATCGATATACACACAAATCGTTATATACTCATAGTAAAATCGTTATGACAGTGTAAGTAAATCGTTATGAGCAAGTCATTGTGAACAAATCGATATATTGACCAAGTCGATGTTGTGACTCATCGAATCGTTACAGCAGGTAAATCATTGTGTAACTTATCGAGTCGATGTAAATACCAAATCGATGTGAACCAAAATCGATGTGAGAGCAAATCTTTGTTCTCACTTATCAAATCGATGTGAAACAAAATTGACGTGAGAGCAAATCATTGTTCTCACTTATCAAATCGATGTGAAACAAAATCGATGTGAGAGCAAATCGTTGTGAGATCGAAATCGATGTGATCACTTAGCGAATCGTTCTGAGATCGAAATCGATGTGATTACTTAGCGAATCGTTCTGAGATCGAAATCGATGCGACCACTTAGCAAATCGTTCTGAGATCGAAATCGATTTGATCACTTAACGAATCGTTCTGAGATCAAAATCGATGCGACCACTTAGCGAATCATTCTGAGATCGATATCGATGCGATCACTTAGCGAATTGTTCTGAGATCGAAATCGATGTGATTACTTAGTGAATCGTTCTGAGATCGAAATCGATGCGACCACTTAGTGAATCGTTCTGAGATCGAAATCGACGTGACCACTTAGCGAATCGTTCTGAGATCGAAATCGATGTAAACCCAAAAACGATATGAAACTTATGAAAGAGTTATTCTTTGCGATGACTTATGAAATCGTTATGCTTCAAAGCGAGTTGATGTGTACTAAGATAAATTTTATGCTCTGAAAATTAAAAACAACAATGTAAGGATTTACTTACAAGTCTTTGTTTGATTTTGCCTGGTTTATTTCTTGTGACTAAGATTCATGAAAACTTGTTAGATACTAATTGTTAGGATTTTGTTAATCACCAAAATAGATATATAATTCATGAAATTATATGGGTATGATCTGATCATCAGTCCCAACCATTGTTGCTCACCTACCTCATTCCAACACACTAGCGATCTGCAACTTCTACCGTATAGTGCTTCAAATGGTGCCATCTTAATGCTGGCCTGATAACTATTGTTGTAGGCGAATTCTATTAGGGACAGCTGTTCATTCCAATACCCCTCAAAGTCTATGGTGCAAGCTCGTAGCATGTCTTCAACTATCTGATTAGTTCTTTCCGTCTGCCCATCCGTCTGTGGGTGAAATGTTGTGCTAAAATTGAGCTTGGTGACTAAGGATGTCTGAAGTCCTTTCCAGAATCTAGATGTGAATCTAGGGTCACGATCTGAGACAATGGATATGGGGACTCCATGTAATCTTACTATCTCCTTTACATATAGGGCTGCTAATACCTCAACACTCCAGGTACTTTTAATGGCAAGGAAATGTGCGGACTTGGTCAGTCGGTCCACTATAACCCATATAGCATCAAGTCCACTAAGAGTTTGGGGTAAACCCATGATGAAATCCATTCCGATGCTTTCCCACTTCCATTCAAGTATGTCCAGGGGTCTAAGTACACCTGCAGGACGTCAGTGTTCTGCTTTTACCTACTGACAGGTGAGGCTGTGCGCGGCATGCTCAGCCACCTCACGCTTCATGTTGGGCCACCAAAATGACCTTTTCATGTCTTGGTACATCTTGGTTGCGCCTGAGTGAATTGTGTACTTGGTCTTGTGGGCTTCGTCCATCAGCTTTTTCTTCAGCTCTTCATTTTCAGGCACACAAGTCTTGGCTTGGAATAATAATCTCCCATCTTCAGTAATAAAGAAATCAGGCCTATCTGCTATGGTCTCTCTGACTTGGACCAAGAATAGGTCATTAGCCTGCTGCTCCCTGATCTCGACAAAAATGTCAGGTTGAGCTCTAAGGTTAGCCATTAACATCTTATCACTTCTCTTTTCAATATTTAAATCCAGACTGGCGAATTGCTCTAGCAATTACATCTCGCCCATGACTAAACAGGATAATGAAGCTACTGGCTTCCTGCTAAGTGCATCAGCTACTGCATTACCTTTGCCTGGGTGGTATTGAATATTGAAATCAAAGTCCTTCAGATATTCCAGCCATCTCCTTTGTCGCATATTGAGCTCCTTCTGAGAAAACAGATACTTTAAACTCTTGTGGTCGGAGTAGACAATGAACTGCTCCCCATACAGATAATGCCTCCATATTTTGAGTGCAAATACCATAGCAGCCAATTCTAAGTCATGGACAGGATAATTAACTTCATGTGGCTTCAACTACCTTGATGAATAAGCTATCACTTTTTCTTTCTGCATCAAGACGTAGCCTAGACCGATTCCAGATGCATCAGTGTAGACTGAGAATCCTTCGCCCTCGGTTGGCAACGCGAGGACAGGTGCAGAGGTCAAGAGTTGCTTCAGGGTCTGAAAGCTTTTCTCACATTCCTTGTTCCAGACATAAGGGTTCTCTTTTCGCGTAAGGCGAGTAAGAGGTACAGCTATCTTGGAGAAGTCTTTTATGAACCGTCTGTAGTAGCCAGCCAGTCCAAGAAAACTTCTTATCTCTGTGACGTTGGTCGGTCTTTCCCAGTTAAGTACAGCTTCTACCTTGGAAGGATCGATAGCTATACTGTCCTTGGATATGACATGCCCTAGAAATGACACCTCCTCGAGCCAAAATTCACACTTGCTCAATTTGACATAGAGTTTGTTGTCTCGCAAGATTTGCAGAGCGATCCTCAGATGCTCATCATGCTCTTCCTTGGTCTTGGATTATATAAGAATATTATCAATAAACACCACGACGAACTTGTCAAGGTATGGCCGATAGATGTTGTTCATTAGTTGCATGAAAGCTGTAGGAGCATTGGTTAGTCCAAAAGGCATGACTACAAATTCATAATGACCGTACCTGCTCCTGAAAGCTGTCTTGTAGATATCTACATCTTTAATTCTCATCTGATGATATCCCGATCTAGGGTCAATCTTAGAGAAATATTTGGCTCCAGATATCTGATCAAATAACTCATCAACAAGAGGTAGAGGGTACTTGTTCTTGATAGTGAGATGATTCAGTTGCCTGTAGTCGATGCATAATCTCAATGATCCGTCCTTCTTCTTGACGAACAATACTGGTGCTCCCCAAGGAGAAGTACTTGGCTTGATAAATCCCTTTTCTAATAGTTCCATCAATTGTTCTTTCAATTCCTTTAATTCGGCAGGAGACATTCTATATGGTTGACATGACACCGGTGCAGCTCCAGGTGTTAGATCAATTGAAAAATTTACATCTCTCTCAGGTTGAATGCCTGGCAACTCTTCGGGGAACACGTCGGGGTATTCCTGTACTATGTGTATGTCTAATATCTTGGATGCTTTCTTCTCAACAACTATGGCGGCAAGAAATGCCACACAACCCTTTCTTATCATGTTCTTTGCTTTTATAGCAGAGACGAGAGACAAGTGCCTCTTATGTCTACGTCCTGTGAAGGTCAATTTAGGGAATTCACTAAAGGAAATCTTTCCTCTTCTACAATCCACGAAAGCTGATGATCAGATTTTCCCCATGTAATTTAAATGAATTAAATATCTATTTTGGTGATTAACAAAACTAAGACAATGTGCATTTCTAACATATTTTCTATGAGATTTGAGCACAAGAAATCTAACAAAGAAATACAAGCTAAACTGGTAAGTATTCTTCATACCAGCTTTTACAGTTCAAAGCATATAATTTTCTAAGTACACATCGACTCTCTAGTTGTTATAACAATTTCCTTAGAATCATAACGATTTCCTCATTCACATCGATTTTGGTTCTATAACGATTTCATAAGTCATCGCTATTCTATTGAAGTCTATCTCATAACGATTCGCTAAGAGATCGCAACGATTTGCCTCTCATAACGATTCGCTAAGAGATCGTAACGATTTGCCTCTCGTAACGAATCGATAAGTGTGCACATCGATTCCTAGCTTATAACGATTTGGTTATCGCAACGATTTCTTAAGTGAGAACAAAATTTTCTCTCACAATGATTTCGGTTTCACAACGACTCATTAAGTCTCATAACGATTCGATAAGTTACACAACGACTCAATCACTGTAACGATTCATTAAGTTACATAATGACTTGGTCGTCGTAACGATTTGATACATTAAACAACGAATCGTTCACCATATCGACTCGACAAGTGAAACAACGATTTGCTCATAACGATTTGGTTATAACGACTTGTCCATAACGATTTGCTAATAGTATCATAACGATTTGTCTCTACAACGATTCGATTATTAATGCATAACGATTTATGTATACATCGATTTGCTTATGAATGTATAACGATTCACATGAATAATGACTCATCAACACAACGATTTCATAAGTCATGATCATATCGATTTCATGATAACGACTTGATATTCAAACTTATTCTCAGATAATTTGAAAAGTAAAAGTCTTCCCTCGCGTTTCTCTCACATCCATGCATTTATTATGACTGAACATATCACTGCACTGCATGCAAACGATATATTCTACTTTCATGCTTATACTGTAAACATCTTTTTAGAAGAACAAAATGGAATTTCCATTTCGGTATAAAATCTTTCTTAACGTTGACTGACACCGAGAGACAGCTTAGTTGTCCATCGTTTAAGCTTTTAATGCGTGCAGGTCCATGACAGCACATCTCAATACAACGTTGGACACAATAGAAGCCGAAGGATATCAAAGAGGATTCTCTCTCTTTGCGTGCATGGAAAGCTAACGACCATTGACTGAAAGCTCTACAGTGCCATGCAGTCTAACGTAAACAAAAGCTTAGAGATAACAGACACTTCAACGTTCAATTTTCAAATGAAAGTCATATATAGAAGACTGAAGCTACAAGCTTTCTGCGACTACAAACTTAAAATGAAAGCCCCAGAAAGAACAACAACACTGACGACTACAAGCTTTCTGCGAGCATCTGAAAGATGCAAAGCTTCACTCCTCTGCTTGTCTAGCTCTTAGCTCTCTGCATCGAGTGTAGATCTTAGAGAGAGAGCATTTTTGTGTACTGAGAGAGTTCATTACTGCTCATTTTCTTCCTCTCAGTATTCGCTTCGGATCAAGCATTGTGTTGTTAGCTTGATCCAGGGGCTTGTCTTCCTGAACACATTCATGTGTACTTTCCCTTCGTGTAGAAGGAAGACCTGGTGGGTTCCAGGGTGATTGTTTCCCTTCGCGTAGAAGGAAGACCTGGTGGGATCTAGGGTGTTGTAATTCCTCTTCGGGTTGTGAAGAGAAGACCAGCTGCGGCTGGGTGTGTAAGTGTCCTTGAGGGGGACTGTACCCTTGGGTAGTGAAATCATGAGTTGTTGCTCAGGGACTGAACGTAGGACTTCTGTGGAGAGGAGGTCCGAACTAGGATAAATTCCTTGTGTCGTGTGTTTGATTGCTCTGTGTTTGCTATCCTCTTTTTACTAACACTAACATCTATCGAAGTGTGTTTTGTGTAATTGTTTTCGTGGACAGATTTTAAAGTGATCAAAACTTTAATATCCCATTCACCCCCCCTCTGGGCTAGCTAGCTGGACAACAAGTGGTATCAAAGCTATTCTCTTCGACAAAGAAGAAGATCCAACGATCTGAAGAGAAAAGATCAAATGGCAGCCCAAGGTCACTTCGAAGGTCAGTCAGTTAACAGGCCACCACTGTTCGATGGTGAAGACTACACATACTGGAAAACAAGGATGGAGTACTTCCTACAAGGATTCAATTTTCAAATATGGTCCATAGTAGAAGAAGGCGATCTAGTCGTTCTAAACAACAGAGACAACTGGACAGAAGATGATAGAAAGAAGATTTCTCTCAACTGCAAAGCTAAGAGCATATTATGTTGTGCACTTAGCAAGAAAGAATTTAATAGAGTTTCAGCCTGCAAATCAGCGATGGAGATGTGGGAGAAGCTAAGAATCACATATGAAGGTACTGACAAAGTAAAGGAAACCAGAATAGATATTCTGGTGACACAGTATGAGAGGTTCCAGATGCAGTCGGGAGAAACCATTACATAGATGTTCAGCAGATTTACAGACATCACCAACGGGTTAGCTGGATTAGGAAAAAGCTATGAGATGGGAGACTTGGTAAGGAAAATCCTTAGATCCCTACCATCCTCTTGGACTCCCAAGGTGACAGCAATAGAGGAAGCAAATGATTTGAAAAGGATGTCTTTAGAGAAACTCATTGGGTCCCTTATGGCCCATGAGATCAACATGGAAAGGTTGGGAGAATCCTCTAGCAGAAAGAAGCATTCCAACGCTCTCAAGGCAGAAGAAGACGAATCAGAAGAAGGCACATACAGCCAAGAAAGCATGAACAGCAGTGAAGATGAAGAAGCAATGTTGTCCATAAGATTACAAAGAATATTAGCTAAGAAAAACAAATATCATTCCGGTAGAAGATACTTCAAGAAAGGGAAGGACTTCAAAAGGTCTGAAGTCAAAGATACAAAGAAAAATGAACCAATCTGCTACGAATGTAAGAAGCCAGGATATATCAAGGTAGAATGTCCAAAACTCAAGAAAGCTGAATTCAGAAAGAAAGATGGTTCCAAGAAATTCAGAAGGTATAAGAAGAAAGCTATGGCAGCAGCTTGGGACAACAGTAGTGACTCGGACAGCGAGTCAAGCTCAAGCAATGAAGAAGAAGAAGAAGAAGAAGCAAACCTGGCATTCATGGCCAACATCGTAGACAAGGTAACATCAGACTCATCTTTTTCTTCATACAATGAATCAGATTCCGATAATTTAGAAGAAGCTTTTAATGAACTATATTGTAAATACAAAGAAGTATGTAAATTACTAAAAACAAGTAAGAAAAATGTCGCATATTTAGAAAATACTAACTCAGATTTAAAATCTGAAAAATGAGCAAATGGAAAAACAAATTACGGAACTAAAAAGGAGAAACGATTTGTTATGTGAAGATCTGAAGAACAAAAATGAACAGATAGTTAAACTAGAAAAACAGGAAACTCCAGATGAACTTAAAAAGGAGATTAACACACTAATTGAAGAAAATGAAAAGCTATTAAGTATATTAGATAAATTCACAAATGGAAAACCATCACTAATTCTAAAAGGAGCTAGACGGTCAGGTAGAAAGAAACATGGTTTAGGATACACACCTCCAGACAATGAAGAAACAATAATACATCCTAAAACATATCCAACACCAAAGTTTTTAGCTGAACAAGACACAACATATAAATCAAATTTTAAATACATTCCAACTGAAAAGGTAACTAAGATGTCTTGCTGTAGCCATTGCAACAAGTTATGTCATATCAAAGTATCATGTCCAACTAAATATAAAAAATGGGTAATTAAGAAGAAAATGGATGATACTAACCAACCAGGACCCAAAAGAACTTGGGTACCTAAAGCTTAGTGTTTTCATTGCAGGTAAACTTCCGAGTATCAAAATGCTATTTAGACAGTGGATGCTCAAGGCACATGTCAGGAAATAGGAAGCTATTTTCTCATCTCAAAGCTGAGGAAGGCACAGTCACCTATGGAGATAATGGAAAAGGGACTGTGATAGGCAGTGGATCAGTAGGCAGCAAAGGCAAAACAGTTATTGAAGATGTGTTATGCGTCAAAGGATTGAAGCACAACCTCATCAGTATCAGCCAGTTGTGCGATAAAGGACATCAAATCAGATTCCAAGAGTCAAAGTGCAGCATTATGAAGGATGGAGCAGTCATCTTTGAAGCCAACATAGAAAAGAACCTGTATGTGCTCTACCTAGAAGAACTAAAAGATCAGGATATCTGTCTGGCCGCAAGCAAAGAGCAGTCAACTGATCTGTGGCACAGAAGATTGGGCCACTGCAGTCTAGTTGGCATGAGAAAGCTGATCAAGAGAAACTTGGTGGAAGGTCTACCTAAAATCAGCACAAGAGTGGATAATGTTTGTGGGCCTTGTGCAAAAGGAAAGCACACCAAGTCATCCTTCAAGTCAAAGACTGTGGTAACAACCTCTAAACCCTTAGAACTTCTTCATATGGATTTATTTGGGCCAATGATAACCACCAGTTTTGGAGAAAAGAATTTTGGATTTGTTATAGTAGATGATTACTCCAGATTCACATAGGTTTCTTTCCTAGAACACAAAAATGATACTTTTGACAGTTTTGTAAGCTTCAACAAGAAGGCACAGAAGGATAAGAAGTATAGCATTATCAGCATTCGATCGGACCATGGAGGAGAATTCCAGAATGAGAGATTTGCTAAGTTTTGTGATGATCAAGGCATAGAGCACAATTTTTCAGCACCAAGGACACCTCAACAAAATGGAGTTGCTGAAAGAAAGAACAGAACTCTATTGGACATGGCAAGGACAATGCTGTCAGAATATGATTTGCCAAGGTATTTTTGGGCCGAAGCAGTTAATACAGCATGTTATATCATCAACCGAGTCATGATCAGGCCAATCCTGAAGAAGACTTCATATGAGTTATACAAAGAAAAGAAGCCGAAGATCAGTCATTTCAGGACATTTGGATGTCCATGTTTCATCCACAACAACGACAAGAGAGACCTCGGTAAGTTAGATGCTAAATCAGATGAAGGTATCTTCATGGGGTATGCCTCTAAACCTAAAGGATATAGAGTATTTAATAAGCATACATTGTTAATTGAACAATCAGTACACATTATTTTTGATGAAACTAACCCTTCCTTGAGAAAGGAAGTCGATAGTGATATTGATGATACAGATGAATTGTTCAAGAAATTAAATAAATCATCTATCGAGGACAAGGAAAATCCACCTTTGGAAGACCTGCAACAAAAGGATAAAACCCACGATAATCTTCCAAAAGAATCGAGACATAAGAAAGATCACCCACCAGAAAACATCATTGGTGATCCATCTATTGGGGTAAAGACAAGAGGTAATGTAATCCCCTGCGATTATCTAGCTTTTGTTTCACAAATAGAGCCTAAGACAGTCAATGAAGCTCTTACTGATGAATCTTGGATTTTAGCCATGCAAGATGAACTGAATCAGTTCAAGAGAAACCATGTGTGGTCACTTGTTCCTAGACCATCAGATCATCCAATGATTGGTACCAAGTGGGTGTTCAGGAACAAATTAGATGAAGCTGGTGTGATCATAAGAAACAAGGCCAGACTGGTAGCACAAGGCTATTCCCAAGAGGAAGGCATAGATTTCGATGAACCCTATGCACCAGTAGCTAGACTTAAGGCTATTAGAACTTTACTTGCTTATGCATCTACATTAAACTTAAAACTCTTTCAAATGGATGTGAAATCAGCATTTTTAAATGGTTTTATAAAAGAAGAAGTCTATGTGGAACAACCGCCTGGTTTTGATGACATAGATTTTCCAGATCATGTATTTAGATTGCATAAAGCTTTATATGGTTTGAAACAAGCACCAAGAGCATGGTATGAACGATTAAGTGCATTTCTGTTAGATCATGGTTTTATTAGAGGAAAAGTAGATAGCACACTATTCATTAAGTCTAAACTCAAAAATATGTTACTTGTTCAAAAATATGTTGATGATATAATATTTGGATCTACTGATGAATCTCTTTGCAAGTATTTTGAGAAGCTAATGCAGAGAGAATTTGAAATGAGCATGATGGGGGAGCTTAACTACTTCCTCGGATTGCAAATCAAACAAGGAAAAGAAGGCTCACATATTTGTCAAGCCAAATACACAAAAGAGTTGCTAAAGAAATTCGGTTTTGAAAATGCCAAGCCACTGTCTACACCAATGAGTACATCAACAAGATTAGACAGTGATAAAGATGGTAAGAAAGTAGATCAGAAGCTTTATAGAGGTATGATAGGTTCTTTGCTTTATTTGACAGCAAGTAGACTTGATATATTATTCAGTGTTTACATGTGTGCTAGGTATCAGGCAGACCCAAAAGAATCCCATTTAATTAGTGTCAAAAGAATTTTTAGATATTTAGCAAAAACCCATGATTTAGGTTTATGGTATCCAAAGTCATGTGAAATCAACTTAGTAGGTTATTCTGATGCTGACTATGCTGGATGCAAGGTAGATAGGAAAGCACCAGTGGATGTTGTCAATTTCTTGCAGGATGTCTGATCTCGTGGTCTTCAAAGAAACAAAATTCAGTGGCATTGTCTACAACTGAAGCTGAGTACGTGGCTACTGGAAGTTGCTGTACACAACTTTTGTGGATTAAGCAACAACTTGAGGATTATGGACTCCAGATCAAGACAATTCCACTATTGTGCGACAACACAAGTGCAATAAATCTAACCAAAAATCCAGTTCAGCACTCAAGAACTAAACACATAGAGGTTAGATATCATTTCATTCGTGATCATGTAGCAAATGGTAACATAGATATTTCTTTCATTGATACTAATAATCAGTTAGTAGATATCTTCACAAAGGCCTTACCTGAAGAGAGATTTACATCTCTTAGAAGGGAACTAGGCATGTGTAAATTGTGAAAGATTTATCTGTATGAAAATTGAAATATTAATTTTCAGAATATCAATTACTTTTTCTTCCTGAATTTAAGCAAAATTCTCCAAATATTGTCTGGTTGTTAATATCCTTGACGGTTCGTTATTTTATAAGATTTTATCTCTCTCAAACTAGTCAGTTTGTCATTTTCTGTCTTTATGGCGCCTCAGATTTTGAAAAGTCACTTTATCCTTAATTCATATATCCCGTAATCTGTGTGGCAACGATTCACATACCACCTTCATCTCCCTCTATCTGCCTGAGGCGATACCCTATCGACTCCGGCATCGACTCTCTGAGATTTCAAGCTTCCAACTTCTTCCCGCGAGAAATTTCTTGAGGGTTTCTGCTTCACCTCTCCTTTCAATCATCCAGAAACTTTCCCCATTCAATTCCATGGCCTCTTCTGGTGTTTTCGGCACCGTTGGGGGCTACGGAGCTGAGTTTCTCACTGCAGAGCAGCAAGAAAGATTTAGCTCCGTGAAGATTAAGCTATGTGGAAACAAGGCAGTGGATGTCGCGGACTTGCAGAAAAATTGAATGGGCAGTGTAGTTGCAGCAATGGAAAATATGAAGTGTTCAAAGATAGCAACTCTATCAGAGGTAAGTTACCCAGATCTCGTCAAAGCTTTCTATGTGTGCCTGAAGACTGAGGAAGACGGGTCCTTGACATCATCTATCAAAGGAACCCAGATTAGAATCTCATATACTCTTTTGGAGTCTCTATTTGGAGTTTGCACCACCGGTCACAGTGGGGTTCACACTGTGGACACCCAGGTCAAAGGATTAGGGATTATTGGTCCTGAGTTTAACCTTAAGGATGGGAAGTTGGATATCAACCAGATGAACGCCTTCAACCAGCTCTTGCACTTTATGGTTTGTCAGATTTGGTCCCCAGAAGCGCCACTTTCTCAACTTGTACCAAGGCAGATTCAGATATGATGTTCTGGACCATCTAGAACCAAGAAATAAACATGGCAGAAGTTATTCTGGAAAGGATGAAGTTTGCATCTGCTCAGATTTGGGACAAAAAGAATAAATTAAATGTGTCCCTTCCATATGCTCACCTACTCACCAAGGTTTTTCAACATTGTGGTATAAATTTGTCTGGAGCAGTGCTAGAGAAGATGGGGCAGGCAATCCGCAGCAGAAATTTGAAGAAGAGCGGATTCTCTCTGGTTAATGGTGTATGGACCAAGACTTCAGTGGCTGAAGATGAAGCCATCATCGGCGAAGCCCAAGAGGACCAGCAAGCAGTAGTAGCCACAGCAGTTCAGGAAGAGGTAATTGAGCAAATAGATACCAAGGCAGAAGCACCAGCAGAAGATGCAGCAGGCAGCAGAATAGAGGATATTCCTCCTAAGCACCTTGAACCTGTCGAACAATTGCAAGTGATTGCCCCTCCAACTTCTATGGTACGGTCAGTCCTCAGAAGAGTGCTAGACTCCATTCAAGCACTCAAAGTGTGCCAAAGGTTGCTCTTGAAGAAGAAGTTGTGGCATCAAGCCACACTGCAGATGTGGTGATGGAGGATGCTCCCATTCAGGGGGAGCAGAAGATTGTGATTGAAGATGTGCAAGGAATAACCTCTCCTATTCAAGAAGATAAATTGTTGAAGAGCAAGCAGCTTCTCAGGGGGAGCACACAGCTAATGTTCCCAATGTTGATCAGTTCAGAGAAGGCATAGTGGAAAGTGCCTTAGATGACAGTGATGACTGCATGGAGCCCGTTGCAAGGGCAAGAGAAGTCAAAGGAAAAGAAGTGGCTCAGGAAACTCCTCTCCTTACCTGGTGGCTACATCAGAAGAAAAAGAAGCTGAAGATAAATATGAAGCCTGTTATTAAAAGACTGGATGAGCAAGGCAAAATTCTATGCTCAATGCAATCGGATATCTAGTCAATCTTTCTTAGCCAGAGTTCAGCAGCCAAGGAGATTGGAGCCTTGACCTCTGAGATCCAATCTTTGAAAAATGATTTTGGAATGATCAAGCAAGTTTTCAGATGGATAAGAGGTGAGTTTGGCAGTATCAAAAAGCTTGTGACTGAAATTTCTGCCCCTCATACTCCCTCTGGGCCATCAGGGGCACCTCCAAAATGCCAGCAGGGCCATCTGTGCCAATTGTAGAAAAGCCAGCAGGGCCATCACGGTCATCTGAGAATGAAGCTGGGCCATCAGGGCCATCTGAGAATGTGGTTGGGCCAACAGGGCCAGTGGATCTAAGAGTAGAAGAGCCTGTGGTAGCTCCAGAAGCCCCTGCGTCTTCATCTCTTGCAACACCAGCCCCTTCTTCACCACCTTCTTCCTTCACAGCTCCTCCAGCATCTATCACCTTTAAACAACCTATGCCTTGCACCATCTCCTCTCCCACTCCCTTTCCCTCTCAATCCATTTCCACCTCTTCTTCCATTTTTCTTCCTCCTCCTATCATTGAAGATCATCCAGTCTCATCATCAGCTGGACCTTCATCTTTATCTGGTCCTCCATCTTCTGAACCATCCTCCATCTTCTGAACCATCCCCCCTTCCTACTCATACTAGTTCATCATTCCTTCATCCTCAACCTCCTCCTTCCTTTATTACCTTTATTCCTGAAAATGCACAACTTGCTAGTGCGTTTTCCAATAAATTTGAGGATGAACTTGAACGAAAAACTCTCACCTCAATCTTAGCACTTGCCAATCATGTCCACAGGACAAATTCTCCCAGTCCTGTCTCTAAAAAGAGAAAAATTTCCACCTCCCTTGCTTTTCCTTCTGAACCAAAATTTCCTCCTCTTTGGTTTTCCTTCACAATTGAACATAAGAGAAAACCAATCTATAAAGAATATCTCTAGAAATGCATTTTTGCCACCCTTTCTAGACTTCCTCATCTCAATCTCACTAATCATCTTCATGTTGTTCTTCCCTATTGTCATATCTCTAAAATCGATCAATCCAAAATCTTCCAAACGGCTGAGTGCAAGACTGAAGATCAATGGGCTAAGGTGCACAAGGCGCTCTACAGACAATTTTTGCTTGCAAAGTCAGATCAGTTTCCACCCAGGGATCATCCCCTTACCTTATTTGAATGGTTTGTGATCCATCATCAAGCCATCTGGGGACCCACTATTCTCACAGAAGTAAGACTCACTCGATACTTCTAGCTTTACAATGACTATCGATATCTCCTCAAGCTACCTGAAGTTCAGTTGGGTCAGTTTCAGGAAGCCATTTCCTTGGTCAAGATTGAGAATCCTGTCAATCGCTCCTTCAAGGTAGATTTTGCAACTTTGAAAATATCAGAAATAGTCTTTCTTCCCAAGTTGCATTCTTTGGTCATGGACTCTTCAGTTGGTCCAATCATTTTTGAAATATTTGCTCGGGTTATGGGAAGAATCTCTGCTCAGCAGGGTCGCCTCCCCTCCTTCTCTCGTTTCCTTTATAGAGAATTCTATCAGGGGCGCATATCATCTGAAGTTCTTGCCCCTCTACTTTCTGAGTGTGAAAGGCTTTCTCCCACTGACTGGGAAAAGCACTATAATCAGTCTGCACTTCAGCTGGAATCAACCAATAGCTCTTTGTTCAAAGAAGGGAAACCTACTCTTACAGCTGAAGCCTTTTAAGGGTCGAGCGGTACAAGCTCTTTATGGCTTTGAAGAAATATTTTCTGCAGCATCAGACCCACTACCCTATCAAGATCAATAAATTTCTTCGGTTTGCCAGTTTTGGATCTTTTATTTACTTCAAAGAATCTCTTGGCAAAGATGAATATGCAAATTTTCTAGAAGTTCAACGCCAGCTTCACATCAAGAGAATGCTTCCTGACATGGGGTCATCTTATTCTATTGCTTTTGGGGTTTTTCAAACCTATTTTGAGGAGTAGGAATGCAAGGCTTTGCGCATTCTTCAGCGGCATGCCTCCCTTCTATCTCCTGCTTTCTACCTTCATGTAATCCCTTCAGATAAATAACAAAGTTCTTTCATTTTCTTATCTTTTCTCCTTTCTTCTTTGTCGACTCGTGCATCTTTTTGCTTAATGACAAAAAGGGGAGAAATATAGTATTTCTGAAATACATCTCTCATGTTAATTCCGCAATCTTACTTAAATTTATTTCAGAACTTCTTTGATTATTGCTATGTTTTTTCATCACCAAAAAGGGGGAGATTGATGATCAGATTTTCCCCATGTAATTTAAATGAATTAAATATCTATTTTGGTGATTAACAAAACTAAGACAATGTGCATTTCTAACATATTTTCTATGAGATTTGAGCACAAGAAATCTAACAAAGAAATACAAGCTAAACTGGTAAGTATTCTTCATACCAGCATTTACATTTCAAAGCATATAATTTTCTAAGTATACATCGACTCTCTAGTTTTTATAACGATTTCCTCATTCACGTCAATTTTGGTTCTATAACGATTTCATAAGTCATCGTTATTCTATTGAAGTCTATCTCATAACGATTCGCTAAGAGATTGCAACGATTTGCCTCTCATAACGATTCGCTAAGAGATCGCAACGACTTGCCTCTCATAACGATTCGCTAAGAGATTGCAACGACTTGCCTCTCATAACGATTCGCTAAGAGATCGCAACGATTTGCCTCTCGTAACAATTCGATAAGTGTGCACATTGATTCCTAGCTCATAACGATTTGGTTATCGCAACAATTTCTTAAGTGAGAACAACGATTTGCTCTCACAACAATTTCGGTTTCACAATGACTCATTAAGTCTCATAACGATTCGATAAGTTACACAACGACTCAGTCACTGTAACGATTCATTAAGTTACATAACGACTTGGTCGCCGTAACGATTTGATACATTAAACAACGAATCGCTCACCATATCGACTCGACAAGTGAAACAACGATTTGCTCATAACGACTTGTCCATAACGATTTGCTGATAGTATCATAACGATTTGTCTCTATAACGATTCGATTATTAATGCATAACGATTTGCGTATACATCGATTTGCTTAAGAATGTATAACGATTCACATGAATAATGACTCATCAACACAACGATTTCATAAGTCATGATCATATAGATTTCATGATGTATAACGACTTGATATTCAAACTTATTCTCAGATAATTTGAAAAGTAAAAGTCTTCCCTTGCGTTTCTCTCACATCCATACATTTATTATGACTGAACATATCACTGTACTGCATGCAAACGATATATTCTGTTGCTGGAAAAATCAGCAAGGATTGTCGGCCGGAGCCGAGCTGGGTGGGCCACAAGGGATCGGCCGCGTCGCGCTATCGTCATAGAAGAGAAGCCGACCTGCAAAGAACCACCGAGACTCCTCAGTGGTCGGACACTCCGACGATCAAGTTAGTGAGAGTAATAAAAAGAGAGAGAGAGAGAGAGAGAGATTTCTTTGCTATGAATAGCGTACCTTGGCCTGTGGATACCCATGCCTTTTTATAAGGGCTTGGTCCTTAGGATAGAAAGGGATGGGGGAACGGGCCTCCGCGAGGCAAGGGCCTTGTTAAGGGAACCCTCGCCAGCTGGGCACGGAGAGTCTCGCCTTGACAGCCGCATGCCTAAAGCGGGTGTGGGCCAGCTGGAGGGTCGTGATTTACGGGACTCATCTGTCCCTTGGGCAAGTGTGACCTGGCGCCAGCCAGGCGCGCCCGGATGCAGTGCTAGACTAAAATTGTTCTTGGCAGTAACCGGTTTGCTTATGACGACGGCGTCCGACGACCCAACTGTTGGTTCGTCGGCATGGCCGGTTATTGATCGTCTGACACGTCGGTTGACAACGACTGGCATCACTAGTCCCCCGGGTTCTCTTTGAGACGAGTTCTCGGCTCGGAGAGAAGCCATTTATTGCCCTCAGGAATTCGTACGGGTGTACGCCGCCGCCTCGTATTCCGCACGCTTGAATCGGGGGAGTTCTGCCTCTGTCATAATGAGAGCCGTGGTCTTGTCATAATGATGGTACTGCTGGTGACGGTTTGTCAGGTACTTTACTCTGAACCCTGCGCCATGATGACGCCGCTCGGTTTCGGGGCGCGCGCTGCGGATCCGGGTGAACGTCTTCCAGCTGTCGGGCTTCTGACACGTGGCGAAATCCTGGATGTGCAGGATTTTTGGGTCGTTCAATCGTATTGGCATCGAGGCTCTATAAATAGCCAGGGTTCGATGCGAAACAGACGTTTCTTCACTTCGCGCGCGAGCCTTACGATCCTTTCCGTCCCGACGTCTGCCGAGAATCCGACGATTGTGCCCGCCCGTACGAGGTCACCCGACGATTTTCGCTTGCTTCCTTCCGAGGTAAACGATGAGCCTTTCTTCTTCCTCCACCTCTTCTGAGGCTTCCTCTTCGTCGTCATCCACAAAATCTGGGGACCCCCCTGTTCCGGTCAACACTCCTGACTCCGTTCCTGAAAACCCTTGGGTAGGGTCAGGATCCGTAGAGACCCAGGTTTGGGGGCCCGTCGATGATTCTTTTGTCCTTGAACCAGTCCATGGAACCTACGTTCCTAAAGAACCTTCGGCCCATACTTCCGGCGCTCGTCGTCGAGCCGACAGTGTGGTCGAAGCCCGTTGCGAGACTTCTCCCGGTACCTTTAAGTGGTTGCGGAAGCATCCTAGGTTTGTTCTCCCGGCCGACGCCGTCTTGTTTGCCGACAGGGATTTTAGGGCTCACTATATCATGAATGGGGGGTTCTCGGTTTACACCGAGGCGGTTCGGGCAGGCCTTTGTTTCCCCTTCCACCCCTTTGTTATTTTTCTTCTCCTGGAGCTTGGGGTGGCTCCTTCTCAATTGGCACCGAACGCCTGGCGCGTAATCGTCGGCTTTCTGTCTTTGTGTTATTCGGCAGGGGTCCCTCCGACCTCGCGCCTTTTCCTCTACCTTTTTTCTATTAAGCCGTTCGGGGACTGGTTCTACTTTGCGGCGAGGAATGGTCGGCATATCCTTGGAAAACTGCCTTCCTCGCTCCACGGTTGGAAGAGTAAGTTTGTTTTTGTCTATAGTCCCTCGGGTTGGCCATTCCCGACCAAGTGGTCGGCCGTCGACGTCCGGTGCAAAGCTTTTGGATCGCCGAGGCTTACCGCATCCGAGCTCTTCGACCTCAAGTGTTTGAAGGAGGTGGAGCCCCCCAACCTGATCGATATCTCCGAGGAATTGTTTCGGCTGATCGACGAGGGCACAAAAGGTTGCCAACCTCATAGTTGTACTCTTGATCTGTCCTCGATTTCCCTATCTAACGGACATATGTGCTTGCAGCCATGGCCGACAAGAACGACTCCGTACCCCCGACGCGGAGGGGGCCGTCGCTCGTTGAGAAGGCCAAGAGTCGGGCTCAATTAAGGGAGAAGAAGGTGGCTTCTCGTCCCGAGAAACGCCAGCGCGAGGCCGAAGCTGTGCCTCCGTCGGCCCCGACGCCTGGTTAGAGCTCGGCAGCCGTCCCGTCGGCTGAGGATAGGCCGAAGAAGCGTCCAGTTCCGGCGTCGTCGTCTACGGGACCTGCCGCCTCGGCTCCGTCCCAGACTCGCTTCTCCTTGGACCCGGTTGAGTGGGGCCGACAAGCTCTGCCACCCGAGGTCAAGGCAGAAACGCTTGGCCATCCCGCACGTCGGCTCATACACGAATATTACCATGGTATGCTGAGCCAGCTAGCCGCGTTTGACGCTTTCGTGCACCGGGCCGAGGTGAAGAGGTTGGCTTGCGACAAGCGCGTCGCCGAGGCTGAGGAGCTTGTAGCCGCCGAGAAGGCCCGCTGTCTCCAGCTAGAGGAGGAGGCAAAGAAGAGGGAAGGCGACCTCCAGGCGGCCCTTGCATCCGAGAGGGGGGCACAAAAAGCGCTTGAGGCCGTGAAGAAGGCGCAATATGACGAGATTGCCGCCCATGAAGAAACGAAGAACAGCTTCTCGCGCCTCGTTGCTGAGGAAAGGAACAAGGCGATAGAGGAATACCGTGACTCCGACGAGCTCCAAGACGAGATCGCCGACCTCTTCCAGGTGGGATATAATGACTGCCTCTCAAAGGTGAAGGCACTGTATCCCGACCTCAACTTATCGGGTGCGACTCTTGCCGGAGCTGGCGAGGGCGGCGATCAGGCTGTCGGAGGCGGAGACGAAGAGTTCGTCACCGTGGTGGACGAGGCCATGGAGGCGGCCATTGATCGTTCCCTTGATCAGGCAGCTGATGTCGTATTGAACGAGGCGTAGCTGCCTTTGTCCATGTACCTTGTATTCCTCGCTGGTGAGAATATTTTCTCGGACACGCTTTTGTTTTTAGCCGACGATTGTTGTTTATTTCATCGTTTACGAACGCACAAACAACCTTGTCGATGGGTGTGCCAAAAGCGACTTTGTCGGTAAAAGTGTCTACGCATCCTCGTTGGTAAGAGTGCCTAAGCGACCTCGTTAGTGAGAGTGCCTAAGCGACCTCGTACTTGGAGAGTGCCGAAGCGACCTCGTACTTGGAGAGTGCCGAAGCGACCTCGTACTTGGATTTAGAGAGTGCCGAAGTGAACTCGTACTTGGATTTAGAGAGTGCCGAAGCGACCTCGTACTTGGATTTAGAGAGTGCCGAAGCGACCTCGTACTTGGAGTGTGCCGAAGCGGCCTCGTACTTACGGGAAGTAACGTCGAAGATGCTCGGCGTTCCACGTTCTCGGTATGACTGCTCCCCCAAGCTCTTGAAGCCGATAAGCTCCCTGTCCGAGTTCGTCGGCGATTCGGTATGGCCCTTCCCAGTTTGGCGACAACTTCCCGCTAGCCGACTTCGGGTCCGAAATTGCGAGCTTCCTGAGGACAAGGCTCCCAACCCCGAAGCGTCGTGGTTTGACCTTTCTGTCGAAGCTTTTCTTGACTCTCTTTTGGTATATCTCCATCCTTGTAGAAGCATTTCCTCGCTTCTCTTCTATTAGGTCAAGTTCGGCACGCAATGACTGATTGTTTCTTTCTTCGTCAAATCCAAGGATTCTTTGCGAGGGGACGAGCATTTCTACGGGCGACACTGCCTCCATCCCGAAAGCTAACGCGAAGGGTGATTCCTAAGTGGCTTCCCTTGGTGTTGTCCTGTATGCCCAAAGCACATGGAGGAGATGGTCGGCCCAAGCTCCCTTGTGGTTTGCTATCCTCTTCTTTAGTCCATCCAAGATCGTCCGATTGGTGACCTCGGCCATTCCGTTTGACTGGGGATGGGCTACCGAGGAGAATCTGTGTTCGATCCCGAACACGACGCAATTACAACGAAATTTAGCGTTGTCGAACTGTCGTCCATTGTCGGTGATGATTGTTCGTGGAAGACCGAACCTGCAGATGATATTTTTTCACACAAAACCCCAGGCGTTGGTATCTGTAATTTTCGCTAGGGGCTTAGCTTCGACCCATTTTGTGAAATAATCTACTCCGACGATGATAAACCTCCTTTGACCCGCCGCTGGTGGGAATGGTCCGAGGATGTCCATGCCCCATTGTGCGAATGGCCATGGGGAATTTATGCTCGTGAGTTCCGATGGAGGTTGTCGGTCGATCTTTCTGAACAGCTGGCATTGTCGACAGCTTTCGACGTACTTCTCGGCGTCTTTAAGCATCGTCGGCCACCAGTATCCTTGTCGGATTACTCTTCTTACTAAAGATCTGGGGCCTGCATGAGAACCACATGTTCCTTCGTGAACTTCGTTGATAATTTCCTCGGCTTGAACAGGGTCCACGCAGAGGAGATTGGGATAGCTAAACCCCTTTCGGTACAAGTTATCGCCGACGATGAAGAACTTTGATGACCGCCGCCTTGTTTTTTCGGCCTCGTTCTTGTCTTCCGGTAGCAACTTACTCCTGAGGAAATTTATTAGTGGGGTCATCCATGTTGTTCTTACCTCGACACTCATTAGATCTCTGTGTGCTATAGCTGGCTCCAATTGTAAGACCCTCGAATTTTCCGTCGCATTATTCGTGTTTGCATGTGTATGATTGTGCTTGTGTATGTATGTACATGACTACGTAGGTATTAATTAGTATAATTACGTGTATATGTGTTTATATTAAATATAAATAGTGTATGTATTGCATGGTGATAGTGTGGATACAATACCATAGGTATATTGCATGTATATAAGCTTGATATGCATGGTTTTCTGCATAATTTAGGGTTCTGGCCGAATGCATCTTGGCGTCAAGCCCAGGCCGTTTATCTGGTGTCAGCATCCAGACATGGACGCCAACACTAACTCCGGCGTCCAGCGATATGGACGCCAACTTCTCTGGCCTGCATGCGCAGCAGAGCTGCAAGCTTCTGAAACAAGGCATGGCCACCATTGGGGGATGTCCCCCAACGGCTCTAAGGCTATCTAATCGGTATGGTGAGTGGGTGAGAGGCTCTCCTAAATCCTGAACCCGAAGTGGCCTCTCCCACTCTTTCCTTTCACCCTTGCAAGAGGAGAAAAGAGGAGAGAAAAACCCTAGGTGAGCTGTGAGAAAAACCCCATTTTAGAACCCTCAAATCCGGCCCCTTGGAGGTTGATCCGGAGATCTTCTGCGACAAGGAGGAAGCTAAAGCAAAGGAGAAGGCCTCCCCATCATCCCCTCGGCGTGGAGAACACCCAGGAGCCCGGAGGAAGGCGATCTTGGAGGCACTTCTGCAACTTCTTGGGACTGCCCAAGGAGGTCTTCTTCGAGCCATAAATCTCTTGGAGGAATTTTAGAGAGGCAAGTGACCTATCCTTGATGTCCCCATATGAGTCTAGGTTGGTTTTGTGAATTTTAAGGATTTTACCTCGAGTCCTAGACCCTCCAATTCACCCAAATTTCAGAGCTCGGGTCTGTGTTTTCTGCACAGACCTGAGTAGACGGCAAGGTCCCTGGACGCCCAGTTCCTCCTTGGCGTCCATCGGCCATGCCGCTGACCCTGAGTCAGCGGCCAGAGACCGCCGTCGAGTTCTTCTGGACAGAACAGTGAGCTGTTCTGTCCCTCTTATACATTAATTTCGGTATGTTTTACGTGATGAGGATATATTGTACACCTTATACTCTATGTATATTGTGCATTGTGGTCTGTGAATGAATGTGGTGTGATAGTGAATGTGGGTTATTAGTATCTTTAAATTGTGAGCATGACTTGTAGACCATTTTGCAAAATCCATGATTCATGATTTAGATTAATGTGAATGCCTTAGTTTCGGTTTGATCATGAAGAATAGTGGGTCAGCATATGAGTTTGCAAATTTTAGTAATTTATCCATGCTTGGGAAATTGTAAATAAGTTTGGTTCGGTGAAATAAAAACATGCAAAATGGTTTGTGGTAATTGATTTATAGATGTATGAATTAGGGTGATGTTGTATTCTAAAATCATGCATATATTAGTAGTCTCTGTGCAAAACAGTAAGTGGCTAAATTGCAAAATGTGTTAGACCCATGATAGCTTAAGTTGTGAATAACATGCTAATTAGGTGTTTGATTTTATGTAAATCCTATTTAGCTCAGAAAAATCTGAAAAATTGAGGGTATGATCTTGAACCCGAAAACAGCATGTGGTTAAAATTTCAGGTCGTTTGGATCAGTAAATAAAAAGTTATGTGTTTTTCATGTGAAATATGATAATTTGTGCATATGATCGTAATGTGATTAGATTTTGTTTAAACCCAGCATGATTAATGTGTTTACTGTGATTAACTCTTGAAATTCTGTAGTATCATGTTAGGGAAAAACAGAGATATTAATGTGAGTGAGGAAGTGAATGTGATGAAGAGTGTCAAGTGTAAAACCATGTGTAAAACGGTAAAAGTGTAAAAGTGTAAATGTGCCAATGTGATACTGCTTCCGAGAAGGCAGTGGAGCTGTATCAGGGAAAAGTCCCCCTGAGAAAGTTCATTGTGTTAAGTGACCCTAAGGGCATTAGGGGGAAATCCTGGAGGTGGACAAGTACCACTGGTTAGGGTGGAGACTTGTTCTCCCGGTCTGCGCAGTCCAAGAGTCGCCATTGTATTGCCTAGATGGCGTCTATGTGATGTGATGTGTTTGTGTCCTTCTTTGGTGGTTTGGACTATGTGTCACGGCACCTAAAATGTGAAAATGTGAAATGTGTAAAGTGTATGTGACCATGTGTAAATGTGTAAGTGACATGTGAATGTGTATGTGTAAAGTGTAACCATGTGAAAAGAGGAAATTAGTGTAAAGAAAAATGTGAAAATTTTAGATGTGTAAATATGATATAGAAACCCATGTGAGACTAAATCTGAAACCATGTGAATTCAGAAAATGCATGTTATTATCCTCATGTTATGTGTGCAAGAATGTTAGAATCCATGTTAGGAGCAACTAATGAGTATGTGTGCAAATAGCATGATGGATTGTTCATGTGACGTGTTTTAAGCAACGTTATAGCTCTCATGTGTAGATTTATAGTCATTGAACCATGTGAAATCAGCAACCTAAAGCATGTGAAAAGGTTCGTGTATGTGTTTAAAAATATGTGAAATCCATGCTAATTGTGTTCCCCTTTCATACATGTAAAATTGTCCATGTTGATAACTCTCATGTTTGATTCGTTGGAAGATTAAAGTTTATGAGTAAATTGAATAGAGACCATGTGATAGGTGAATTTTACTTTAGAAATCTGAAAGCATGAGTTATGTGTAAAAGTGTAGAACTTTCATGTTAGGCTGAAACTTGAATTGACTAGCATGCTTGTATTGCAAATTGTAAATGTGCAAATAGAAACCACTAGGACTTGTACGTGAATATCATGTATAGTGTTGCTTGCTGAGTCCCTGGACTCACTCCTTGCTTCGGCGTACAGGTATAGTTGGTGACACGACACCGTTGGAGGAGACGGTGGAGACGGACTCCGAGCGCGGAGACTAGCTGTTGGACTTCCATTGTGATTTGTGTATTCCTTAGTATGTACTTGGAACATTGTATTAGAATTAACATGAAAAGAATGTATTATGTGGACATTATGTACTTTCATTTCAGCAATTTAATTTATGTGAACTTTAGTTCCCTTTTGTAAATTGCGTAAACTCATGTATGTTTAAATGTGGATGATGAATGAATGGAGATAGTTCTCTTTTACTTCCGCTACTCTGTTGTATATTCGCGTGTATCTCAGCTGTATGTATCGTTTGGGTAAATGTCCCACTGTGAGGACTCTTGTTATACCGACGTGGGTTGGTACAACCGTACCGGTATAGTGAGGGCGGTCACACCAATAATTCTTCTATCAATAGGGTTGTGGGTGATTCCAGTGCGGACGATGCGATTTTTGAAAGCTCGTCCGCTTGCTTGTTCTCGGACCTTGGTATCTTCACAAGCTCTGCAGAGTCGAATTCCGCCATGAGCCTTAACACCTCGGCCTTGTAGGACGCGAGCTTTATCTCTTTTGCCTCGAACGCTTGCGACACCTGGTTAACGACTAGTTGGGAATCGCTGTGGACGCGGACCTTCTTTGCGCCGAGAGTTCTTGCCATCTTCAGCCCTGATACCACCGCTTCGTATTCTGCCACGTTGTTAGATGCTTGGAAACCGAAACGAACCGCGTACCTTAAGTTGATGCCTTCAGGTGAGCGCATGACCACCCCTGCTCCGCTGCCCTGGGAGTTTGAGGCTCCGTCGATGAAAAGTTCCCACCTTTCGTCGGATTCTTCTTCCGTAGCTGCTCGGGCAGTGCCCTCGGAAATGAAATCCGCGAGGGCTTGGGCTTTGATAGCGACACGGGGCCTGAACTCAATGTCGAATTCTCCGAGCTCTACGGCCCACTTGGCCAACCTTCCCGAGGACTCGGGTCGCTCGAAAACTTGTCGAATCGGAGTGTCGGTGAGGACGACGACCTTGTGTGATTGAAAATACAGACGCAATCGTCGTGCAGCCATGATGAGAGCGTACCCGACCTTCTCGAGGTCAGGGTAGCGTTGCTCGGCTCCTCGCAGTGCTTTGCTTGTGTAGTACACCGGTAGGTGGGCTCGGTCTTCTTCTCGGACGAGCACCGAGCTGACGGAATAGCTTGTTGCGGACAAATACAACAGCAGCTCTTCCCCCTCCTTTGGCTTGCTCAGCGTCGGTACGCTCGCCAGGTGTTGTTTTAGCTCGTCGAAAGCTTTTTGGCAGTCCTCGGTCCATTCGAAGCGGCCCTTCCTTAGTACCTCGAAAAATGGTCTGCACCGCTCTGCTGACCTGGACATAAACCTGCTTAGAGCTGTTACCATGCCATTAAGTCTTTGTACCTCTTTGACTGTTCTCGGAGCCGTCATGCCGAGGATTGCCTGAACTTTGTCGGGGTTGACGTCAATGCCTCGTTGGGAGACAAGATACCCTAGGAATTTTCCTGCTCGGACGCCGAAGACGCACTTCTCTGGGTTCAGCTTCATCCCGTAGAGCTTCAATACTTCGAAAGCTTCGGCTAAGTCCCTGACGTGGTCCTCGGCTCGTCGGCTTTTTACCAACATGTCGTCGACGTATATCTCCATGGTCTTACCGATCTGTTTCTCGAACATTTTGTTGACCAGTCTTTGGTATGTTGCTCCTGCATTTTTTAGTCCGAATGGCATACGAGTAAAACAATACAAACCTCTCTCAGTGGTGAAAGATGTCTTTTCTTCGTCTTCTGGGGCCATTCTTATTTGGTGATAGCCTGAATAGGCGTCAAGGAAGCTTAAGAGCTCGTGTCCGGCAGTTGAGTCGACTAGCTGGTCGATTCGGGGCAAGGGGAAGCTGTCCTTTGGGCAGGCTTTGTTTAGGTTGGTGAAGTCAACACACATTTGCCATTTGCCATTTGCCTTTCGCACCAGGACAACGTTGGCGACCCAGTTAGGGTAAAATGAATTCCTAACGGTACCTGCATGCAAATATTTCGTCAACTAGTTTTCAACCACTTCCTGCCGCTCGGCTGACAAGGGCCTCTTCTTTTGCCGGATAGGTCGGGCCTCGGGATCCACGTTCAAGTGATGTTGGATGATGCTTGGGTCTATTCCTGGAAGGTCGTCGTCAGACCAAGCGAATACGTCGCCACTCTGGGCGAGGAATGTGGTGACGTCATTTTCTAATTCTTTGAGTTCGGTCCCGATGATTAGAGGCCCGCTTTCGATCTTTATTTGTTTAGTTAGTTCTGCTGGCTCGTGTTTCGGGGTGTCATCGACAGTTGGCACATACTCAGAAACAGCTGGTTCTTTTGCTTTGATCGAATTGACATAACATAAGCGCGCCTCGGCCTGACTCCCGACAACTTCCCCCACCCCGCTAGGAGTTGGAAACTTTAGCTTCTGGTGGTATGTTGACGGCACTCCCCCAAGCCTCCCGAGCAATCCGCGTCCGAAAATCGCGTTGTAGGCCGACTTCACTTTCACAATCAGAAAGTCGACCTCAACCGTTACATGCCTAGGACGGGTACCCAACGTCACTTTGAGCCTGATGGACCCCTCGGCGGTGACCGGTGTTCCGCTGAACCCGAAAAGAGGAGTGGCCACCGGTTTGAGCTCCGTGCTCAGGTTCGTCATCTTCAGGAAGCAGTCATAGAAGAGGACGTCAGGTGCTGCTCCGTTGTCGACGAGGATGCGGTGTACGGTGTATCCGTCGATGTTGGCATGGATGACGAGTGCGTCGTCGTGGGGGAAGCTTAGTCCGATTGCGTCTTCGGCAGAAAAGGTGATCATCTCCAACGTTGGTGTCGGCTGGCTCACACCGAGGACGACGGCCGATGCATACGCTTTTCTCTTCCTGCCGCTGTCGCCGCCACCTGTCGATCCGCCGGTGAGGACGAGGATGGCACCTTTCCCCTCGCGTTCGCGATCCCCTTCTGGTTCGCAATCCTTCGGTTTGCCGTCGACGACGTCCTTTCCGATTATCCCTCGGCGCAGCATCTCCGCTATTTCCATCTTCAGGTTCCTGCATTGGTCCGTCAGGTGACCAAAACCTTTATGGTACTCACAGTATAGTTCGGCCCCTCGTCCTGATGGAGGCCTCGCGATAGGTTTCGGTCGCCTGAACTCCGGTAGCTTCTTAATGATGGGGAGGATCTCTGACGGTGGCCTTCCGAACGGGGGGAGATCCCTGACGCGACGATATTCGTCGGGTCGTCGGTCAGACATCCGTCGGTTCTCTGAGTCTCGGCACTTGTCACCGTGCGTTTCCTCCCTTCTCGGCCTTTTCTCGCTCGTCCCCGAGCTCGCGCCCCTCTCCAGCGGCCGCTTCAGTCGCCCAGCGGCTCCAAGGGTCGATTCCAGCCTGACGTATTTCTGCATCCGAGAGAGGAGGTCGGAGAGGCTTACCGGTGGTTTTTTGGCGATTGACGCCACAAACGCCACGTCAGTGCACACCCTCGTGAGAATGTTGACCGCCGTTCTCAAGTCTAGGTCCACCACTTTCATCACCTCGATCTGGAAGCGTTTCGCGTAGTCTCGAAACATCTCGTTCTCTTTCTGGGACACCAGCCATAGGTCGTCGGTGCACAACGAATGTTGCACCATGTTGAAGAAGTGGTCGAGGAACCTCTGGGCCAGGTCGGAGAATCCCGAGACCGATCGAGCGGGGAGCGCCTTGAACCACTACAGAGCTGCGTCATCTAGAGTGGACATGAAAGCCCTACATTTCAGAGCATCAGTTACATTCATCATTTCCACCTGTCCCTGGAAATGGTCGAGGTGGTGGACTAGGTTGGTGGTCCCATTGTAGCGTCGGAATTTCGGCAGTTGGAACTTCGGTGGAACCGGGGCCGACGTGATTTCTTCTGTGAACGGCGAGGAGGTGAGGAGCGTCGCCATGGATGGGGCGCGAGTGCCGAGCTGCAGAGCTTCTATTTTCCTGTTCATCTCTCGCAGGTCGTCCTTCCATCGCGGGTCGAATGGAGACTCGCTGATGTTGATCGGGGCGGATTCCGCCGTGAAGCGGTCGGCCTTGGCCGCATTCCCTACGGCTGCCACTGGCGTGATGGGAAGGACATTGTCGGCTTGGTTTACCGCTGGCGCGGGAGTCCCAACCATCGCCGGCGGTGCACCGGCATGACTTGCCGACATCGCAGGAGGCGCACGCTGCTGGTTGGGGGCCTCTGCATCATCCTGGTCACCTTGGACCTTCTCTACCTGACGAACCGAGCCCTCCCCTTGTACAGGGTGCGCTTGCTGGTTTTGCTCCATCCTCATTAGTATCTGTTGAAGGTTTTCCAATGTTTGTTCGACACGATCGAGCCGCGACAGGTTGTCGAATCTTGTTCCCCCGCGCCGGATGCTCCTCCCGCTACTTCTTCCACGACATTAACGAGGGCGACTTCCTCCTCCAACGGGCGAGCTGCAGCCTTTCCCTTGGGTGCCATTGGGATAAGCCTTTCATATCGGGATCCCATAGACGACGCCAAATGTTGCTGGAAAAATCAGCAAGGATTGTCGGCCGGAGCCGAGCTGGGTGGGCCCCGAGGGATCGGCCGCGTCGCGCTATCATCATAGAAGAGAAGCCGACCTGCAAAGAACCACCGAGACTCCTCGGTGGTCGGACACTCCGACGATCAAGTTAGTGAGAGTAATAAAAGAGAGAGAGAGAGAGAGATTTCTTTGCTATGAATAGCGTACCTTGGCCTGTGGATACCCATGCCTTTTTATAAGGGCTTGGTCCTTAGGATAGAAAGGGATGGGGGAACGGGCCTCCGCGAGGCAAGGGCCTTATTTAGGGAACCCTCGCCAGCTGGGCACGGAGAGTCTCGCCTTGACAGCCACATGCTTAAAGCAGGTGTGGGCCAGCTGGAGGGTCGTGATTTACGGGACTCATCTGTCCCTTGGGCAAGTGTGACCTGGCGCCAGCCAGGCGCGCCCGGATGCAGTGCTAGACTAAAATTGTTCTCGGCAGTAACCGGTTTGCTTATGATGACGGCGTCCGACGACCCAACTGTCGGTTCGTCGGCATGGCCGGTTATTGATCATCTGACACGTCGGTTGACAACGACCGGCATCATATTCTACTTTCATGCTTATATTGTAAACATCTTTTTAGAAGAACAGAATGGAATTTCCATTTCGGTATAAAATCTTTCTTAACATTGACTGACACCGAGAGACAACTTAATTGTCCATCGTTTAAGCTTTTAATGTGTGTAGGTCCATGACAGCACATCTCAATACAACGTTGGACACAATAGAAGCCGAAGGATATCAAAGAGGATTCTCTCTCTTTGCGTGCATGGAAAGCTAACGACCGTTGACTGAAAGCTCTACAGTGCCATGCAGTCTAACGTAAACAAAAGATTAGAGATAACGGACACTTCAACGTTCAATTTTCAAATGAAAGTCATATATAGAAGACTGAAGCCCCAAAAAGAACAACAACACTGACGACAATCTTTTACAAGCTTTCTGCGAGCATCTGAAAGAGCAAAGCTTCACTCCTCTGCTTGTCTAGCTCTTAGCCCTCTGCATCGAGTGTAGATCTTAGAGAGAGAGCATTTTTGTGTACTGAGAGAGTTCATTACTGCTCATTTTCTTCCTCTCAGTATTCGCTTCGGATCAAGCATTGTGTTGTTAGCTTAATCCAGGGGCTTGTCTGTAGGATCGAATAGATGGATAGATCAGATCTAGAAGGGGGGGTTGAATAGATCTAACACAATTAAAGCAGAAGCTTAAGCAATTCAAAATTACTTCGAATCAGAGATCAATTCAGACAAACAATTTACTAATCTGAAGTATGGGTGTGTGTAGAAGATGTGTGAAGCAATTAAACACTTAGTGTGAAAGCGAAATCCTATGCAAGCATCTAGCGCAGACAAGCAGATCAAACCATTGCACAAAGGATTTTTAGGTGGTTCGGAAATCATACCAGTGATTCCTACATCCACCCCTCACACAGTGAGGCTCCACTACTCAAAAGAGTACAACTCACACCGGAGCACGACGACTCCAAACACCCTTGAGCACGACGGCTCAACACACAACCTTAAGTTCAACGACTCACAAACTGAGCACGACAGCTCAAACAACAACCGGAGCACGACGACTCCAAATTGAGCACGACGGCTCAAACCACATAGTGAGTGCGACGACTCACAAACCAGAGCTCGATGGCTCACAGTACAAAATCTAGATCAAAGACAACAGAAATCAGATCCTCTAGCAATGATCTGATTCAAGACAGATTCGTACACAGAAATTTGTGCAGAACTTCATACACAAATCTCATAGACGAAATAAGGAAGAACAAACTCAGAAGTGAGAGAAATGGATGTAGAATGAGTGTTCTTTGATGAAGATTTCTTGCAGAAGGTTGAATTGAAGAGGCTTGAAGATGCTCCCTGTCAATTGGCGATGCTCTGCTTCAATAGCTTCTGAATCGCCAGAAATTCCCCTTCAATTGATGTGCTTCTGCTTGATCTACTCCCTTGCTCTGAACTTCAAAGCCCTCTCAAGAGATTGGCCTTCACTCCCTTGTACTTTCTCTTGAAAAGATGGATCACAGCTTCTGGAGATGAGCAAGAACTGGAGAGATCCCTTTTTGCCGCCAAAAAGCTTCTTCTGGAAGTGTATGGACTCGGGTGCCTTTGGGGTACAAGGACCATGGGTATTTATAGCCCCATATATCCATAAGGTGCCTTCGGGTGCGTGGGCACAAAAACCTAGGCAGATTCCCTTGATCCCCAAGCGGCCACGTGTCCAGAAAAATTCACATTTTTGAGCTTTAGTTGAAGTGTGTCGACACACAGGCAGACTATGTCGACACCACAGACTGACTCCCACTGCAACAGTCGAATGCTATATTTGAATGTTGAAGTCGAATGCTAAATTCGACTGCTAACTTCAGAGCAGGCTTCTGGGACAGTCAACCAGTGTCGACACCATCAGGGAGTGTGTCGACACCACTGGTCCTTTCTTTTAGAAAATGCTTCTGGGACAGTGAACTAGTGTCGACACCATCAGGGAGTGTGTCGACACCACTGGTCCTTTCTTTTAGAAAATGCTTCTAGGACAGTTATCTAGTGTCGACACCATCATGGAATGTGTCGACACCAATGTGGCAAACTTGTGTAATCCTGAAAATATGGAGTGTAAACCATTAATACAAGATATTATCATTAAAATGTGAGATATTAAACATCAAAACATATTGTTTAAGCATTGTTGTGATATGTATAAAATGTATAACATGTTCAATTAGTCATCATTTTAATATGTACAAAATGTCATCATCAAAATCAAGTTATGAGTGATGTTCATTAGTCATCATTAAAATACAACTTTAGGAAATTCCAAAACACACTCAACCCAACATTCTCTCCCTTTTTGATGATGACAAAATATATGCACAATCTCCCAATAGCCTGACTCAAATCTCCCCTTTTTGAATTTTCTCCCATAAAAAAGAAACTTTCTCCCCCTTTTTGACAGCATCAAAAAGATAGATAAGAGAGAGAAACAAAGATTGTAGGAGATCAAGAAATGAAATGTAGGAAATGAAGGTTCAGAAATGATCAGAATAAATGAGGCAAAGTGGTATTTACATATGAGAGAAATTATTGTGTTTTTGGTATTATGCAATAAAGTTTAAGCACAAAGACACACTCAACACAAGGTAGTTCAAGATATAATGATCTGAATGTAGTTAAAATAATGATGCAGATGTGAAGCAAAGTGACCTATATGAGTTAGCATAAGAATTTAACAAGGATGTTAGGAGCTTTAATTGTAACACAATGTAGAATAATATGTCTAAACTCAGTAAACATGAACTTTATTAAGGTCTTAAGCTTTTCTACCCTGTCTTTTTTATTTTCTTTCAATTTTAGCTGGGAAAGAAGACAAGAATAAATTAGTTAAATCTCACTTTTCAGTGCAAGAGATCACATTGATTAGATGCAAGACCTCCTGATTACTCAGTGGTTTAACTTTCATTATCTTATATAGAGTTGAAAACTTTGATTTCCACTTTTTAACGTGAAACAAATCACTTTTTAGGTGAAATGGCCCGGTTACTCAGTGGTTCAAGAATTTGCATTGCTCTGTTTGTATCTTTCCAGATTGTTGATCATTTTCTTTTGATGTTTTGCAGGAATATGTTTGCTTTGACCAGAAAAGTCATGACTACGAATTTAGAAAAATTATTCTTAACATGTGGTAAAAATGAAGCTTAAACATACACATGTTAAATAGTAAAGCCACTCATGTGCCTACAAGTGTTTTGCAAGTCATTTTAAAGACATTTAGTATTAAGATTGCTTAACCTTGAAATGATAATGAATCTTTGAAATTAAACTAAATGCACAATGAATTTAGTTTCAATGTCTTAATTCTCTCATAAGAAAATAGCACAATGACTCAAAATTTTTGATGAGTTTGGGGTTCAAGATAGACAAGTAAGGTCAAGGAATGTGACAATGACTCTCCCTTTTATGTATCTCCCCCTCACAAGGTGAACATGAAGATTATTGAAGAAATAGGAATGGAATGAAGTGAAAATAGAATGAACAAGAATGCTTTATTGAAAGACAAGGACTCCCCCTCAACAATTGCATACAAGACTCTTGATACTTGGCGGAGATATACTCACGCATAGTGAAAGTGTCCAGACAAGCCTGACTTGTCTTTCTTAAAATCACCATTTGATATACCAAGAATACCAATGCAATGTGAGAGTGAGGAATTTATTTGCAAGAACATGAAGTTTTTTATTTTTAAAAAGAGAGAAGATATCAAGAATGTGGAAATTTGCACAAACCAAGCTTTCTTCTTAAAGATGAGAATTTGTTTTATGGAAGAGGCTTAGTGAAAATATCTGTAATTTGTTTTTCAGTTTCAATGAAGTGAAGTTCAAAAGATTTCTTAGCAACCTCATCTCTTAGAAAATGGTGTCTTATTTCAATATGTTTTGTTCGTGAATGCTGAATTGGGTTTTTAGACAAATTAATAGCACTAGTGTTATCACACAAAATAGGAATACAACCCAATTTATGATTATAGTCTAGGAGCTGATGTTTCACCCAAAGAACTTGAGTGCCACAACAACCAGCCGCAACATATTCAGCCTCTGCAGTGGATAGAGCTACTGAATGTTGCTTTTTAGAAGCCCATGAAATTAGGCATCCACCTAGATATAAACACAAGCCACTAGTACTTTTTCTATCAAGCTTACAACCAGCATAATCAGCATCACAGTAAGCAGTTAAATCTAACTTGCAACCAGCAGGATACCAAATTCTAAGTTCACATGTTCCAACAAGATATTTAAAAATTCTTTTGACAGCTAACATGTGACTTTATTTAGGATTGGCTTGAAATCTAGCACACATACACACACTATACTGAATATCTGGTCTAGAGATGGTGAGGTAAAGTAGAGAACCAATCATACCTCTGTAGGTCTTTGGATCTACTGACTTACCAAATGAATCTTCATCTAGTCTTACATTTATTGCCATTGGTGTGCTTGAATGCTTGAGGTGCTGAAAGTCAAATCTTTTCAGAAGTTCTTTCACATATTTTGTTTGACTTATAAAAATCCCTTCACTGGTTTGATGTACCTGCAATCCCAAAAAGAATTGTAAGTCTCCCATCAAACTCATTTCAAATTCAGTTTTCATATGATCAGCAAATTCAGTACACAGTTCTTTATTTGTAGACCCAAAAATTATGTCATCAACATAGATTTGAACAGTAATGATTTGATTATTGACAATTCTTGTAAACAAGGTTTGGTCTACATTGCCTCTTGTGTAGCCTTTGTTCAACAAAAATGAGCTCAAACGGTCATACCAAGCTCTTGGAGCTTGCTTAAGACCATAAAGAGCCTTATTGAGTTTGAAAACATGATCAGGATATTTTTTATTTTCAAATTCGGGAGGTTGTTCTACAAAAACATTTTCTTTGATATATCCATTTAAGAAAGCACTTTTCACATCCATTTGATAAACTTTAAATTTCAGGGATGATGCAAAAGCAAGAAATATTTTCACAGCTTCTAGTCTAGCTACAGGGGCATATGATTCTTCAAAATCAATTCCAAACTCCTGATTGTCCCCCTTGGCAACTAGTCTAGCTTTATTCCTAACAACTTGTCCATTTTCATTCAATTTATTTCTGAACACCCATCTAGTACCAATAATAGATTGGTCACTAGGTCTAGGTACTAATTCCCACACTTGATTTCTATCAAATTGATGAAGTTCATCATGCATTGCATTGATCCAATCTTCACTAGTTAGAACTTCTTCAATTGACTTGGGTTCAATTTGGGAAATTAGTGCCGATGGGTCTTCATTTATTGCATTCAGAAAAGATGATCTAGTTCTAACTCTATCATGCATACTACCAACTACAATCTCAATTGGATGATCTCTTAAAAATATATTTTCAGGAATTACCTCTTGGGATGCATTCAGTTCTGGAACAATATTACCTGAACCACTTGTGGTAGGTGATTGATTGTCCAGATTTTCAAATGGATCTTCATCCTCTTCAACAGTTGGTGAAGATTCGACAACGAAGTCATCCTCTTCATTATTTTGAGGAACCCTGCAAGATATAGAGTCATCAGTTTGATATGAGTTTTCATCAAAAACTACATGTGGAGATTCTTCCACAGTTTTATTCTTGAGAATGTAAACTTTATAAGCACTAGAAATTTCTGAATATCCAAGAAAAATAGCTTCAAGACTTTTGGCATCAAATTTATCAAGATTTTCTTTATTGTTGTTATGTACAAAACATTTGCAACCAAAGATTTTAAAATAAGATAGAGTTGGCTTTTTGTTTTTCAAAAGTTCATAGGGGGTTTTTCTGATTTTTGGTCTGACCAATGCTCTGTTCAAGATGTGATTTTCTGTGTTCACAACTTCAGCCCAGAAGGATTTAGGCAATTTACTTTCCAAGAGCATAAATCTAGCCATTTCCACCAAAGTTCTATTCTTCCTTTTCACAACTCCATTTTGTTCTGCAGTTCTTGGAGAAGAGAATCTGTGAAAAATGTTCAATTCAGCACATAAATCAAAAAAAGCTTTATTTTCAAATTCTCCCCCATGATCAGTCAAAATGGATTTGATTTTATATGAAAAACCCATTAAGGCAGTGGTGCAGAAATTTCTGAATTCTAAACAAGTATCACTTTTGTGGGATAGAAAGATGACCCAAGTGTATCTAGTAAAATCATCAATGATGACAAATCCAGATCTTTTACCACTAAGACTAAGAATTCTTGTTGGCCCAAAAAGGTCCATATGAAGTAATTCTAGTGGCTTAAAGTGAGTACATCATTGAAAATTTTAAAAGATTTTCTGGTTTGTTTTCCTTGAGCACATATCCCACAAAGTTGATCTTCAACATTGGGAAGAGATTCAGGAAGTCCTTTAACCAAATTTAACCTTAAGAGTTTATTTATTGTGTTGAAACTTGCATGACCAAGTCTTTTGTGCCATGTCCATGCAATTTTATTTTTATTTTCCACCAAACAAATATTTTCTGCAAAATTTTTATCAAGATTGATCATGTAGGCATTGTTTTCTCTTTTGCCAAAGAATTTTATTTTTCCAGTTGAAGAATCAATTATTTTGCAAAAATCAGATTCAAAAATAACCTTGTGACCTTTGTCACACAATTGACTAATGCTTAAAAGATTATAATCCAAACCATCAACTAACAAAATATTTTCAATTGAGTTTGAGGAGGATTTACCGACCTTTCCAGATCCAATGATTTTCCCTTTATTTTTACCTCCAAAAGTAACAGATCCTCCTTCCTTTTCAATCAGAAATGAAAACTTTATTCTGTCTCCAGTCATGTGTCGTGAACACCCACTGTCAAGGAACCATACATTGGAGTTGGGTGCACGACTTTCCTGCATAAATCAAATCAGAGAAGAAAAGATTTTGGTACCCAAACATTGTTGGGACCATCAGTTTGTTTGAACAAAAACAATAAGTCTTTTCTGATCCATATTTGAGTTGTTTTTTTATTTTTGTTTTGTTTTAGAAATGATTTCCCTTTTGGGTATTTTAACATTCTGATTTGGAATGAAAACACCAGTATTTTTCCTTTCATGAGTAGGGAAATTATGCATTTTGGCATGATTGTTCATGTATGGAAATTCAAACTAAGAATTCTGTTGATATCTTGGAACCTTTGGATAAAAAGATTGTGAATGGTTCCAATAAGGATTATGATACCATTGATTCCAAGAATTGAACCAATTAGATTGACATGATGTCCTGGATCTCCAATAACCATCATGAAAGTTTGTTTTTATGTTTTTACAATTTTTCAAATTTTTATTTGAATTTTTGTTCAACTGGTTGTTGTTTTTCAGCATTGGACAGGTCGACCTGTGTTGGACTGGTGTCGACTCAGTAGCCACAGTTTTCAACTTGTGGTTGACTGGTGTCGACCTATCAGTAATGTGTGTCGACCTGTTTTGTTTCTTTTGGTTAGAAACATTTTTTTGTTTTGACTCTTGGGTATTTCAGATGTGTTCTTTGACACTTGTTTATTTTTGTTTCCTGGACCAGTGCTTTTGACAAATTTTATCAAATGAATTTTTTATGGTTTTTCTTTCTTTTCACTAGATTTATTCTTCAAAGATTTTTCTGTGGTGAATCCTAGTCCATGTTTTGTAGCATTCATTTTTAGTCCTAACAATGCATCAAGGTTTTCCTTCCCATTTATGAAATTTTTTATCACTTGTTCCTTTTCATCCAACAACTTCTTGAGTTTCTGAACTTCATCAATGACTTGTTGCTTTTCTTTTTGTTGCAATTCGATTCTTTCAGAAAGTTTTTCAAAATCATTGTTGGCCTTTTGAGATGCAATTTTAAGTTCATCAATGTCATTCAAAAGATCTTCCTTTTCTTCATTGAGTTCAGTTATTTCATTTTCCAGTTAAGATATTCTTCTATTTAAGGAAGTATCATGCATGACATTTTCAATTTTCTTTTTCAGATATTTGTTTTCTTTTCTTATTTCAAAATATTTTTCAATCAACTCAGTATATGCATCTTGCCAATCTTCAACGGAATATTGTTCAAAAGAAGAACTTACCTTTCCATCACTGCTGTTTGCCATAAAGCATAACTCCTCATTCACAGAACTTGAGGAGTTCTCTTCTTCATCTTCACTTTGGTCTTCATCCGACCAAGTTGCTATCATGGCTTTTGGCTTTTTCAATTTGTTGTTCTTCTTGTATTTGTCCTTTTTGATCTCAGGACACTGACCCTTCATGTGTCCTGTCTTGTTGCACCTGTAGCAAACAATATCTTCATCAGTTTTTTGATTTCTGTTAGCATTAAAATTTGAAGAAGAAGCATTCCTTTTACTAGAAGAATATTTTTTATTTCCATTAAATTTTCCTCTTCTTGATTTTAAAAATTTTTTGAATTGCCTAATCATGAGGGCAAGTTCATCCTCATTAGACTCAGACCTTCAGAACTTGATTTTTCTTGACTTTTCTCTTTGTTGCTTGATGAAGCTTTAAGTGCTACTGGTTTAGCTTTAAACATATGTTCTTCACTTCTTTTCAGATTTATTTCATAAGTCATTAAAGATCCTATAAGTTCATCCAAAGAAATTTTGGATAAATCCTTAGAATCTTCAATCACTGTAGCCTTTGTGTGCCAAACAGATGATAGAGAGCACAAGATTTTTCTTACCAGATCAGCATCAGTGTATTCCTTACCTAGTGCCTTTAGTCCATTGACAATTATCATAAACCTAGCAAACATTTCAGAAATTGATTCGTTAGATTTCATCATAAACAATTCATAATCAGAAACAAGTATGTTTGCTTTGGTTTCCCTAACTTGAGATGTTCCTTCATACATTAATTCAAGTTAATCACACATTTCTTTAGCAGATTTACACATAGATATTCTTGAATATTCCTTAGGGTGTACAGCACATTGAAGCATATTCATGGCACTGTAATTAAGAGTAGCTTTCCTAATTTGCTCTCTAGTCCAATTCTCCTCATCTCCCTGATTTTCATAAGGACCCCACTTTAACTATCCTCCATATTTCATAGTTTTGAGCCCTAAGAAAAACTTGCATGCGATTTTTCCAATAAGAGTAATCAGACCCATTAAAGAATGGTGGTCTATTAATGGAATGGCCCTCAGCTACAAATCCTCGAGAATCCATCAATCACAATGAGAGACAATGAAAGAGCAAGCAAACAATTCAAGCAATTAACACAAAGATCAAACAGAAGCAATCAAATCAGATCAGAAATAGATATTAACCTGCTCTGATAGTAGGATCGAATAGATGGATGGATCAGATATAGAAGGGGGGTTGAATAGATCTAACACCAATTAAAGCGGAAGCTTAAGCAATTCAAAATTACTTCGAATCAGAGATCAATTTAGACAAACAATTTATTGATCTGAAGTATGGGTGTGTGTAGATGATGTGTGAAGCAATTAAACACTTAGTGTGAAAGAGAAATCCTATGCAAGCATCTAGCGCAGACAAGCAGATCAAACCATTGCACAAAGGATTTTTAGGTGGTTCGGAAATCACACCAGTGATTCCTACATCCACCCCTCACACAGTGAGGCTCCACTACTCAAAAGAGTACAACTCACACCGGAGCACGACGACTCCAAACACCCTTGAGCACGATGGCTCAACACACAACCTTGAGTTCAACGACTCACAAACTGAGCACGACGGCTCAAACAACAACCGGAGCACGACGACTCCAAATTGAGCACGACGGCTCAAACCACACAGTGAGTGCGACGACTCACAAACCAGAGCTCGACGGCTCACAATACAAAAGCTAGATCAAAGACAACAGAAATCAGATCCTCTAGCAATGATCTGATTCAAGACAGATTCGTACACAGAAATTTATGCAGAACTTCATGCATAAATCTCATAGACGAAATAAGGAAGAACAAACTCAGAAGTGAGAGAAATGGATTTAGAATGAGTGTTCTTCGATGAAGATTTCTTGCAGAAGGTTGAACTGAAGAGGCTTGAAGATCCTCCTTGTCAATTGGCGATGCTCTGCTTCAATAGCTTTTGAATCGCTAGAAATTCCTCTTCAATTACTGTGCTTCTGCTGGATCTACTGTTAGAATGTGGAGCCCGAACTCTGAAGCAGATCTCCATAAGGGGTCAGGTCGCGGTATGTCCATAAGGTGCCTTGGGATTAAATTTTGACTAAGTGTTGCAGGCGGACTCAGCATTCGACTGCCACAGCCGAAGTCAGAAATGAAGCAATCGATTGAATGATTCGACTCATGCAGTCGAATGTCGGATGTGAATGATTCGACTCATGCAGTCGAATGTCAGCATGAAGGATTCGACTCATGCAGTCGAATGTCAAGTATGAAGCATTCGACTCCCTCTTACCAGGACATGACTTTGTAGTTCTGAGGCAGTTCAGAGGCAGGACCCTTTTGCCCTTGTGTGTCTCGATTGTGGCGCCCCTTCCTCCTAGTATATAAAGGGGGGTTTTGTCCTCTTTATAGGTATGTGGTCTTTCTTGCAGAAGAAGTATTGAAAGCTGCTGTGGCCGTGGACGTAGGAAGGCTTCTTGCCTCCAAGCCACGTAAAAATCTGGTGTTCCTGTGTTCTTCTTCCTACCTCCTCCTATCTCTCTCTGGTATCTACGAGTGGGTAGTGTGAGAGAGAGTTGTCGTTGATTAGAGTGTTGCCCTCCCAACATCTACTCCCTTGCTCTGAACTTCAAAGCCCTCTCCAGAGATTGGCCTTCACTCCCTTGTACTTTCTCTTGAAAAGATGGATCACAGCTTCTGGAGATGAACAAGAACTGGAGAGATCCGTTTTTGCCTCCAAAAAGCTTCTTCTGGAAGTGTATGGACTCGGGTGCCTTTGGGGTACAAGGACCATGGGTATTTATAGCCCCATATGTCCATAAGGTGCCTTCGGGTGCGTGGGCACAAAAACCTAGGCAGATTCCCTTGATCCCCAAGCGGCTACGTGTCCAGAAAAATTCACGTTTTTGAGCTTTAGTTGAAGTGTGTCGACACACAGGCAGACTGTGTCGACACCATAGGCTGACTCCCACTGCAACAGTCGAATGCTGTATTTGAATGCTGAAGTCGAATGCTAAATTCGACTGCTAACTTCAGAGCAGGCTTCTGGGACAGTCAACCAGTGTCGACACCATCAGGGAGTGTGTCAACACCACTAGTCCTTTCTTTTAGAAAATGCTTCTGGGACAGTGAACTAGTGTCGACACCATCAGGGAGTGTGTCGACACCACTGGTCCTTTCTTTTAGAAAATGCTTCTAGGACAGTTATCTAGTGTCGACACCATCAGGGAATGTGTCGACACCATTGTGGCAAACTTGTGTAATTTTGAAAATATGGAGTGTAAACCATTAATACAAGATATTATCATTAAAATGTGAGATATTAAACATCAAAAACATGTTGTTTAAGCATTGTTGTGATATGTATAAAATGTATAACATGTTCAATTAGTCATCATTTTAATATGTACAAAATGTCATCATCAAAATCAAGTTATGAGTGATGTTCATTGGTCATCATTAAAATACAACTTTAGGAAATTCCAAAACACACTCAACCCAACATTGTCTTCCTGAACACATTCCTGTGTACTTTCCCTTCGTGTAGAAGGAAGACCTGGTGGGTTCCAGGGTGATTGTTTCCCTTCGTGTAGCAGGAAGACTTGGTGGGATCCAGGGTGTTGTAATTCCTCTTCGGGTTGTGAAGAGAATACCAGCTGCGGCTGGGTGTGTAAGTGTCCTTGAGAGGGACTGTACCCTTGGGTAGTGAAATCCTGAGTTGTTGCTCAGGGACTGAACGTAGGACTCTTGTGGAGAGGAGGTCCGAACCAGGATAAATTCCTTGTGTCGTGTGTTTGATTGCTCTGTGTTTGCTATCCTCTTTTTACTAACACTAACATCTATCGAAGTGTGTTTTGTGTAATTGTTTTCATGGACAGATTTTAAAGTGATCAAAATTTTAATATCCCATTTACCCCCCCCCCCCCCCCTCTGGGCTAGCTAGCTGGGCAACAATAGCCCCATACGTGGACAGTCAATCAGCTCCTAGAATAACATCGTAGCCCTCCATGGGCATACAGATCAAGTCGGCTCTCAGATTGAGTTCACCAATCTTTACATCAGCTAATGGAAAGTATTTATTTAATTGAGCTTTCTCCCCCAAAGGTGTAGTGACAGACAATTCAAATTCCATAGATGCATGTTTTTCATTTAATGTATCAGCAAACGCTTGTGATATAAATGAATGGGTTGCGCCAGTGTCAAACAAAACAAATGCTGATTGGGAAAAGACTGATAATGTACCTTCTACGACTCCACCCTCCTCGGTGGTCTCAACTTCTTGCAGGGCCTGCAGTGGGCCAGGCTTCTTCTATCCTGTCGGACGCTTCTCATTTTCCTTAAGCAAGGGGCACTCGGGAATACGATGGTCTCGACTCCCGCAATGTAGGCATGCACCTGCCTTCCTCCAGCATTCTTCTGCAGTATGGCCCAACTTGTCATAATGCTTGCATCTGGGCTTGTTGTTTGGGGCAGTAGGGGTGAAGACTCTAGGCTTCTGCTCTTGGCTTGGCCCGTCAATGATACTTAACGGCCTTTTCTTGCCATTAGTGGGCTTGCTCGGTGCTCCTGAGGTCTGGGTCTGTTCCTTCTTAACCATTCTTCCTTTGATGCGATCAGTGAGATCGGTCACATCCTCTGGCAGCTGGGCTTTCCTAACCATCTCTGGATATCTGAATGTCCAGAGGTGCAAGTTGTGTGATATAGGCGGGCCTGAGCCCATTAAGAAAGCGCTTTGCCTTCATTCTTTTCGTGCCAACAAGATGACTGGCATACCGTGCCAATCGTGAGAACTGAGCTTCATACTCAACAACAGTGAGGTTCCTTTGTTTCAATGCAGCAAACTCAGATGCCTTCCTTTCTTGAACTCTCTCAGAAAAGTACTTGGAGTTGAAGTGCTCCTTGAACTCCTCCCAAGTGAACTGTGCATCTGCTCTTGTAGCTTCAACGGAATCCCACCATGCACGGGCATCCCGCTCAAGCTGGAAAGTGGCTAGCAATAGTTTATCTCCATCCGTGCATAGCATGAAGCGGAAAACTCGTTCAATCTCTTTCAGCCAATTCTCTGCCTCATCAGGATCAATGGTCCCACTGAATCGAGGCGGATTCAGATTGCGGAAATTCCGGTGTAACCCTCCAGCTCCTCGGTTATTATTATTATTAGCTCCAGTAGCCTGTAGCAATGCCTGGGTAAGCTGCTGAATGGTGTGTTGCATATCACGGAGTTGTGCACGCTCCGCTGCCATTGCTAGTGTTTAAGTTCCTTCAAAAGAGAATTTAAATGTAAGATATTGAGTTTGCACTAAGTTTGTACGTGTGTGAGTTTAATTTATCTTATTACCCTTGGTTCTATCCATCTCACATAGGTATGAAATTTAGACTCTAAGTCAAGGCAGGTTAAACCTAGATCATCTTATACTTAAGAATAACCTAGGCTCTGATACCACAAAATTGTAACGCCCCGACGCGGAATATCGGAGCGATATTATAGTTATTAAATAGTACAGAGCGAAAGATAAATGTCAAGCCATTGCACAATTGGAATAATACCACAAAAAAATCCAACTTCATTAATAATTCATCAAATAACTATTACATCCATTGATCAGAGCCAAAACTAGGGCCCATAGTACTTTATTCAAATCCAAACTATTACATAATGGCTAACTACTAACTGACTCATAACTATACTAACTAACTATTAAGCAGTGATTGCTGAAATGGTCACTCCTGGACATCATCCTCGTTCCCATCCTCGTGCGTGTGGTAATCGCCATCCGACTCACCTGAACACAAGGAATAAATACGCAGGATGAGCGAATAACGCCCAGTAGGACTTAATATCCCATGAGAACAAGCATGCTTTAAATGATTAATGTCTTAAAAGGGCAGGGTAACTAGAGAGAATAGTCATGCAAGTATAGTAATGATGGCAATAGAATACTAGCACTTGCATAGGGAAATAGCACAACAAGAACGATAAATGGAATGGCCATGTAACGATAATAGCATGTAACGATAGCACTTGTATAGCACTTGAATAGATTGCACTTGTATTGATAGCACTTTGATTGTCATAGATTAAATCTTGATAGTATAATAGCACTGAGTGCATGTCGTACACACCCTTGATCATTTTAACTCCCATGGGCACTGGCACTTTTCGGGCGCTCTCCCCAGGACCAGATGGGGCCCTATTGCGCTGGCATAAGTCATTTTCTTATCTTAGACAATCACACAAATGGCCAAGAGAGTACCAAGAATAGAGGAGAGTAATAGAAGAATAGATGAGAGTGCATAGAGAATATGAACAGATGAGAGTAACAAGATAGTAGATGAGATAGGGGTATATTTGTAAAACAACGTTAAACAACGATAGTAATAGTTGCACAGCACTAGGTCGGGTGCCGGAAGTCCGGTAGAAGTCACCACCACCCACTAGCCGTGCAATGAACACAGGCTAGATGGTCCGGCGTGATCACAAGGTAAGAAGGATACACACTAAGGCCATGGAGCGCGCTGATCCCTAAGGGTGTAACGGGTTTTAAGGGTACAACCAGCTCGTCGGCTAAGGACGTGCGCCAAAGCCAAGAAGACTTACGGAGGCCTTGACAAGGAGTCCCTGGCCTAGTCGGGAGCATTCTCGGTGGAGAGGTGGTCCATGCCAATAGAAAGTGTAGAAACTAGGGTCCGTCATGCCTCGAGTGCTCGAAGGCCGAGGGAAACGATCACGGTATTCAAATCATGTGATTAAATCGAAGACAAGTGTAAATAATTAAATAGAAGAATTTAGTAATTAATTTCACTTAATTACCAGATACATTATTGCGTAGTTTAATAAGGTTTAATGGCAAACAATGTTAGGTGTGTGCAAGAAATCAAGAGAGCATGTAAGGTTGTGCTCATGGCTTTTAAATTAATGAATTTCATGTATTGGCAAATATTCAGTCGTTAATAGTCATGACATTATTTAATTAGGGTTAAACAGGGTTTAAAAACCACATATAGCAGGGGTATAAGTGTAAATTTACGTTCTGGCCACAACACTGAGGTCGCGACGTAGGTGGCTGTCGCGTTCAGGTCGCGACGCTAGGCCCGGTCGCGTTCTGCTGAACCGGCCACTAAGGTCAATCCGGCCAGGTCGCAACATGTCGACCCGCCGCGTTCAGAACGTGATAGACGCCCGTGTTGCAACCCTCTGAGATCGCGACGGGTCGGGCCGTCGTGACTCCAGAAGGTGGCCCGAGCCCAGAAAAGGAGTTTTGCCCCTTTTCCAGGTGGGTTCCATCCCTCCATACATGACACAGTCCACTTAAAAAATTGATATAAAATCACAGAAAGCTCCAAAAATCACAAAATTTCTTTTAAATGAAACTAGACATGGAGATCTATCATTGGACATGAAAACAGACATGTATAGGACATGCTTTTATTAGGTTATTTTTCGGTGACCTAAACAAGCACAGTCTTGAATAAACGAATTAATTGGCAGTGGTCACATGATGAAATTGGGGCAAGTAGGGGCGTTTGAAAGGTAAGAGCATGTAGTATTTATGGGAATATTTACAGGACAAGGGAACGAGTACATGCGAGGATTGAAAGCCAACTTTAGGGTTTAGGCACATGATGATGTTCAGGATTCAAGCATTTAATTCGCCCTCATGGAAGAACAAAATAGAGTGAAACTAGAGGGCTTTCAAAGAGGATCATGCGGGCTACTTAGGGTTAAAATTTCACTTTTTGTGCTTGAGAGATTGCCTACCTTTCACGCGTTTAAGAAATCCTAGGGTTTTGTGACGTGGAGAAGATGAAATCCCTTGCTCCAACTCCTTCTCCTCCTTGCTCCTTCATCCACAGCCTTTCTCCTTCGTCTCCCAGAGCTCCAACCATGATCTATGGGGTTAATAGGGCCGAATTGGGGTGTTTAACTTGCTAATAGAGTCCTAACACATTAAAACTCTCTTCTCCTCTTCAAACTTCGAAATTCCACATTTATCTTTATTATTTCTAGCATTTATCCACCTAATAGGGTAGGGAAGAGACCTAATCTCGTGGCCAAAGGGTTAGGATGAGATGTGGTCTTTTGTTTTGGATATATATAGGTTATTTAACATTTATCATAACCCCTTTCTATTTATTAATTAATTAGGTACGAAATTCACTTAATTAACTCTCATCCCATGATGGGCTCTTCACAATTGGGTCCATTCTTTCATGTTTGGGCCATTAATACAACCCACTCCAAATTTTAGTTAATGGATATTGATTTAATTCCCTTTTATTTCAATTTTTTCTCTCTTTATTCTAAATTAACTTTATTTATCACATTTATTAATTAAAATTTTTATTTTATTTGAGATTTTAAAAATCAAGGTCGCTACATGCTGAGACAGCTCAGTCATCTTAGCACAGGTGCTCGTCTCCCGCGTGAGCGCGCTCTGAAGCTCGTTGGACTGCACGAAGAACAAGCACAGGTAAATATAAAGCAATTCAATTTGCATAAACATCTAACTAAATTACTTACCAGTGCAGAGAGGTCGCACTCTGCCTTCTCCGCTCTAGCCACTGCCGCCGCCAGCTGCCCCCGGAGGGAGGCCGTCTCCGGGTCGGGTGCACTCCGACTCGAGGAGGCACCGGCTGCGTCAGTGCGCTCCATGGTCGACTGGGCGGCGCGCTGCACAAATCCAAGGTCAGGTCGGTATATGGTAAGATAAATGAAAGCAAATGTATTATTTTCAAAACTTACCAGTGCATCTAAGGCCGCCTGCGCCTCTGCCAGCTGGGCCTCCGTACCCGCCAACTGGGCACAGAGGGTGTCGATGAGGTCATCCCGAGCATCCTGCAAATTGCACACACTTATTAGAATATCACGCATATCATAACCGAAAGCATATAAAGTTAGAAGAGCATACCCTCGCTGGCCTCATGAAGTCTCAACCCCCATACTCCTCCTGGAAGCACTGGAGGTAGGCAAGGCTGTCGGTGGTGTCCGACTCCATGAGCTATCCGTCGTGCTGCCAGTCGGCGTACTGCTCTGGGAAGTGGAGACGCCAGTCCACCATCTTCGCCTTCCCCCGCGTACTCCTCCCAATGCCCCGAGGCTCCGTCTCCTCGTGCCACCCCTGGTGCAGCCCCAGGGTGCGAGCGGCTAGCTGCAGGCGGAGCGGCTCGATCTCGTTCAGGCAGTGGACCCAAAGGTCCCGCCCGAACTGAGGTCGGCCGCTCTTGACCCACGGCTGACCGTCGTCATCCTGGCCCGCATAGGGCTGCCACACGACCTGCACATGCATTAATTAGTCACATATAATAATTAACATCAAATGCATGAATTGAAAAGGAAATGAATGTGGCACATACCAAGAGCGCCGGGAAATCTCGGATGTCGTGGCGAAGGATGTCTAGCTGGAAGGAGTAGGTGGCTGTCGTCACCACCGGGAGCCACCTTCGGGCAAGGGGAACTGCGTCGGGGCATACCTGGGTCGCCCTGCCCAGGGGGAGGTAGTGGTACGACCACACCTGCACATGCGCATATTGATTAGTCTTGACTAACAACTTAAGTGGCAGGAATTATTTTAAATGCAGAAATTAAAAGAAGAATTCAAGAAAAAGAGTCGTACCTGTAGGAAGGGCGCAAATCCGCCCACTGTCGTCTCCCTCTCTGTGCCGCTGGAGAGGTCTGCGAAGGTGTGCGCCAGGAAGGCCGCACCCCACGCGTACTGTCCGACCCTCTCCAGGTCCTCCAAAATCTCAAGGAAGCGGCAGTGGATGCCATCTCCCTTGGTCGTCAGTAGCATCTTCCCGAGGAAGAACACCAAAAATCGCCGCAGATCCTGGTCTGCCCTCTCCTCGTCCTCGGGGTCCTGGCAGTAGACAGCTCACGCCAACCCCACTGCCTGCTGCACAAACTCTGGCAGCGTCTCCTCCGCCCTCTGCTTCACTCCCCTGAGGCCCAAGGTCTCTAGCAGCGCCACTCGGCCAACCATCCTCTGGTCGCCGAGATCGTCCTCCCCCATGGGCTCTAAGCCCAGCAAATCCTCCACATGCTCCGTATAATCTGGGTACGTGACCCCTATCACTGCCTCCCCATCCACCCGCAGTCCGGTGATCCGGGTCACATCCTCTAGGCTGGGCACCATGTGCCCCCAGAGGAAGAGAAAGGCCCAACTCACTCTATCCCACCTCTCCCTCAGTGCCTGGATCAGGGGGCTGTCCACGAAGAAGGGCTCGATCTCCAAGATCGGCCCGAAGCCCATCTCCCGGACCCTCTCCATCTGGAAGTCCGAGAGCCCCTGATATGCTGCCAAGACGAGGGGCCACATTGTCCTCGGCTTCATAATGCCCTGCAAAGCACAAACAAGCCAAAACAAGTTAAAACACATTAAAAGGACCAAGCTGTGCAAAAACAGGCTAAGCTTTCCTCCCTCGGGTAGCCTTTGAAATCACGTCCAATGCAGTGGCCGAGTTTCAAAGTCTTGAAACGCGTCTGCTGCATTGGCCGCTTTTCAAAGTTGAAACGCGGCGGCGTATGCTGCCGCGATTCAGTGCTTTGAACCGCGTCGGCTGTAACCGACGCGATTCACCCTCCCTCTCTTCCCCGACGCCAGCACCTCCTCTCCTCCACTCTCCTCAAAATCCAAGGGGTAGGGTGTTGAGGCTTACCATTTCCGGTCGTAAGGGGATCTCCCGGCCGAGCCGACCTCGCCTCCGCGCTGCCCAATCCTCCTCCTCCTCTCCTTCCTCTGTGGGAGCCGCCGGCACCTCCTCCTCCGCCGCCGCTGTTTCTTCCACCACCGGCACGATGGCAAGCTCCCCGGGGACCGCCAGTAGCGCTTCCACCATAGCGCTGGCGTCCGTCCCCGGCGTATCCATCACCGTCGCCGTGTCCTCCCCTGTCGACGAGCTCTCCCCTCGCCGCTGTTTGGTCGCCGCTACCTTCGTCATGGAGGAAGAGAGAGAGTAAAGAGAGGGAGAAGTTTGAAAGAGAGAGAGAGGGAGTCGAGAGAGCAAGGGTTGAGAGATCAGAGAAGGGAGAAAGGGGGTTCGAGGTCGCCGATGACCAAAACGATGGCCAGTGGGCGCCCTCGGGCGTTTTATTGCCTCGGGCATAGTTAGAAATCTCATCCAATGCAGTGGACGCAAATTTAGACCACCTTCTTTAATTGCGTCCATCTAAGCTGCCCCGATTCAGAAGGCCATCATTACCCCGGTGCAGACTATTAGGCGCGTGTTTTGAAATTTTGGACACGTCCATTGATGTGGACGCGAATCTGAGCCAACACTGTAAATGGCGTCCGAAGGAGCGGCCGTGATTCAGAAAGTCATAATTACCTGGTGCGGACTCTGAGGCGTGCGATTTTTGAAAATTTAAAGTACAATTGGAAATGTGTCGGGGTCAGAAGACGTGATTCAAGTAAAAAGCGGCGGCTGAAGTCGACGCAGATCAAGAAGATATCCGCGGCGTTTGTGTTGAGCGCGTTTTAAAGGACCCACCCGAGGCTTCATTCTGAGGAGGAAATTCAAGCTGTTTAGATGATGCAATCACATTGAGGGAACATTTTTGGCTGTATTAAGGAAACGATATGATTTTCATTAAAGATTCAATCACGTCGTTTGTAGACGGCCACTTTGGGCCACAGCTTCCCAAGCTCCCTTACATAGCTCATCTAATCGCTTTCAACCTCCATTACATTTGGGACCGGCCTCCTAAAGGAGCACACCTTCCACAGCGCTTTAATTGTGTCAGCCTCCTCGCCATCATTATTTGTGCCGATATCCCGCCTTTTGATCGGCGAGAGGTGAGACGGCCCCTCAAAGTTGCGCCGTGGAAGCCCGAGTTGAGGGAGGCAACGGTGTGGGTTGTAGAGGACAAACTCAGACGCCCCAATCAACCGCAAGTCTACACCGGGTGCTAGCCTGGTCCGCAGGTCCCTGGTAAAGAGTGGCGCCAGAATAAAAGTAAACGCGTTCCCGGGCATGTCTCGGAAGTAATCACGTCAATCCGCCCGCATTTTAAGTTGTGGCACCCGATTAGCCACGCACCCTTCCAGGCCGACGATGTTGTCCAAATGCTTAAGCGGACTCTTGGAAAAGATATAGGACGAGCTAGAAACTTCCTTGTTGACATCAAACTCTAAGTGTAGGTCAGTCCAGCAAGTAAATAAAAGCATTGAACCATATGGAGGCCTACCCAAGCTCGCCGTCGTAAGTCCGCTATAGAGGAAGGCTAGCACTGCCGGTCCCAACCTCTCACCTTCCCAAATGGTGCACACCGCGCCTAGTTGATCCTCCTCTAAAATATTGTCGACCGAGGGGAAGAGGAGCGCACCCGCCACGCAGATGGCGAACCCCTTCATCGCCTGTTCCAGCCTCTCGTCGTCCCCCACCCTTGGTAATTCCTTCATGGTCTAGGCAGCCATCCTCTGCAAGTTTATACCTTTTTCGGTCCTGAGACCATGGGCCTCCCTCGCATCCATGAAGCTTTCAAGCACCGCCTTGCTTGTATGGCACCTCGACATGATCGTCATCTCGTCCTCGTCGTCGTGCCTCATCCGCTTTAAACCTAACAAGATCTCAACCTCTTCCAACAAGATAGTGGCTTCAAAGCTTTTGAAGAGGAAAGTGTGGGTTTGAGGATGCCAAAGTTCAACTAATGCCCCCAAGGCCGCCCAGTCAAGGTGGAACTCGTGGTACCTTTTGGCATGGATGGCTATGTTATTAATGCTCCACCTCTTGAGGATGTTGTTCATGTCTAGGGTAATAGTAGAGGTGAGTTGTTGAAGCCATGGGAGGCACATGAAGCGCCGGTTGCCCGAGAAGAGTGGGTAATCCTACGTTCATGGGCATAGATGGGCATTGCATGGGTAATGATTGCATGGGAGCGACACGTGGTCATGGCAATGAAAGGGTTCGGCCATGGCGTTGGAAGAGGAAGAAAGAAAGAAAAGGAAAAGAAGAGAAAGAAGAGAGGAAGAACACCAAAAAAATGTTAAAAGCATGTCAAGAACACCAAAGAACACATCAAAACCAAAGCCTAAAGATCGAATCTACTTACCAACTTGGCCTGGACAAGCTTGCAAATGTGTCCTTCCATTGAACTTAACCTTTGAAACCCTTCTCCTCTTGATCCCTTAGAGGAGGAAGAACCACCATACTCCATCTCTCCAAAGCTTCTCCTCCTCCTCTTCCTCTTCTCCTTGCTTCAAAGATTCTTGCACCTTGGGAGAGAAGATAGAGCATGAAAAGGGGTGAGTGCATGAAAAGAATAAGTGAGAGGGTGTCTTGTGACCCCTTGACCCGGAGGCAGCTCTCATGCACACAGTAAGGGAGGGAGAAGAGACAAGATGTCAAGTCTCAGATTGACAGTTCGAATCACGTCCGATACAGTGGACGCGATTCACGATTAAAAGACGTCTGGTATCCCCGCCGCGATTTACAAGTAGCATTATTTCTCATGATTTGTCATATTATATGTTGCTTGTCAATGCTAATGAGTCTGTGAGTGCAGGATTTGGACATCTTTCCTGTCACACAACTCACGATCATCTTCGGCGACCGCCGCACCCGGTATCGTATGTATTGCATCTTACTATAGGGTATACCCTATTAGAGCACATCGAGGATCTTGAGGCTCTGATGAATATGGAATTTGAGTTCCCCTCCTCTGCCAAAAATAATGATAATTCCAGAGAATTCTTATGACTTAAGGATAGGCCGTTACGTTGCAGAAGGACGATGGTTCCGTCCGGTATCTTGACTTCCGCACCGTAACAATATTATCCTTGATTATCCTATATTTTCTTTTGTTTTAATCTTTTCCTTTTAGCCCAGCATGCATCATGTAGGACTTTGATCATAATTCCGGACGATCACTCTCGTTTTTAATTGAAGAGAACCACTCATTCCTCAATGCCAGCTAACATGAAATATTCCACTCCGAGTCAAGTACTCAGTTCATTGTGTTGTTGTTTGAAGATCATCTTTTGAGAAACTCATTTGCCTTGGATTCCTATTTTTCATCTAATCTCCCAAAGATCCACCTGAGGCAGTGGCAGACGCCCCCGATGGTGCAACCTAACGGATTGTGTCCTTAGGTACTTCTCCGACGCTGGAAGTTGATCTTTCTCCCTTTTGTGCCCATGTGCACACTCTTTTTTCCTTTCGTCCAGACATTGGGTTTCTCCTGAGATTTCCTGAAAGCCGCTTCACTTTGAGCTGACAAATAGCTCCAGTCGTATGTTGTTAAGGATGTGTCTCATCACACCTTGGCATCTACTTTTCAGTCACTCCACTCCGTTCCACTTCATTCACCCCATTTCATTACTTTCACTTCATGTCACTACGCTCCACTTCCTTGCAAAGCAGACGCCAAGGCGAGGCAGCTGTAGACACGCCATTTTAGCAACATATCAAGCAAATTTCATTGTATACCGCAATGCCTCAAAGTGGCTCTCTTCAATTAACCTCTTAAGTGATTTTCCTATTTTTCTGGGTTTATCTAGGATTTTTATGAATTTCCTGAAGGGTGCCAAAAGGGTCTGTTGAACTTAAAATATTTGCGTCTAGTACAGTGGACGTATTTTAAAAGAGGTGTTATCTATGGCGGGTAAAACCGACGCACATCACACTTGCTTTTTCCTTATCTACTGTCTGAAATCGCGTCCGACAAAGCCGCCGCGATTTAAAGTCAAAGCTTAAGCCGTACCCCTAAAGTCGCGGCATTTAAGAGGGGTCACGTTTCAAATCGTGAGACATCAAGAAACACGTCCGGCCAGGACGACACGATTAAAAGTCAAACCTGAAAGTACACCCTCAAGCCGTGGCATTTAAGAGCTCCGCCGCTTCGAATCATGGCGAATTTAGAATCGCGTCCACGCGTGTCGCCTCGTTTTCGAAGCCATCAATCAAATCAAGATCGATTCGTAGGAAAATGCGGCGTCTTTGCCCGACGCAATTCTTAACGTAGCTGGGCTATAATCATCATACGAATGTCAAATCAGGCAGAAATCCAGGCGCTTCTAAATTGCGGCGCTTTAGGCGGACGCGTTTCATTAGAAATAGGCGTCCACTATACCTGACGTGATTTTGGCATGTTTCGCCTATAAATATAGACCCGATGGTAACCATTTGCATATCCAACCCTAGAGACGGCAAAGCCCTGCCGAACCGGTGCCTCGACCTCCGAGCCATAATTCTCCAACTCCCTGAGGCGAAGCCCTGCCTCACCAGAAGGTCGCGTTCCGAGGTCAAGGAGGAGTACGTTCAATGTGCGTCATCCCCGCGTCTTCCTCCTCGAGATTCGAAGTCCGCCTTCCTCCCACGAGCGTCAGAGCAAGGTAGGCGGGGCCTCTCTTCACCGCTTCATCCTTTACCGTGACAGGCTACATCGCCATTCCTCATCCCTCCCCCCTTCATTTTCCTTTTTTAACTAGTGCATGCATCACACCACTCCACACACACACACATCATTTCCTCCATTCCCACTGTGTTTAGGGGTTTAACACCACCCCAGAGGTGTGTTAATCCCCACTTAATGCTTTTTATTTCACCCCACGTGAGCTTTTACTACACCTTCATAGTCTAATCCCTTTGTCACTTCTTTCTTGTTGTTTTCTTCTTGCAAGGTAACCATCGGAGCTAAATCTCCTTCGTCGGCCGGCCGATGGAAGGAGGAGGTAGGGCCCACAATACTCCCGCGATCTTCGGGCGAAAGGTAAGTACGCACTCATCCTCTCTCCTGTTTCCTTCGGTGCCCACGAGCACCTGGCAATCACACTCCATATCGTGCACACACGCACACATTTTCTTTTCCTTCACTTTTTATCTACTTTTCCACCCATCTTCGCCATCTCCTTTTTATTTACGTCAAAACCCTTTTCTCCTTCCCCTTTTAAAGTCATTTTTTTCTCCGTTGTGGGACCGCGTGTCTCTGAGGAAAGGAAACACCATCTACACAGGGGTTTAATGGGATGTTTGTTTACTTTCAGTTTAATGATTAATATTGTACTTTTTATTTTAATGTAATTCAATTACATGTATATGTGAATTTGGTTTAGTATTACACTTGTTTATATGTATGATTTTATTTTCATTTTCTTTTCATATTTATGTGGCATTTAAATTTGATCTATGCATGCATAGTAATTTAACACTACACACACCTCACGAGAGCATGTTAAGCCCGTGTCAATGAGCCTTCCCGTTCAAGACTTTGGGATTGATGTGCATGTTCGCATTTTGAATGATGAGAACGTGTATATCTAACTCAAAGTTTTGAATTGTCCCGTTTTGGACAGTCTGTGATTAATGTTTGATCACAGTTAGGTGGTCATTTACTATGTGTTTGTACTATATGTTGAAAATTTCAGGTGCGTCTACTCACTCATCTCTGATATACCTTTTTTGATTTAAAATATTTTCTTAACCACTTATTAGTAAGTGTTTAAGAAAATATCTTAATCAATAAATATTTTTGGTATATCAGAGATGTGTGGGGAGATGCTACCAAAATTTTCAGCAAATTATACAAACACATAGTAAATGGCCATCTGAGTGCGATCAAATATTCACATATTGATAAAAAGTGATAATCTAAATAATATATCATTCCTATTCATTTCGGTTGCGTCGAACGATGTGTGAAAATGGTCAAATTTATATTTTTTTCAGAGTTTGAATTTTAAAGTTATTTGTCTGTTAATATTGGTTGAGCGCAGGAAAAAATGGCTTCAGACCGTTCATGGATGCATCGTGAAATAGTTGATCATGTGGTGTCTGTGGAGTTTATGGCCGGAGTTGAGACTTTCATTCAGTTTGCATTGGGGAATCCAAATGCAGCAGTAGACAGTAAAGGTGTATCATATCAACTATTCGGATCGTCTTATATCGGTTGTGGTGGCCAGTGTGTGGGCCCATGTTGTGTGTAGCAGGTGCTTACACAGGTTTCCGGTGCGTTGTGGGCCAACTGATTGGCCTGAATTGCTTGTTTGTTCTCTGTCTTTGAACGCGACAGAGGGGTGCGTCGCGTTCTCATCGCGACACCCGGGGACGTCGCGTTCTGGTTGCTGCCGTTTCGGCTCGTCGTCTGCATGCGCGCCGCGTGTCGCGCGCGGGGCAGGCATGCTAACGTCGACAAGCGGATCGCGACGGGCAGCCGCGTCGCGACCTGGTCGCGATGTAGCGATACGTCGCGTACCCAACCAAGCTGCGTTTTTAAGAAACCCTGGCAAAATAGAGCTTTCACAAGCTCTGCTCGGCCAAGGGAGGTTTTGCTCGTGGGTTTTTGGGCGATTCGAGCTCGTGGGCCTCGGTTGGTCGTGTTCTCGCCGCGAGGATCGCGTGTGGAGCGGGAGAAACGCCAGGTTATCGCCGTTTTCGTGTTCTTCATAAGAAGTAGGGAGATTCTACCCTTTTCTCCATGGATTTCGTGGGTGTGTGGTGTGTGATGTGTTTACAGCTTTAAGAACCATAGAAAGCATGCTAGGACATCACAAAGAGCGTGAAAAATGGACTGGAAACCATGTTGGGCAGGGTTTTTGGGGTTTTCTGGCGAAGGGGACCCGGTTAGGGTTTTTCGCCTGCGAAGGCGACGGTCTTCCCTGTCGCAATCAGATCACGACAGAATGATACGTCGCGTTTGTGTTTGCGATCGCGACATGTCGAGGTGTCGCTATCTGATCGCGGCCCAGACCCCTGTCGCGATCACAGCCGAGGGGTTGTATTTGCATGTGTTTGTTATGGTACGTGCCGTTTATGGTTAACCGAAGTGCGGTATGGTTATCCGATGAGCGTGGAAATGGTTAGCAGTGCCTTGGCACTTGTTGTGCTCCTTGGGAATGCGGTTCACATGGTGAGCTGCAGGCTCACATGGTTGTGAGTGTGTAACTGGTTTCAGTGACCCGTGTGTGTTCACGTGGTTTGTGTAGCGTGCTCGAGTTTCCGTGTGCGTGGCAGGTAGTGTTACGCCTTCCGTGGTTACCTCTTCAGTTGGGAGCCCCAGGTTCCGAGGTGAGCCAGGCACGTGGGTGTGCTCGGGGTTTGTCCCGATACAGTGGTACCGTCAGGGTCTTGTCGTCTTTCTAGACACCCTCGCTCTCGAGGAGAGTTGTCGTCCGACTGAGGGAAAGACGGCAGGGATAGCGACTTGTGAGAGTTTGTTGTTTAGTCGCTTGTAGCGCGCTCGTAGTTGGGGGGATGGACACCAGTAGACATACTGGACCCCAGCTAGTCCTGTTTTCAGTGCCTCACTTTAGGGAACTTGGGCCAGAGTCCCTAAAGGTGCCAGGCATGAGCCTACGGGGTGTGTGACCTACAGGTGTGGTGGTTTGGTTAGTCTCCACAGTTCTTGTTTGGTTTAGTGGAGCGGCAGCTGGACCTTTCGTCCGTGGCTGCGAGACTGAGAGGTAGACCTGTGTGTTTGTCTGGGCCAGTTGCTGGTGTCCCGAGCCAGGCTACGCGACCTGAGTCTGGTGTTTACCTACTTTAGCTCGTACACCTGTTTGTGTTTTCCATTTATTTATTAAGACTGCGTTCGAGGTCAGCAAACGGTAAGTAAGTTACAACTTTAATATCCTTCTTAGATAACTCTATAAATTGTTATAGCGTAGCTTCCAGCTTAGTTACTTGAGTTGTGGTTTGCTCGATTTCTTTTGGGGGAGTTTCCCTACTGAGCCAGTGACTAGTGAGGCTCACCCCCCTACTCCTTTTAGGTGAGGGATAGCAGAAGGCTTCCCATCCGTCTTCTAGTTCCGGGCCGCACCGTAGCGGAGCAGGGTCTACGCAACCACCAGCAGTGTAATTTTCTCTCTTTCTACACCTCGGGGTATGCCCCAGGTTATGTTGTACTGGTTTATAGTTTTAGTTGTGGAACTGGCTACGTAAATCTCATGTAAATATTTGTGGAATGGAAAGTTTACTTCTGTTCGGTTGTTTCCTTTATATTTCTACGGACATGTGTGAATGTTATCCCTTGCGAAGCATCGGCTCGTTCGCGGGAGACGGAGTCGTGTCAGGCTCGTTATCAGGTTAACGGGTTTGAACAATGTGGTCCGTCATAGTTGGTATCAGAGCATAGTCCGTATAAATATAAGGGAACATGAAATTTACATAGCCTATTCTCTACTTAAGCCCACTGCTGGTAGTTGACCCTGGATTTTTGTATTGATATGTGTTGTGTTGTGTGGTTGGAAAAATTGTTTATGCAGGATCAGAAATGGCTGATCGGAGAGATTGGGGAGGAGGTGGTGATGATCCGGAAGATCCTACCCAGAGGATGATTGAGCAGATATGGGAAAGTCTTACGGAGATCCGTATGAGGATGGATCAGCCAGCACCCGCATAGCCAGCGGTACCAGTTATTGAGGAGGCAGTGCCAGCAACCCCAGTTTTACCCTCAGTAGGAGTTGAGGTACCCCGTGAAGTACCTGTACACCCTGCAGTACCAGTGAGGTCAGCTACCGCAAAGGATTCCACAGCTCTTGTGGAGAGGTTTCTATGGTTACAGCCCCCTACCTACTCAGGTGGCCCAAACCCAAATACTGCAGAGCATTGTATACATGAGATTGAGAGAGTATTTGTGACTATGAGGTGTCCGCAGGAGGACAGAGGCATTCTTGCTATCTATCAGTTGAGGGGATTTTCTCAAGAATGGTGGAGGCTCAAGTTGCAGACTATTTTTGCAGGAAGGACAGAAGATGGGATTACTTGGGCTGAGTTTCTGACGGTCTTCAATGACACATTTTTTCCACTACAGATCGAACAAGCAAAGAGGGAGCAGTTTAGAACTTTGCAGCAAGGGAGATTGTCTGTGTTGGAATATCAGATGAGATTCATGGCATTGAGTAGATATGCCCCTTATGTGGTGACTGATCATGCAATAATGGTGGAGTATTTTATTAGGGGATTGCGGTCTGAGTTGCAGGATGCAGTAGCTCCACTGATGTGCAGGACAGTAGAAGAGGCGGCACAGCGGGCAGCTGTGTTGGAGAGGACTTTGCAAGCTAGGCAGAGTCAGTCTCAAGTGGGAGGTCTAGGCAGCTTTCGACTTCCCCAGCAGTCGCAGGGCATCAGCAAAGGAAAGGCACCCTCAGGAGCATCATCGTCCGGGATAGCAAAGTAGGGTAAGCAGATCAAGAAATTCTTTCAAGGAGGAGGACGAGGTAGAGGCAGGCAACAGGGTTTCTAGCAGGGTGGTTTCCAGCAGGGGCATGGCTACAGGCCACCGGTTCCAGAGGAGTCCCAGCAGAGTACCGCAGGTCAGCCCGCAACTTTTCGGGAGGTCACGTGCTACGCTTGTGGTCAGCCAGGACATTATGCCAAGGATTGTCCGTCTCGAGGATATGGTTATGGCAGAGGGACTCAGCAGCAGCAACAGACATATCAGCCATCAGCAGAGAGAGACAGAGGAACCCCTTACCAGAGAGGAGGTCGAGGTCGGGTGATGGCAATCACCAGGGCGCAGGCAGAGGCATCAAATCTCATTGAAGGTATATTACCGATCTTCGATTTCTCAGCTAGAATATTAATTGATCCGGGTGCTTCTCATTCATTTATTTCCGAAGATTTCTTAGATAGTCTGGCTCATCCCATAGAAGAAAGGCAGTGTGAATTGGTTGTTGAGGTTCCTACCAGTGATTCTATGCTTACTTCCTGCTATTTAGATGAGGTTCCAATTGTGATTCATGGGAATCAGTTACCGGTAAAGTTGTATGCTTTGTCTTTGAAGGAGTATGATTTGATTCTGGGTATGGATTGGTTAGAGGCTTATGGTGCTCTGGTAGATTGTAGAAAGAAGAGGGTCAAGTTTTGTAAACCAGATGGAACAACTTTTGAATTTCAAGGTATGCCCTTTTATTCTCCTACGTTTATCATTTCTGCGCTCAGGGCTAGAAGGTTAATTAATGCAGGATGTGTAGCGTATCTTGCTTCTATGAGTCTGGTTGAGTCTCATAAATCTGTAGAGTCTGTGCCAGTGGTTAGAGAGTTTGTTGATGTATTTCCAGATGATTTGCCAGGGCTAGCGCCGTACAGAGAGGTAGATTTCACTATTGAATTGGAACCAGGCAGTATGCCAATATCGAAGGCACCGTACAGGATGGCACCAGCAGAATTAAGAGAGTTAAAGAAGTAGTTGCATGAGCTATTAGAGAAAGGTTTCATCAAGCCAAGTCACTCACCATGGGGTGCACCAGTGTTGTTTGTTAAAAAGAAGGATGGTAGTTTAAGGATGTGTATAGATTACCGACAGTTGAATAAGGTTACCAACAAGAATAAGTATCCGCTTCCAAGAATAGATGATTTGTTTGACCAGCTTCAGTCAACAAAAGTGTTCTCCAAGATTGATTTGAGATCAGGATATCATCAGTTGAGAATTAAAGAGGAAGACATTGAAAAGTCAGCTTTCAGGACCAAGTATGGACATTATGAATTTGTAGTAATGCCATTTGGGTTGACAAATGCGCCAACAGCTTTTATGAACTTGATGAATAGAATATTTCATCCATATCTGGATCAGTTTATAGTAGTTTTTATCGATGATATCTTGATATATTCAGCATCAGAAGAGGAGCATGCAGCCCATTTAAGAATCACATTGCAGACATTGAGAGAGCATCAGTTGTATGCTAAGTTTAGTAAGTGTGAATTCTGGTTAAAAGAGATACAGTTTTTGGGACATGTGATCTCTGGTGAAGGAGTTGCAGTGGATCCAACAAAAGTGGAAGCAGTATTGAAATGGGAAGAACCAAGAACAGTGTCAGAGATTAGAAGCTTTTTGGGTCTTGCAGGTTATTATAGAAGATTTATTCAAGATTTCTCTAAAATAGCAGCCCCAATGACCAAGCTGACCAGGAAGGGAGTTCCTTTTATGTGGTCTTCCGAGTGCAGGCGTAGCTTTGCTGAATTAAAAAAGAGGCTTACTATAGCACCGATATTAGAAATTCCTTCAGGTAGTGGTGGTTTTGTGTTATATACAGATGCATCCAGAAGAGGATTAGGGGCAGCATTAATGCAGCATGGAAAAGTGGTTGCTTATGCTTCCAGGCAGTTGAAGAAACATGAAGAGAATTATCCGACTCATGATTTGGAGTTGGCAGCGGTAGTATTTGCTTTGAAGATTTGGCGGCATTACTTATATGGGGAGAGATTTGAAATATTTACATATCATAAGAGCTTGAAATATATATTCTCACAGAAAGATTTGAATTTAAGGCAACGCAGATGGATGGAGTATTTGAAAGATTATGACTTCAGTTTGGGATACCATCCGGGTAAAGCAAATGTTGTGGCAGATGCATTGAGCAGAAAAGCTGTTATGAATCAACTTATGATCAGAGAATGGAAACTATATGAAGAGATAGCAGATAATTCTTTGTATGTGCCAAATAGTCAGCGGAGAGCAGTATTGGCAAACAGTGCAGTTGAACCTTCTCTTTATAGACAGATAGTTGAAGCTCAGAAAACAGATGAGAACTTAGCAGATATTTTAAGAATGGAGGAGGTAACTTTAGGCCATGATAATGTAGTCAGATTGAAAGGCCGAGTGTATGTTCCAGCTGATGCAGAAATCAGACAGAAAGTGCTAGAGGAAGCCCACAGGTCAAGATACACTATTCATCCAGGTAGTACTAAGATGTATCAAGGTATGAAGGGTCTTTTCTGGTGGCCAAACATGAAAAGAGAAATTGCAGAATTTATAGTAAGATGTACCATTTGTCAGCAAGTAAAAGCAAAACATCAGCGACTAGGAGGTTTGTTGCAACCTTTGCCCATACCACAATGGAAATGGGATGATATAGCTATGGATTTTATAGTGGGTTTGCCCAGCTCAGCGGGTCACAATGGTATTTGGGTTTTTGTTGATAGACTGACTAAAGTTTGCAGACTGTTACCGGTCAATATGTCATGGTCAGTGGACAGGCTAGCCAAATTATATGTAGAAAGAATAATACCATTGCATGGAATTCTAGTTACTATTGTCTCAGATCGAGATCCAAGATTCACCTCAGGCTTTTGGAGAAGTTTACAAAGGGTCATTGACACTGAGTTGAGATATAGTTCAACATATCATCCGCAGACAGATGGACAAACAGAAAGAACCATCCAGATAATAGAAGACATGTTGAGAGCCTGTTGTTTAGTTTGGGGAGGAATATGGGAACGTAATTTGAGTATGGTTGAATTTGCATATAATAACAGTTATCAAGCAAGTATTGGAATGGCACCTTATGAAGCATTATATGGTAGACCATGCAGAACACCACTGAATTGGCATGAGGTAGGAGAGAGGCAGGTTCTGGGTCCGATGTTAATCAGACAATGTGCAGAAACAGTTAAGTTTATTAAAGAAAAACTTCAGATAGCACAGAGTCGACAGAAGAGTTATGCTGATAACAGACGCAGGCCATTGCAGTTTGAAGTGGGGGATTATGTATTTTTGAAGGTTTCTCCTACTAAAGGTGTATTTAGATTCAGCAAGCGAAGCAAGTTGAGCCCCAGATATGTGGGTTCGTTCCAGATAATAGAAAGATTGGGCGAGACGGCTTACAGGTTAGATCTGCCAACAGACTTCGCAAATGTCCATATTGTGTTCCATGTTTCCATGCTCAGAAAGTATATTGAAGATCCATCCCAAGTGGTTAGTTATCAGAGGAGTGAATTAAATCCAAACATGACTATACCAGAATATCTAGTACAGATCACAGGCCGCAGAACCCAAAAGCTCAGAAATAAGAATATTGATTTGGTGAAAGTCAGATGGGAAAACAGACAGAGCGGTGAAGATACTTGGGAACTAGCAGAGGAAATGATGAAGACGTATCCATATTTGTTTGAGTAAGCTTTTAATTCTTTTAGGTGATAGTACCATGTTAATTTTAAAAGAAATTTTTTATGTCGGGTTCCGCTTTAAATTTAGAGGACGAAATTTCTTTTAGGTGATAGTAATGTAGCATATCGACTGTTCGGATCGTCTTATATCGGTTGTGGTGGCCAGTGTGTGGGCCCATGTTCTGTGTAGCAGGTGCTTACACAGGTTTCCGGTGTGTTGTGGGCCAGCTGGTTGGCCTAAATTGCTTGTTTGTTCTCTGTCTTTGAACGCGACAGAGAGGTGCGTCGCGTTCTCATCGCGACACCCGGGGACGTCGCGTTCTGGTTGCTACCATTTCGGCTCATCGCCTGCATGCACGCCGCGTGTCGCGCGCGGGGCGGGCGTGCTGACGTCGACAGGCGGATCGCGACGGGCAGCCGCGTCGCAACCTGGTCGTAACGTAGTGATACGTCGCGTTCCCAACCGAGCTGCATTTTTAAGAAACCCTGGCAGAACAGAGCTTTCACAAGCTCTGCTCGGCCAGGGGAGGTTTTGCTCGTGGGTTTTTGGGCGATTCGAGCTCGTGGGCCTCGGTTGGTCGTGTTCTCGCCGCGAGGATCGCATGTGGAGCAGGAGAAACGCCGGGTTATCGCCATTTTCGTGTTCTTCATAAGAAGTAGGGAGATTATACCCTTTTCTCCTTGGATTTCGTGGGTGTGTGATGTGTGATGTGTTTACAGCTTTAAGAACCATAGAAAGCATGCTAGGACATCACAAAGAGCATGAAAAATGGACTGGAAACCATGTTGGGCAGGGTTTTTGGGGTTTTCTAGCGAAGGGGACCCAATTAGGGTTTTTCGCCTATGAAGGCGACGGTCTCCCCTGTCGCGATCAGATCGCAACAGGACGATAAGTCGCGTTCGTGTTTACGATCGCGACATGTCGAGGTGTCGCGACCTGATCGCGGCCCAGACCCCTGTTGCGATCACAGCCGAGGGGTTGTATTTGCATGTGTTTATTATGGTACATGCCGTTTATGGTTAACTGAAGTGCGGTATGGTTATCCGATGAGCGTGGAAATGGTTAGCAGTGCCTTGGCACTTGTTGTGCTCCTTGGGAATGCGGTTCACATGGTGAGCTGCAGGCTCACATGGTTGTGAGTGTGTAACTGGTTTCAGTGACCCGTGTGTGTTCACGTGGTTTGTGTAGCGTGCTCGAGTTTCCGTGTGCGTGGCAGGTAGTGTTACGCCTTCCGTGGTTACCTCTTCAGTTGGGAGCCCCAGGTTCCGAGGTGAGCCAGGCACGTGGGTGTGCTCGGGGTTTGTCCCGGTACAGTGGTACCGTCAGGGTCTTGTCGTCTTTCTAGACACCCTCGCTCTCGAGGAGAGTTGTCGTCCGACTGAGGGAAAGACGGCAGGGATAGCGACTTGTGAGAGTTTGTTGTTTAGTCGCTTGTAGCGCGCTCGTAGTTGGGGGGACGGACACCAGTAGACATACTGGACCCCAGCTAGTCCTGTTTTCAGTGCCTCACTTTAGGGAACTTGGGCCAGAGTCCCTAAAGGTGCCAGGCATGAGCCTACGGGGTGTGTGACCTACAGGTGTGGTGGTTTGGTTAGTCTCCATAGTTCTTGTTTGGTTTAGTGGAGCGGCAGCTATACCTTTCGTTCGTGGCTGCGAGACTAAGAGGTAGACCTGTGTGTTTATCCGGGCCGGTTGCTGGTGTCGCGAGCCAGGCTACGCGACCCGAGTTTGCCGTTTACCTACTTTAGCTCGTACACCTGTTTGGGTTTTTCGTTTATTTATTAAGACTGCATTCGAGGTCAGTAAACGGTAAGTATGTTACAACTTTAATATCCTACTTAGATAACTCTATAAATTGTTATAGCGTAGCTTTCAGCTTAGTTACTTGAGTTGTGGTTTGCTCGGTTTCTTTTGGGGGAGTTTCCCTACTGAGCCAGTGACTAGTGAGGCTCACCCCCCTACTCCTTTCAGGTGAGGGAGAGCAGGAGGCTTCCCATCTGTCTTCTAGTTCCGGGCCGCACCATAGCGGAGCAGGGTCTGCGCCACCACCAGCAGTGTAATTTTCTCTCTTTGTACACCTCGGGGTATGCCCCAGGTTCTGTTGTACTGGTTTATGGTTTTAGTTGTGGAACTGGCTATGTAAATCTCATGTAAATATTTGTGGAATGGAAAGTTTACTTCTGTTCGGTTGTTTCCTTTATATTTCTACGGACATGAGTGAATGTTATCCCTTGTGAAGCTTCGACTCGTTCGCGGGAGGCGGAGTCGTGTCAGGCTCGTTATCAGGTTAACGGGTTTGAACGATGGGGTCCGTCACAAAAGGTTGCATCAAATGTCCTTGTATGATTTGCAAAAATTTGAAGTGGAATTCACCATGGGTGGTTCAACGTCATTTATATAGAAAAGGATTTGTTGAAGGTTATATGAATTAGACATGTCATGTTGAGGAGCTCTGGTCACACGAGCCTAGTAATGTGGAAAGCACAAGTACGTACGTGGATATGGTTGTTGGTGTTGTTGGTCCCACATTCAATGTACATGAGGATTCTGTATACGCAGAAGACGTGCCGAACAAGGGAGCCGAAAGATTTTATCAGTTACTTAAGGATGCTGATGAGCCATTATGGGATGGTTGTCAAAAACACACTCTGTTGTCAGCGGTGTCACAGTTGTTGAACTTGACATCTGAATTTCATATAAGTGAGAGTTGTTTTGATCATCTCCTCCTCATCATCAAGAGCATGTTACCTCGAGATGAGAAGCTGCCTTCAAATTTTTATCGTGCAAAGAAAATGATCAATGATTTAGGACTTGGATATGTGAAAATAGATACATGTCCTAATCATTGTATGTTGTATCACAAAGAGGATGCAGATAAGGTATCATGTTCTATTTGCCATCATGATAGGTTTAAACCTAAAAGAGGGGCCAATTCTAGGGGAAAGGAAATACCATATGCGTCATTATGATATTTTCCCCTTACACCCAGACTGTAGAGGATGTATATGTCTTCAAAGATAGCTCGTCATATGAGGTGGCAGGCAGAAAGAGTACGTCATGACAAGGATATTATGAGTCATTCTGCAGATGGAGAAGCTTGGATTCATTTCAACCATGCTCATCCTATCTTCTCAAAGGAGTCGCGTAATGTGAGGCTTGGTTTATGCACTGACGGATTCAATCCATTTGAAGGTTCAATGGCTTCCTACTCTAGTTGGCCAGTGTTCGTGACACTATACAACCTTCCTCTGAGCATGTGCATGAAGCGAGAGAATTTGTTCCTGTCTTTATTGATTCCTGGTCCTAAATGTTCTACAAAAAATATAGACATCTATCTCAGACCATTAATTGATGAATTGAAATTATTATGGACTGAGGGAGTCAATACTTATGATGCATCTAGAAAGCAAAATTTCATCATGAGGGTAGCATTGATGTGGGCGATAAATGATTTTTCTACATATGGAATACTATTTGGTTGGAGCACACATGGGAGGCCAACATGTCCTTACTGTATGGATAATACCAAATCATTCGTACTTAAACATAGTGGGAAGTCATGCTGGTTTGATTGTCGTCGCCAGTTTTTAGCAGCTGATCACCCTTACAAAAGACAAAAAGATGCATTCATAAAGAACAGAATGGAACGAGATGAAGTTATATTCGAGAGGTTGTCTGGTCATCATATGGTAGCATGTGTAGAAAATTTTCCAGATATCACACAACTAATAGACAGTACACGACACCTTTCAAGTTTTGGGAAGGAGCACAACTGGGTGAAGAGAAGCATTTTCTGGGAGCTACTTATTGGCCAACTCTTCTTGTGCAAGATAATCTAGACGTGATGTATATCGAGAAAAATATCTTTGATAATGTGTTCGACACCGTTATGGACAAAAAAAAGTAAAACTAAGGACAACGAGAATGCACTTTTGGACTTGTCCATGCTTTGTAAACATCCTGAGTTAGAACTTGTTGAAGTAAATGGGAAATCAATTAAACCAAAAGTAGTTTATGTGCTTTGAGGTGGACAAGTAAAGGAAGTGTGTCAGTGGCTGAAACAGTTGAGATTTCCTGACAGTTATGTGTCTAATATTGCTCGTTGTGTCAACGTCAGTAAGGGAAAAATATATGGAATGAAGAGTCATGACTACCATGTGTTCATGCAAAGGTTGCTACCTATTGCATTTCGTGACATGTTGTCGAAGCCTCTATAGGGAGCATTGTCTGAGCTGAGTCAATTTTTCACGATTATGTGTGCATCAGAACTCAGGCTTGAGGATGTGCAAACTTTCGAACAGAATGTGGTCACCATCGTATGCATGTTGGAGAAGATATTTCCGCCTGCATTCTTCGATTCAATGGAGCATTTGTTCGTACATCTACCATATGAAGCTAAAGTCAGAGGGCCAGTACAATATAGATAGATGTATCCATTTGAGAGGTATATGTGAATATTAACTTTTTTCTTCTTAGAATTGCACCTTATGTAGGTGTATGCATGACCTCAAAATGAAAGTCCAAAATAAAGCAAAAGTGGAGGGTTCTATTGTTGAGGCATACATTATGGAAGAAATCTTGAACTTTTGTTCGATGTACTTTGAAGCAGACATACAAACTCGTCGTACTCAACCTCCACGTAATGATGATGGGGGGGAATCTGTGTGTTCAGATCGACTCTCCATATTTAATCATCCTGGACGTGCGTTCGGACGTTCTTCAACTCGTATGCTTGATGACAGAGAGTTATGCGCGCAGAGATATATATTCTTTTAAATTGTGCTAAGCTTGAGTGTTATGTTGAGTAAGTCCTGAACTCACATTTTATTGTGTATATAACTTCTTTGCCCTTCTTCTAGCTATTGAAGGTGGTTTTCTATTCATATTATAGACAATTTGATTCAAAAATAATTCAAAGAAATCCACATCTCAGTGATTATGAGATTGAAAAAGAACGAGAGAAGTCATTGGCCTTATGGCTAAGAAAACGCATAAGTGTACATGTTCAAAGAGTACGAAAGATAAGTTATATTCACTTTTTAACTAGTTTTTTCTATACGTAGGTTGAACAAGGTTTAATTACTGATGAAAGTTCGTCAGATAGCCTATGGCCCATTGAAAATCGCGCAGAACTACTCTGGATTTATTGTGAATGGCTATAGATTTCACACAAGAGACTATGGGCAGAGTAAGTCTACCATGAACAGCGGCGTATGTGTTAAAGGAAGTACGTACAATGAAAATGAATATGACTACTACGGTATTGTAGAGGAGATCTTACAGTTGCATTATCTAGAACAAGACAATCATATATTCTTGTTCAAGTGTCATTGGTTTGATCCGAATTCCATTTGAAATGACACAACACATAAGATTGTCGAGGTTAAACATAAGTCAAAATTGAATACTTATGATCCGTTCATTTTAGCCACACAAGCCCAGCAAGTGTATTATACAAGCTATCCATCATCTACGAACAAAGAACGAAACGATTGGTGGGCAGTTTGAAGAGTTAAGTCAAGACTATTCTCTGATTATGAATTGGACATAACTGATCAGACACCTGAAGAGGTCAACACCGAATTCTTTCAAGAAGACTTGGTTGATGATGTAGAGTTGATAGCTCATACTGGAGTACACGAATCTGAAGAGCCAATATGCTTGTCTAAAGGAAATGAGGTCGAAGAAGTCGATCCACATGAAATAAAAGGGAGTAGTGGAAGGCGAACATATATATTGATGTAGGTCAGGTGTTTGGTGAAGATTCTGATTATGATGACCCAACCAACAAACTGGCCCAACAACCGTGCTAGTTGGTAGAGTTTTTAGGAAGGTCACCCATCCTGGGACTACTCCCAACTGAGCACGCTTAACTTCAGAGTTCTTTTCCTACTCGAGCACTGAAAATGACTAGTCCGAGTTGTTCGTAGTTTGCTGATTTAATCCATTTAACATAATCTTATATGGGGTGTTACAATCTACCCCACTTATATAAGCAACGTCTTCGTCACGTATAGCACACAATTAAACCTCAGGTAGGCAAGATTCTAGAGGTGGCCCCCACAAGCTCAAGAGGTGGCTCCCACTATGTAGCACTCATTATGGCCTCAAGAGGTGGCTCCCACTATGTAGCACTTTGCGCCATTATGGCCTCAAGAGGTGGCTCCCATAGCATAGCACTTTGCCCTATGTGGCACTTAGTTCCTGCACTTTCAGCTGGGCAAGACTCTGATACCATTTGTGACGACCCAACCAACAAACTGGCCCAACAACTGTGCTAGTTGGTAGAGTTTCCAGGAAGGTCACCCATCCTGGGACTACTCCCAACTGAGCACCCTTAACTTTAGAGTTTTTTTCCTGCTCGAGTTCTGAAAATGACTAGTCCGAGTTGTTGGTAGTTTGCTGATTTAGTCAATTTAACATATTCTTATATGGGGTGTTACACTGATGATGAGGAGGAACATACCAGTGATGAATTTGAAGATAATGATGAAGATGGGGCTGAATTAGATATATCGTCATCATCTGAGAAGGAAAATGGGTATAATTTTTTCACATCTATTCAGTATATTTAAACTTGTCCACTTTCAATGTAAGCAATTGACTAATGAACATGAATTTTGATGTTCCCTATGAAGATATGGTGCATGGAGCACGGTCGGGCTCCAATTCTGGGAGGAGGCTGAGTAGTGGGAGGGGTTCCTCTACAGCCTCAGGTATGTATATTTTAAAATGTATTTTCCTTTGTGCATTATTTATACATAATATTGATTCACTTGTATATTTAATGTTGTAGTTTCTTTGAGCATTGATTCACTTGTATTATTTATGCCATTAAAATTCTTCCAGGCTCGGGTCAGTTTATGCCTCCTTCTCCTATAGTAGCAGGTATGTATATTTGAATTTGTAAGTATTTGTATAGTCGTTATTTATATTCTTTAATATTTTATAGTCGGTATTTATACATATTATTTATGTCATTTAAATTGTTACAGCTTCTGGTCCTTCACAGCCTCATCCTCTAGCATCAGGTAAGTCTTGTTTTAAAGTTGTAAGTAATTGTATATTGCTAATATATTTTGTTATTTCTTTCTCATAACAGGTCTGATTCTTCCCACGCCTCCTATGTTTCCTACCACTGCGATTGGTATGTATATTTAAAGTTGTAGTTTCTTTGAGCATTGATTAACATGTATTATTTATGCCATTAAAATTTTTCCAGGCTCGGGTCAGTTTACGCCGCCTCCTACAGCAGTAGGTATGTATATTTAAATTTGTAAGTATTTGTATAGTCGTTATTTATATTCTTTAATATTTTATATTCTTGTACATTATAGGATCGAGTGCTTCCGCACCTCCAATTTTTATGGCAGGTGCATCTACGGTGCCAGAGGCAGAGGATGCTGTCAGTCTACAGGAGGGGGGAGGCAGTTTATATGATGGCACTCTACGGGAGGAGTGGATAAATGGGTACGTAATAAATTTATATGTATCTTTTATTAAGGACAGTTATTTAGTTCATAAATTCATTGTAACAAGTTACATAATTACAGGGATAAAATAGAGCCCGCCCAAGCGTCTCAATTCATCACAAGATCAATTTAGGCACACTTTTCTGGGCTTGTTCATAAATTCAACGATTTTCTGATGGACGTCCAGGAGTTGTTGTATCAGATGTTCATGGTATGTAATTTCTTATTATAATTTATTTGTTTTCTTACTCCTACATTCAGTAAACTAACTCTTATCTGTACAGAGCAATCATCGATTCACGCGTCCTTCAGACGAGGCGCGGTCTCGATCAGTATGGACGACCACCGCCCGATCAATTTTTAAACATCTGTTGTGTAATGCGAGGAAAAATGCACAGAGAGTTTGTCAGAGTCCAAACCCGACTCTTTGGAGGGAGCGCTCACTGACATGGATGAGGAGAGACTACTAGGAAGGTCTGTGCAACATATGGGCCGCAGAGAGATGGCAAGAAACCTCCACAACAATGAAAGTGAATCGGGCTACCAATCCAAAGACCAACAAGCATACAAGTGGGTTTGTCTCCTTTGTGACCCATCAGTCCAGATTGGTACGTCATATGTCCGTTTGTGATATATTTTATTTATATAGGTACTCATTTATGTAATGTTTTTCTGTGAAATAGGAAAAGGAGTTAAAATGGCCTCCGACATCTTAGGAGGTGTTTGATAAGACACATAAGAAAAAGGGGACGGATTAGTACATTAGCGATAGAGCTCAGGAGGTTGCAGTAAGTATTTACAATCTAGTCACTATTTAATTTTTCTCGTTACAGATTAATATTAAATTGTCAAAAAAAAAATTATAGGAGTCGTATAGCCAGCAGATGACAGAGAAGTACACCGGGGAGGACGAGCAGCCGCAGTTAGATGATCTTGAGGTATGGGTTGCGGCATCTAGTGCCCCAAAGAAAGGTCATGTGTATGGTTATGGACACGAGCAGGGTGTTATATGGCGCCTCGATCTCTGGCTCACAGGCGACTAGTGCATTCACCACACCAGGTGCTCCAGGTACTTCTCCCAGTGAGATGATGGGCTTCATTCGAGATGAGATCTCTGGTTTAGAGTCTCGTCTAGTCCACATGATGCATTTGCAGGTGTCTGATGCTGTCCAGGCCTAGCTCTCCTAGGCTCTATCCCAGGCTATCTCTCAGGCCCTCTCCCAGGTCATCATTCCTCCTCAGGCAGCGCCATCGACATCAGCACGGGTCCCTCATGTGAGTAAATTGATTTTATTTTAATTTCTATATTTTAACAGTCAATTTTTTAATCACTAAGTTTAAAACATCAAAACTTAGGTTTGAGCGTCCAAAATAAGGAATATCTATCAGATCGGCACTCAAATTCACATTAAGTAAGTTAGTTTAATTTAAAAATGAAGAACTTATGTTTAGGAGTTCAAAAATATAAATACTAATCTGATCGGCCTTCGGTTTGTTCCAGCATGGCCAGGGCGATGAGTGTGACTTGTGAAAACTAACGGAGTTCAATTCGGACTCTCGGTTTGAGCTCAGCACTCAAATTCACATTAAGCAAGTTAGTTTAGTTTAGTTTAGTTGAAAAATGAAGAACTTAGGTTTGGGGGTCCAAAAATAGAAATACTAATCCGATCGGCCTCCAATTTGTTCCAACACGGCCAGGGTGATGAGTGTGACTTGTGAAAACTGACGGAGTTCAATTCGGACTCCTGGTTTGAGCTCGGCACTCAAATTCACATTAAGCAAGTTAGTTTAGTTTAAAAAAGAAGAACTTAAGTTTGGGGATCCAAAATTAGAAATACTAATCCAATCGGCCTCCGGTTTGTTCCAGCACAGCCAGGGCGATGAGCATGACTTGTGAAAACTGACGGAGTTCAATTCGGACTCTCAGTTTGAGCTTGGCACTCAAATTCACATTAATCAAGTTAGTTTAGTTTAGTTTAGTTTAAAACGGAAGAACTTAGGTTTGGGGATCCAAAATTAGAAATACTAATCCGATCGGCCTTTGGTTTGTTCCAGCATGGCCAGGGCGATGAGTGTGACTTGTGAAAACTGACGGAGTTCAATTCGGACTCTCGATTTGAGCTCAACACTATAATTCACATTAAGCAAGTTAGTTTAGTTGAAAAACAAAGAACTTAGATTTGTGGGTCCAAAAATAGAAATGTTAATCCGATCAGCCTCCAGTTTGTTCCAACATGGCCAGGGCGATGAGTGTGACTTATGAAAACTAACGAAGTTAAATTCGGACTCCCGGTTTGAGCTCGACACTCAAATTCACATTAAGCAAGTTAGTTTAGTTGAAAAACGAAGAACTAAGGTTTGAGGGTCCAAAAATAAAAATACTAATCTAATTATCCTCCGATTTATTCCAGCACGGCCAGGGTGATGAGTGTGACTTGTGGAAACTGACCTAGTTCAATTCGGACTCCCAGTTTGAGCTCGACACTCAAATTCACATTAAGCAAGTTAGTTTAATTTAGTTTAAAAATGAAGAACTTAGATTTGGGGGTCCAAAATTAGAAATACTAATCTGATCGGCCTCCGATTTGTTCCAGCATGGCCAGGGCGATGAGTGTGACTTGTGGAAACTGACGGAGTTCAATTCGAACTCCCAGTTTGAGCTCGGCACTGAAATTCACATTAAGTAAGTTAGTTTAGTTAAAAAATGAAGAACTTAGGTTTGAGGGTCCAAAAATAAAAATACTAATCCGATCGGCCTCTGATTTGTTCCAGCACGGCCAGGGCAATGAGTGTGACTTGTGGAAACTGTCAGAGTTCAATTCGGACTCCCGATTTGAGCTCGACAGTCAAACTCGCATTAAGCAAGTTAGTTTAGTTTAGTTTAGTTTTAAAAGGAACAACTTAGGTTTGGTGGTCCAAAATTAGAAATACTAATCCGATTGGCCTTCAGTTTGTTCCAGGACGGCCAGGGCGATGAGTGTGACTTGTGAAAAGTTGACGAAATTCAATTCGGACTCCCGGTTTGATCTCGGCATTGAAATTCACATTTAGCAAGTTAGTTTAGTTGAAAAACGAAGAACTTAGGTTTGAGAGTCCAAAAATAGAAATACTAATCTGATCGACCTTCGGTTTGTTCCAGCACGGCCAAGGCGATGAGTGTGACTTGTGAAAACTGACGGAGTTCAATTCGGACTCCCGGTTTGAGCTCGACACTCAAATTCACATTAAGCAAGTTAGTTTAATTTAGTTTAGTTTAAAAAGAAATATTTTAGGTTTGAGAGTCTAAAATTAGAAATACTAATCCGATCGGCTTCCAGTTTGTTCTAGCACGGCCAAGACGATGAGTGTGACTTGTGGAAACTGACGGAGTGCAATTCGGACTCCCGGTTTGAGCTCGGCACTCAAATTCACATTAAAAAAGTTAGTTTAGTTTAGTTTAGTTTAGTTTTAAAAGGAAGAACTTAGGTTTGAGGATCCAAAATTAGAAATATTAATCTGATCGGCCTCCGGTTTGTTCCAGCATGGCTAGGGCGATGAGTGTGATTTGTGAAAACTGACGGAGTTCAATTAGAACTCCCGATTTGAGCTCAACACTCAAATTCATATTAAACAAGTTAGTTTAATTTAAAAAGGAAGAACTTAGGTTTGGGGGTCCAAACTTAGTTTCAAATTTTAAATATTTATTTCTTATAGTATTTAATTTTAATTTAATGTTATATGTCTATTGTAGGTTCCTTCATCGAGTGGCGTCGGAGGAGACGAGGATAAGGATGGCGACAATGACGAGGACGGGGACCCATGATTTTTTTTTCATTGTTATAGACATTTTATGTATTCTTGTGGATATTTTATATTATTGTTGATATTTGTCATAGTGGATAGTTTTTATTTTTATTATATACACATGTTATTTTTTTATAAAATATGTATTGTTTTAAAAAAATAGAAAAAATAGAGACCGATTAGCGACTAAAAATATTAGTCGCTAGTTGGTCACTATTAAGTGACCGAAATAGTGATTGATCTCTTTCAGTCGCTATAGTGACCGATCCTTCCAGTCACTATTTTGGTTACTATATAGTGACCGAAGTAGTGACTGAACACCAGCGACCGAATTTTTCAATCACCATTTTGGTCACTATTTAGGGACTGAAATTGTGATTGAAATATACGGTCACTATTAGAGACCGAATGATTTTGGTCACTATATAGTGACCAAAATGGTGACTGGAAAATCTGGTCGCTAATAGTGATCGAAAGTGTTCGGTCACTATTTCGGTCACTATATAGTGACCGAATGGCGACTGAAGCATTTCGATCACAATATTGTGACAAAAAATTCTTGACTGGCATATTCGGTCCCCATTCGGTCACTATTTGGTCACTAATTCATTTAGGGACCGAATAGTGACCGAATAGGGACCGAAATTGTCGGTCGCTATTTTCATTTTTTCTTATAGTGTGGTGAATCGATATGAACTGAAAAATATGTATATATAATATAAATAATATAATATATTAAAAAAACTCAATAGCGTAGTGGTTGGGGGCACTCCTTACTATGGGGAGATTGTGAGTTCGATGCTCACGACCTCCTGTAAAATCTTTTTTTTTCTCTATTTCGGTTCAAATCTGGTTCGTTCAGTTCAGTTTGAATATAATTTAGGTTCGATTTGGTTTTTTCAAAAAAAAGGTCCAAACCGGATCGAACCGTGAACAACCCTAGTCACGAAGAATGGACAAATGTTGGAATGAAAGTTGAAGGGGATATATATATAGTGAAATGTGTTGGGCCCAACAGGCGCCCCATGGAAATTGAAAAAAATAAGAAGGGACAGCACCCCTGCCTGATCCATGATACGTGCGAGCCGTAGGCACGTGTAACGAGACGGTGGGGGTGGCCTTCCTTTTTTTTTTTTTCATTTTTTGCATCGTTCGGATTGAAATCTGAGGGGCGTCAATTGGGGTGTAGTGGAGCCGCACCAACTAGCTCCATCCACCAACAGGCCCTACCGCACCTCACCACTATATAGGTTTGGATTAATATCCAAAGGTGTAGATTAAAAAAAAAATCGTCACGCTGAAATGTACTAGAGGGTGTGGGGACAGGTTGTTGGATTTGAATCCAACGGCCTTTTGCTATGTTACGGTGGGGCCGTACCAAGAGGCCCCACCAGAACATAGCAAAACTCTATATATGTGTATATATACTTTGTGTCAAGATAAGACAAGTGATATAGATTACTTGACAGACAATTTTATTGGTTGAAAAAGAGAAAAAGAGAAAGATTTCATCAAATTTTCAAGTAATAGAATTACTTGTCAAATAATCCACATTATTTTTATTATTCCAAACATCAAGCATTTCTCATATATGAGAAGTGAATAATTTAATATATATATCCACCCCTCTTGCTTGCCCCATGTGCGTCCCAGACTGAAGGGGGCGGGACCCTGACCCACAACATATTGATTTGTCGTGAGACCCATCTCCTTGTGCCTGAGTCAAGTAAAAAACACATTAGAATAGTTTTCCATATGATAATTTCTTTATGGAGATTGGATATGTGTATTAACTTGGGAGCCCACCTTTAATGCTTACGTGGTTTCCCCTCCCACTCATATTCCTTTTTTCTCTAAGAAATGTTTAAAACCATATGAGCCAGATATTCATTATGAGGCGAGATGGGCCTCACCATTATGCGAGGGTTGGTACCGCACAAGTTTTCATCTTAGATGGATAATAAGTCACTCTCTATTCTTTTTAGCCTTTCCTCTGCCTTTTTTTTACCATATATTTGTCTTGCTATCATAAAGATGTCGTCTCTCTCTATATATATTATTTTATAAATTTTTTTTGTTATTTTCAACTTATGTATATTCCTGAGACATTTTTATTGTGCTTGTCAATTATACTTTTTAATGCACTTTGACTTACTAATTGACCAATGCATTAAGAGCATGTTTTTTCCATTCAATAAAATATTAAAATGTAAGAAGTGCACTGAAAAGTATGTAGAATTGACAATGCAATAAATATTTCTCTTTCTACACTACACATTATTTATAAGGGGTTGCTCTACTATGCCCTCGCAGCCGCCCACACTATTTTTTTTTTTTTCTTTTTGACAACCAAAGGAGGAGTTAATACTCCGATTTACTAAAATAAAGAGGGTACATAGTACAAACAAGAGAAGAAAGTCCTCACAACACAGAGAGGACTAAAAACCAACACAACATAGCTACCAGAAGATTGGAAAAAAAAAGAGAACATAAGTATTCAGATACAAATGGCCAAAGAGAAGAGCTCTGATCAGCTAAAGAACATGATCACATAAAAGTAGATCAAAGTTAAACTGTGCCACAGAGAGACAAAGACATACTCTATTGGAGACGGGCATCACTTCTAGAAAATAGCAAAACAAAGGTTGCTCGAAAGACATATGTGTCGAAAGTTGGGGGATCCAAAAACTACACCTTGATCTGCACCTCGAGTCTTTGTCAAGTAAAAACAGCCCAAAGAAGATCCTAGACAAAAGAGAATAGGAACGGAAAAAAAAAACACACACAAGTAATAAGTCGAAAGCGCAACCTCAACATCAATGGATGGGTCTCAAAATGTGCAAGAAGAAAAGAAGAAGAGAAACAATTTTGTAACATAATTTGGTAACATCATTTGATAACATCGTCATTAAAATTGTACCAATTAAAATAAAAAAATTAAAAATACCTCATAAATGATGAAGTTGTAGTGTACTTTGATTAGTGTGTTACTTTAATATGTTACCAAATGGTGTTATTAAACCATTTTCCAAAAAGAAAGGGCAGGAGATAAGCAAAGGGGTTGAGAAGGTTAGGACGATGTGAGGCGAAGAGTGGAGGCTAAATTGATTGCCAAAGGCAGAATCTAGAGGGAGCAACGCAAGAAGCAGATGAGGGAGGGCAAAGAGGAGGGATGGGGGTTATGGCGGTTGTAAAGGGAGGTCAATGAGCGGTGGTGGGGAAGGGGCGAAACTGATGGTTGGAGATGGAGACGTCGGTGGAGTGGAGGTGGCGCAGATCGATCGAGTAAGTTATAAGGAAAGAAGATGGTGGCTGGTAGCAAATAGGGTGGAGGAATGCCGTGGAGGAGGATGTGAGGCTAGGCTGGGGTATCGGCGGTGGAAAGCTGTGCAAGGAGAGAAAGCAAAGGGACAAAGCAGAGGGAAGAAATTAAAGGAAGGAAATAAAAAGACGTGAATAGAGACTTAATAATTCAATCTTTAATTATTCGATTACAATTCAATCACTGTAGATTATAGCTAGTGATCAGATTAATTGGATCGCAATACAATCCGCCGGAGGTCGATCGGTGACAAAGCCACCGGATATATATTCTTCTCACCGTCACGTAGTGCGCCAACAACCATGCATGCATGGCGACGAATGGTACCCACGCGCGGCCACCTACCGAATTAATACAGGGATCCTGGTATAATCTATATATATACGTACGTGACGCAACCCCTCGATTTCTCTCAAGGTCTTGATTAAGAACTGGCAATTGCACAATGGAACGATCTTGCTGGAGCTGACGTGCATGCACCATGTTATGCTGTGGCTTGCATGGATACACTAACACTAGCTAGCTGTTGCATCAGGAAGATTAAGAAGAATAAGAATATTCAACAAGATATAAGGGGCATGATCAGTAGCTAGCAACCCCCATTAATTGGCCTCTTCCATTATGGAGGCTTGCGGATGGTCGAGTTGCGTGTCTTCACAGTACAGAACGACACATGAATCCTCACATGAATGACAAGTTGTGAAGTAGTTGGATTATCTAAAAGTTGACACTTCTTTATGTTGTGTGTCAGTCTTTAAAAGAAATTTCAGACAACTAAACAACAATGACTGATAAATCCAAGATTAAATCATAAAATTTATTTCTTAGTGTTTTTTTTTGGGGGGGGCATGACTAAGCTAGATGACGATTTAGTTATAAGTCATCTGACTGGTCCAGGCAAGATGTGGTGTAGCATTATTACATCAAGATGAAATTAGTGCACACATATTTCTATCATTTTAGGATACATGGGCTCGATCCAGATTACATTCATCCCATTGCAGAATGACGGGCCCATTGGCAACTTGGGTCCAAACTTCTAAGCGGGAGACCCGAGGACCCAACTACTGCCCAGTAACAGTCCGCGGACCCGATAGGCCTAACGGAGCCAGCGAGTACCAGAACCCGATGAGTCCCGGACGACTGGACGAGCGAGAGAGCCGTTTGCGCCGAAACGGGATCCCTCTCAATGAACTTCCCCTCCGAGAGTCGTCACGCGGCCGAGCACCCCTCCTCTCAATGGCCGACGTCACACCAATGGGCGTTTGATTCCGTCAGCTCCTCAGATTTCAACCAGTAAGAAAGCGAGTACGACAGCTCCTTGCCCCCAAGTTGTCATCTAGTCTAACTGGGAGATGTACAGAAAACCCTAACGAGATTTATTGCGGGGCGAAGACGACGACGAGCAAATCCAGAGAGAGAGAGAGAGACAGACTGCAGAGAAAAATCTTCCGCAGGGGGGAGAAAATGGGAAGCTTCATGATTGCTGTGCTCCATCGAATCCGATCTCCCCTCTTCTCCTTCCTTCCGAACCCTAGAAAATATCAGTAACCTGTGGAGGACGCCCCTCGGCCCCTCCCCCTTCCTTCTTCTCCCCGCCTTCTAGGGTTTCCTTGGGTTCCCGATCTCATCCCCCCCCCTTCCATGAATCGGCGGCCATGACCACGACCTTGGCGATGGGGGACACGACGGAGCCGGCGGCGGCCAGGCTGAGGCGGGAGCAGCAGTTGCAGCAGCAGCAGGGCCGCCAGCTAAACTCCTCCGGCTGCGGCGGCGATGGCTGCGTCGCCCGCGACCCCTGGCCCGTCCACCACGTCCGCCACAGGGGCAACCTCTGCCGCCTCTGCACTTCCTGCGTGCTCCGCTACCACCCGGGGTCCTTCTGCCCCAAGTGCTTTGACCTTGTCGAGCCTGCCGGCGGGCGGGGCCCCCATCCGCAGCCCCCCGCCGTCGTCCACTGCGCCAGCTGTCCCTCGGTCTGCCACTCCGCATGCCTCGCCGACTCCGAGAAGACCTCCAGCTACCTCTGCCCCAGCTGCGCCAACCCTAACGGCTGTTCCTATTTCCCGGTGGACTGCGATGGTGATGGCGGTGACGTCGCGCCGTCCGGTTCGCCGAGCAAGAGGGTCCGTGTCTGGGGTAGGGGCGACGGAGGGGAGAATCCGCCGGCAGGTGGGCCGCGGCGTCCAACGATCGATCGTCATTCTGCGAAGGCTCTGCTCGCCGCGGCGCGCCTGGCCTCGGCTTCCATGAACAGGGCTGTCGCTTTCGCCCGGAGTGAGGCGGAGAGGAAGGCCAAGGATGCGGTCGTCGCGAGGAAGAAGGCTAAGGAAATGCTTGAGAAGGCCCTCATGGCTGCGAAGAGGGAGCGGGAGAAGAGACAGGATGTGCTGCTGCATGCTTCGGCGACGGCAGAGTCACAGAGGAAGGCATCCGTGAAGCTGGACGATGGCATGGTCTCAATGGTGGCGCAAAAGCGCAAACAGAACAGGGAGAGGGAGTGGATGAAGGTGGTAGAGGACGCGACCCCCTTGTCGCAGAAATCCCCTCTCCGAGCAATTACAGAGAATGAAAGGGTGAAGGTGCCGTTTACGAACAGTCATTTGAATCATAGTTCCATTGTCGAGGACAATGTTAAGCTAGATCTTACAGGGAAAAATGGTTCTCTTCCAGCTTCAAAGAGCAACCTTTCTGTTGAAAACAAGAGAAGCTCTCCAAAAGTGCCAGTAGAGTCCGGTGTGGATGTTCGATTGCCTCAAACGAAGCAAGGTGACCTTTACTGCAATGCCATTGGCCTTATGGCTGTTTCCTGTTAATATATCTATATTGGAGTTCATTGGTATCGTTTATTTAGGTCTTAATACTTTCCTCAATTAGTGAGGTGCTAAATACCTATGTCATGTCTAATTTATGTTCTGAATTTTCTGCAATTTGCTCTGCCATGTTGGCTAGTGGTGCATGATGTATAAGTATTATCACACACTATGCTTTCTTGCTATCTGCAGTGTTGGGCTTTTTGGAAATGTTTAGGTGGTAGTCAACATTAAATGATCGAATTGCAGTCTTATTGCCTAGGATTTTTCCGTATGTTCATTATTTTTCTGTTTCTCATTTTACAGATGCTCCAGTCACGAAGTCAAATCCGAGAGTTATATTCACTGGCATGCCAGATAAGACGAGCCTTCATTCATAAGTCTCATCTGTGGTACAACTTTATTCTTTTCAGTACTCCTCTTCATGTTACCTCTCACCCGGAAAGAAATGTTAGCAATCATTGGAGATTGTTGCCCGCATGTTGTATGTACTTCAACTTTCTTTTCTTCCCTTTTTTCAGTGTAGTAGAATGTGACAGAAGAACTATTGTATCTTCAATATGGAAGAATTTTCTATGCCTTTCTGGCTATCTGATCTATGTTTCGATCTTTCAATGTGAAGTTTAAAGAATTCCCTTTTGGTATTGTCCTTGTTTAGGCCTCTCAGAAGTCATTTTCTCGAAACCCTCTTTTCTTATTATTCTGAACTGAAGTTTGGCGCCAATTCATGGATTGGTTCCTTTTTCACTGGGGCAGCTTATATATTGTGGCATAAACCTGTAAATGTCAGAGTTTGGATGACTTTCATTTAACCAACTCATGGAATCATAAACACACTACTTTTATATTTCTGGGAAATTTATCTATGTCTTTGCTTTCATCATAGGGCATCTTAACTTGTTAAATAGATCCTTAAAGGAAAGAGTGCTCCAGCTACCAATTTCATTCACTGATAAGACTCCTTTGCGCTGCTGTTTCCCATATAAGGAGGTGGCTCAGGCTTAGTGTTTGCTCACATGAAGTCATGGTGTTATAGTACTTTTCTCGAATTTGATTACAATGATCAGAATATGTTCCTGTTGTATACAAAAACTTGATACTACATTTTTCTACTCTATGCATAGAATTCATCTTTTAACTGGGTTTTTGTTCTATCTATTCCATTGATTGTAATCAAACTCAAGAAAAAGTTCTATAACACAAACTTGATTAATTTTCATATATATTTCTACTCTATGCATAAAAACCATCTTTCAAGTGGGTTTTATCTATACATATTCATTATGATGTTGCCATAGTGCTTGGTACATATGGAGAGTCTGTCTTCTTTGAACAACTTGTTGGTTGGTTCAGTTAATTGGAATTTTCTGTTTGAAATTGTACATTCGTGCTTGGTGCATCTTTTATGCTGATTCAATGAGTTGATTTTAGATGCAGAAGAGTTTATTCCTTTAAGATGTATTGCTTGCATTTAATTCACAGGACTTCCATGCATGTCATGGCTCTAACATTCAGTTCATGTATACAAATCTTCCCGATCTTGGAGTTGCTGACTGCTGGCCATTTTATTTGTGGTTTCTTATTGCATCAGTTTACATTGTCCAGGTTATTCTTGAAAGCATTCGTACATGTCTGCTTATTAATTTAGTTTGTATTACGTGAAATACTGTACTTGCAACATGAGGTCCTTTTATGTACCTGCGGCTTGGGCTGCTGCTAGCTTGCTCAGGTGCCACACTAAAAGTAAGAATAATATGGTCAAGAGGCTCAATGTGGAATTTCGTCCACACACCTACAGGCTATTGCCTATGGTTTCTTATCTCTTCATTACGCCAAAACATTCTTTTTATCACAGGCACGATAGCATCAAGTAATGACGTGTTCCATTGAGACATCTCTAGTGCATGCCTCAATTCTAACATAATCAATGTCATCTTGTTGTGTGGACTTGCATTGTTTTGTGAACTCACAAAATTGTAGCTTACCTTTTGCGGTGCACACTCTAGGATCCAAGTTCCTACTTTGATATTGCTTTCTTGTGCTTTTCATTTATCTTATACTGTGATATTTATTAATTTAGGATTTGGGTAAATCTTGTTTCATGCCATGTTGATATTCATGAAATATGCATCCCGATCACTATTTTTATTCATCATTTCAGTATTTCAATCCCTTCAAACTCCTAGTATTTTCTTTCCTAGGAGCACCCACCTCGAAGACTCGATTTTAATTCTTTTGACTTTTCTGATGATATCATCATGCAGATGCGCAGTGTTTTAAGTTGATAGTACATGGATTTTTGACACCGGGATCCTTTGCGTCTCTGAAGCATCTTTACACTGAAATCCCCCACCCCTCCTGTTCCCCACAAAATAAATGTATTGTATTCCTGTGTAATGTCATGTTGGTAAAATATTGGCTGCTTTGAGCGCGCGTAATTTATTCAGACTGAGGTGAGGACTTCTTTGCTGCCTTGACAGATAGCCTCATGTACCTAATGGTTTGCAGGCCTAGGGTTGTTGCCTACTTGGTTTGGACAGATATGTAAGATTTAATTTCTGGAGTTACTTCTGTGTCAGTATCAGATAGGCAGACTAACCAGGGGTATTCCATGCATCTGATTCGAGAGAATTTCTGGAAGAGAGTTTGATTGTTTATTGCTTGCTATGCTGGAATTTCAAATTAAAAATTATGGAGACAAATATCTGTAAAAGTAGATCAAATGGTGGTATTTTTTTGAAATACTGTCTGTTCATCCTGCATCAGCGCTCGTCTTCCATTTGTTGGAGCTATTTAATAGCCACATCCTCTCTCTCTCTCTCTCTGTGTGTGTGTGTGTGTGTGTGTGTGTGTGTGTGTGTGTGTGTGAGCACACTGAATGAAAACGGAAAACGGTTAGCGGTTAGGGGAGGAAAGTCATTCTTTGACAGAAAAAGGACTCACCTGCCCATTGAATGAGTAAATCCATTCTACACGCCCGTTGTGCTGTTTCATCGTCAAATCTCACCTCCCTAATTAGGGTGCAACATTACTTCATGGTTAGGCCTTCACTGTATGGAAACTTATGGGACTACAAACTTCCTATTGCATCGTATTTGCAGTTTCTTAATCAGTGAACAAGTGGTGTATCGGTTGTCACAATGTGCGACAACATTCAGCACTGATTTAGCTGTAGAGTTCACACAATCGCTTGGACGTTATCCTGTGGGATTGGTGAGTTGGTCTAAGAGGTCTGCCTTTTGATATGCTTCGGTTCTCTTATCCTCGGTGTGGAAGGGTGAAAGATAACTGAACTAGTTTTTCTCTGTCCGAGGTATCTTCGCTTACCTGTTTGAAAACTTGAAGTTTTGATAACTTTAGTATAGCAGCCTGGAGAACACCCATGCAAGGCCAGCCATTCTAGGCACCACATTGCTATTACTACCAGCCCCTCATCTCTGGGAAGAACATCCACAATTAGATTAATTGAAACATCTGTTCTTGCAAGGAATTGGTGCTTGTGTACCGTTGTTTTAAATTGGAAAAAAAAAGAGGATAATATTCCAGGCTAGACTGGTTTTTGAGTCTTGTTGCTGTATATTCAAAGATGGTGGGCGTCGCCGTGGGGAAAGTTGCCTGAATTGATACTGCAAACAACAGAGCGAGAGCAGGGGAGGAAGGAGATCGGGAGCCATACTTTCCTGCCATCTGGTTGCTTATGAGATACAGCATGGAGAGTGCCATCAGATCCGCGGTTGCTCAGACCGCGGCGAAGTTTTCTGTTTATATTGGTAATCTGCCTGCCTGCAGCTATCTAGATGTCGTTCACACCCACTGATAGGCCCACTGGGCCAAGTCCAACAGGCTTAACCGGCCGGCCTAGCAAAGTCCTTTAAGAAAAGAAGAAGAAGAGAGAGAAGGAGGAGAAGGCATTTTAATCCCATATCGAATACTCTCATCCCCTTCTTCCTCAGAACAAGTAAAAGGGCGGAGGAAATGTAGCGGCCACTGTGTCACCCAACTTTCCATTCTCTCTCTCATCTTACCGAGCCCTTGTCTCTCCTCAAAACCAAACTTAAATCGAGGAAGATTAACTTGATTGTCGGAGTGCCCAAAAATCATTTTTTTTGGGATTGACTATCTCTTGTAGATCGAGTTGTCTCCCACTAAGGCAGGTACTTGTTCTCTCAAATATCTCCCAATAGCTAAGTTTCAAGTCTGGATCTTTTGAAATCGATCTACAATAGCCGTTGAAATAAGAACGGTCTCGTCATTGATGCCGTCTACGGGAACAAAGAAAATTACCATAGCTCCACTGGGAGGATTTAGATGTCCAAAAAGTCGAGAGGATCTCCCCATTTGATGTTAGTGTCTTTATAGGAGAGAGGAAGTGTGGGGTGGGAGGAGGAATCAGAGGAGATCTCCCCCTCCGACTCCCATGTCTTCACATGAGAGAGAGAGAGAAAGAGGTGAGAGGGGGTGCTGATGGGGGATCTCCCTCTGAGAGAGAGAGAGAGAGAGAGAGAGATGAGAGGGTGGGTACGTAATATAGATCTCCCCTTTCGGTGTTGGTGAAGAGAGTGAAAGAGAGAATGTTAAAACCGCATCCATGCAATGATATCTTAAGAAAATTAGGTGTGGTGTTGGTTTTTCATTATGATGTAGATCTCCGTTGCAAGATATTATACTGAAAAAAAATCTGATAGATAATATATATTAAATTGTGATGGATCTTTTAACAGATCAGATGCCTCTGCAGGTGTTGGGGTGCTATTCGTGATGGTAATGGTAGGGTATTATTGACATTTGCTCATTCTTATAATGTATCCTCTTTGGAAGCAGAACGCAGGGCTCTCCTTGATGGGTTGAGGGCGGTTAAGAGCTTCTTATTTCATATTTTTGAAATTCAAATTGACTCGATTGTTAATTCAACTTCTCCGACAAACCACAAAAAAGTTGCCTTGGTGCTTATGGGAATTCTGAGATGAGTTTTCTCATTTGACTTCTCTATATTCTCCATTGATTTATCATGTGTATAGAGAAGTGAATGCCCTTGCAAATTTCATGGCTAATTTTAGGCGTATTATGAAAGGTTCATATTATTTCAATGAGAGAGATTACATTACAAAGCTAAAGACATTACAAAATTAGATAGGTCTGATCTACCTTATGTACGAATTCTATAATTGAGTGGGTGGCTTTTGCTTTTTTCAATTGAGTTTGTAATATTGGGGTAAGGTTGAGGTCTCTCCCGGCTATGTACTATTAATTTTTTGTCAAATAAAAATTATTTCAAAAATTATTAGATCGACTTAATCTCAACATTTATGCATCAATAATTTTAATATTTTATATTTTAGAATCAATATATTTTTCTAATAATTATGATGACTTCAAATTTGATTTTATTTTTGAAACCGAATGTCGTCATGTTGAAGTGCACACAATCAAAGACAGTACTAGAATTATATTAATAATATAAAAATATTCTAAAATTAAAATAATTATGTTTTATATAAGTGATCATGTCTTACGTATAATTTATTATCTCTTTTAATTTCTTAGTATCATATTAATATTTTATTATAAATTTTAAGGCGTTACAGTTTTGTTTCTATTTTTGGATTCTTGATGTTGATCTAATGAAATATATTGGTCATATCATGAACAACTTTCATGAAGAGTCCAAATATTGGATCACTCTCGTTCAGGCTGTAGAGAGGCTGCGCTCACTGCTAATTTGGATCGCGATATGAAAGAGAAGGTCAAGAATAATCCACTATATCTTTAAGCATAGACCTTCATTTGATGTGATTCTAGTTGGAGATCATGGAAGAAGTCGTGGGAAACAACTTTCACGAAGAAGTTTCGAAATATGCTCTCGTTTGAGATGTGGAAGGCATGATAATCATGCATATGTGGATCATGATATGATAGAGAATGTGAAGAATAATCTGCTAGAACTTGTTAAATGTTCTTAGTTATATGTAAAGGAAGATGATATTAATTGGTAATTTTTCATGCATATGGCCGACGATATGAGTATTGTATTTGGCTTGTAAGAGTGAATTGTTATATCCTTAATATTAGATGAACACTAAATGATTGTGTCATGATTTTGATATCATTGTATGTATGTTCGATGAATATTAAATAGTTGTGGTGGGTTGATTTAAATGGCTAACTAAATTTATTTATAATTTTCAATCTATTTATGTGATGTTCTTATGTTTTACTCATTTTCTTTTGAACTTTGCTCATTTTAAATATTAACTAAGTTAAAAAAATTTAAAAATAAATCAAACAAGTCATTTTCCCACCGTATCTCAGCGGTACGATACGTGCCTTCCCACAGAGAATGCGTTACGGTCGATCTGGGCGGTACGGCGAACCTTGGTTTGACAACGTGGTTAAAAAAAGTAAAAATTGATAAAATTTGTTAAAAATTAGTTGTATTGATGGAGCTCCATTTTTTGTTCATCCAAAATCTATAAAAGCGGCAAAAAATTGTTTTAAAATTGTAGAGAGAGAAATGTGTTTTTCTCTCTATATCTCTCCTCCACTTAAAATCTCACCAACACATAAGCCAATGTCGCACAAGGTGCTTGAAAACTACATAAATCATGTCAAAATTTTGGACCCAAAATCTTCCTCAAAAATGTTCCCAAACGACGCCTAATTTCTCGAGAGATAAAAAGCAAGAAAGAAAAATATGGAGGCGGCAACCACAGGGGAGGGGTCGGACGATGGGTATCCCAGCCAGAAGTATTTAATACACATCAAATTGTGCATTAGGTTGAGTCCCACTTTTTTTTTAAACCTCTTATTCATATGACATCATTCTAGTAAATTTATCCATCTTAATAAAATATCTTTTAATCGTATATTAAAGTGGTGTTTGATAACAGTTAATCATTTAAATCTTATTTGTCATCTATTTTCTAAATCTAAAATTTTTAAAAAATTTAATATATATATCAGACATAATTTAAGAGGTGTTTGATAACTGATTTTTGAATTGTAATGTAGTTGGTTAAGATGCTACACTTCTAATAAGTAGATTTTGAGTTTAAATTTTAGAATGGTCAAAATATTTTTTTAAAAATTGAGTAATCGAAATCCGATCGATCGGCAGCGGCGGCCGAATTTCGGCGATCGATCAATGACGGTCGCTGTATTTCGGTGCCGTCCGTCAACGACCGTCAGATTCCGACGTCGACGGTCCAACAAGAGTCACCAACGACGATCTGAAAAAAATGATTATTCTTAATTTAAAATTAAGTGATTTTTTAAATTTAAGTGATTAATTAAGACATCATTTTAAATATTTTATCAAATAATTTAAAATTTTTAAAAATTAAATATTTCATATAATAAACATATATTGTAGTAACCTTGATTTTTAAATCCAAATAAAATAGATTTTTTATTTAATAAATGAGTTAAATACATTTAATTAGAATAAAGAGAGAATAAATGGAATAAAAAGGAAATTAAAGTAATACTCATTAAGCTAAATTAGAAATGGGTTGTATTAATGGTCCTAACACGGAGTGTTGGACCCAATTGAGAGGAGCCCATCATGAGATGGGAGTTAAATTAATGAAATTCACATTAAAAATAAATGTTAAATAGTAAAGGGTTAAGATAAATACTAATAACCCATATTTATCCAAATGAGGAGCCATTATCCCATCCTAATCCTTTGGCCACGAATTTAACTCTCTTCCTAACATCATCTGGTAGATAAATGAAGGAAAATAGGAGATAATTACTAATTTTCGGAATTTGAAGAAGAGAGAAGAGTTTGAAGATGGTTGGACTCTTTAAACACACAAAACACCCCAATCTCGGCCCTATCACCCCCTAGATCGCTGTTGGAGCTCTAAAGGATGAAGAAGAAGGTTGTGGACGAAGGAGCAAGGGAGGAGAAGGCTGGAACAAGGAGGGTTTTTCATCTTCTTTTCATCATCAAGCCCTAGGATCTTGAACGCGTGAAAGATAGATAATCTCTCAAGCTTAAATCGTGTAAAATTAACCCTAGGTAGCCTGCATGATCCTCTTCAAAACCCTCTCTTGCTCTTTTTCGTTCATCCATGAGAGCGAATTAATTGTCGCAAACCCTGTCATGTCCATGCACCCGAACCCTCTTGTTTATGTTAAATCCTTGCATATGCTTGATCTCGTGCCCTGAATTTATTCTTCTAAATACTACATAATACTACCTTTCAAACGCCCCTATTTGCCCTAATTTTCATCTTGTACCTGTGGCGAATTAAATCATTGATCTTTGACTGTGCATGTTTAGGTTAACAAAAAGTAACCTAGTCAAACCATGCTCTATACATGACTGTTTTCTAATAAATCGTGACCAGTGATAGATCTCCATGTCCTCTTTCGTTTAAAACTTGTTTCATGATTTTTTAGGCTTCCTGCGATTTGTTAAGCATTTTAGAGTAGCCCTGTATCGAGTTTGAAGGGAGGAACCCTACCGGGAAAAAGGGCAAAACCCCTTTTCTGGGCTCGGGCCGCCTTCTGAAGTCACGACGGCCCAATCCGCCGTGATCTTAGAGGGGTCGTGACACCAGGGTTCGTCGCGTTCTGAACGCGATGAGTCGACTGGTCGTGACATGACCTCGGGTCACCCCAACGGCCGGTTTAGCTTGTCGCGGCCTATCCGTGCGTCACGACCATAACGCGCCGGACTAAGCTGTCGCGACCTGACTCCTAAACGCGCCGGTCCGCCTTGTCATGACCTGATCGTGACAACACTTGGCGTCACGACAGCACCAGAGCGACCAGAATCCTGATTTTACCCTTTTAGCCCTACCATATATGTCTATTAAACCTTGTTAAGCCCAAATTAAGTACTGTCATGAATAATTTCGAACTGTTAATTATTAATAAGCATTATTACATGGATTTAATTAATTTAAATACTATTTGCACAACTATACATGTTCTCTCAATTTCTTACACTTGCACACACTTAACAATCATGTTTGCCATGAAATCCTATTAAATTACGCAATAATGTATCTGGTAATTTAGAGAAATAAATTACTAAATTCCCTATTTAAATAAATACACTTGTCTTCATTTTATTCGTGTGTTTTATACATCGTTACCGCTTCCCTCGGCCTTCGAGCACTCGAGGCACGACGGACACTTGTTTTTCACACTTCTCTTGACATGGACCACCTCTCCACCAGGAATACTCCCGACTGGGCCAGGGACTCCTTGTCAAGGCCTCCGTAAGTCTTCTTGGCTTTGGCGCACGTCCTTAGCCGACGAGCTGGTTGTACCCTTAAAAGCCGTTACACCCTTAGAGATCAGCATGATCTAAACGGCCTTAGTATGTTCTCTCTTACCTTGGGATCACACCGGACCATCTGGCCCGTGTTCACGGCAAGGTTAGTGGGCGATTGTGACTTCTACCAGACTGTCGGCACCCGACTTAGTGTTGGACAACTGTTACTATCGTGGTTTAACATTGTTTTACGATTATACCCATGTCTCATCTACTATCTCGTTACTCTTCTCTGTTCACTTTCACTCTACACTCTCATCTAGTTTTGTCTACTACTCTCCTCTATTATTGGTACTCTATTTGGCCATCAAATTGATTGTCTAAGATAACAAACATGACTATGCTAGGCAACATTATAAGGGTCCGATCTGGTCCTTGGGAGGAGCACCTGAAAGGCTATAACTCACAAGGGTCTAATGATCTGGGTGATGGCATACACCTAACGCATGACACGCAAGATTTAATCTATGACAATCAATCAATCATTTGTTTGTTACTTGGGTTGAAAGAATACAGACCCATACTTGCTATCGTGACTAGTTTTCTTGCTATCTCGTGATATGGTCAATTCTTGTGATGTTATACTCTCGTGATTGTGCTATTGTTTCATGTTGTCTTGTTACATCGTTCTCTTGACTATACATGACTACTTGTTCTAGTATCCTTCCTTATAAAGACATCAAATACTTAAAGCATGCTTGTTTTTACGAGATATTAAGTCCTACTGGGTGTTATTCGCTCATCCTGCATATTTATTTCATGTGTTCAGGTGAGTCAGATGGAGATGACCACACTCATGAGGATGGGACTGAGGAGGATGCTCAGAAGTGACCATTTACGGCAACCAATGCTTTCGTAGATAGTTAGTATAGTTATGAGTCAGTTAGTCTTTATGTATTAGTTTGAATTCGAATAAAGTACTATGGGCCCTAGTTATGGCTCTGGTTACTGATGTAATAGATAGTTTGATGGATTATTAATGAAATTGGAATTATTTGATATTATTCCCTTTTGTGCAATGGTTTGTCATTTATTTCTCGCTCTGTACTATTTAATAACTGTAATTTCGCTCCGATATTCCACGTCGGGGTGTTACAGTTTGGTGATATCAGAGCCTAGGTTATTCTTAAGTATAGGATGATCTAGGTTTGACATGTCTTGACTTAGAGTCTAAATTCCGTACCTATGCGAGATGGGTAGAATCAAGGGTAATAAGATAAAATCAACTCACACACGCACAAACTTAGTGCAAATTCAATTATCTTACATTTAAATTCTCTTTTGAAGGAACTTAAAACACTAGCAATGGCAGCGGAGCGTGCTCAACTCCGTGACATGCAACACACTATTCAGCAGCTCACGCAGGCATTACTCCAGGCTGCTGGAGCTAATAACAACAATAACCGAGGAGCTGAAGAGTTACATCGAAATTTCCGCAACTTGAATCCGCCTCGTTTCAGTGGGACTACTGATCCCGATGAGGCAGAGAATTGGTTGAAGGAGATAGAGCGCATTTTCCGCGTCATGCAATGCGCGGATGGGGACAAGCTTTTACTTGCAATATTTCAGCTTGAACGGGACGCCCGTGCGTGGTGGGAGTCCGTTGAAGCCACAAGGGCAGACGCACAATTCACATGGGAGGAATTAAAAGAGCATTTCAATTCCAAGTATTTTTCTGAAAGAGTCCAGGAAAGAAAGGCCTCAGAATTTGCTGCATTGAAGCAGAGACACCTTACAGTCGCCGAATATGAAGCAAAGTTTTCTCGATTGGCCCGATATGCCAATCACCTTGTCAGCACAGAAAGATGAAGGCGAGATGATTCCTTAATGGGCTTAAGCCATCTTATATTACTCAACTTGCACTACAACAAATTGGGTCTATACCCACAAATTTTACCTACGGTAAGGTATTATGTAAGTATATATTAGAATTACATACGGTAAAAGCTTCCATTGTAAGGTTACACATGCAGTTATTTTAACCGTGTGTATACACCTACTGATGATCAGTCTGTCCCCATGTAATTTTAATTAATTACATATACATATATTTTGATGATTAACAAAACCAAACAAGAGCTTATCAATTATATTTAATGAATATTTCATAAGTCTTAAAGTACAGGAAAAACACCAAGGTCAAACAAACCCACAAAAGGTATGCATTACTTCTCTGAAGCTTTAATCTCTTCAACATATTATTTCTCTAAGTCCAGAACGATTTCCTTATAAGCATATCGATTTCAATAGAATTATCATAACGATTTCCCTTCTAGCTGAAAAGTCATGTTGTTTCAAACAAGTCGATGCCATAACGATTCTATAAGTCATCGCAACGACTTCTTCAGAAAGCGTAACGACTTGCCTGTCATAACGATTCTATAAGTCATCGCAATGATTTCTTCAGAAAGCGTAACGACTTGCCTGTCATAACGATTCTATAAGTTATCATAACGATTTCTTTAGAACTCGCAACGACTTGCTCGCCGTAACGATTCTGTAAGTTATCATAACGACTTCTTTAGAACTCGCAACGACTTGCTCGCCGTAATGATTCCTTTAGAGCCCGTAACGACTTGCTCGTCACAACGACTCTATAAGTGACCGTAACGATTCCTTTAGAGCCCGTAACGACTTGCTCGTCCTAACGACTCTATAAGTTATCGTAACGATTCCCTTAGAGCTCATAACGACTTGATCGCCACAACGACTCTATAAGTTGTCGTAACGATTTCTTTAGAACTCGCAACGACTTGCCTTTTGTTAAGTGTTTCATATCGATTTCTTCATAAACACAACGACTTGCATCTCATAATGATTTGTTAAGTGTTTCATATCGATTTCTTCATAAACACAACGATTTGCATCTCATAACGATTTTTAAGTGTTTCATATCGATTTCTTCAGAAACACAACGATTTGCATCTCACAACGATTTGTTAAGTGTTTCATATACACAACGATTTGCATCTCACAACGATTTCTTCTGTGTCACAACGACTTGGTCAAACCTGACTTATTCGTAACGATTTCATAAGTCATATAGTCATCGATTTCATATTGACTTGATATCTTATTCATCTTAAAAGCGTTGAATAGTCAAAGTCCACGTGGACATCTCTCTGACGATTTTGCATTTATGAGATCTGAACATATCTCTGCATTCATGCAAACCATATCATCCTTTATCATGCCTACTCTGATAATGTCTTTTAGGCTTAAGCTATTTGGCACTACTATTTTCATGTCTATTACTACTGACGTTGAATGACATCAGAGACAGCTTAGCTGTCTGCTATTTGAGTTTGACATTTGTGCAGACCTCTGATCCAGCTTCACGGTACAACGTTAAACAAATAGAAGCCAACAGATATCTTTGAAGATCTCATCTCTTTGCGTGTTCAAGCAATCAAAAGACTGTTGACTGGAAGCTTCCAAGACTCCAGATGTCATTCAGTCTAACGACTACTCAAAAGAGAGACAACGGACACTTCAACGTCTACATTTCAAATTGAAGATATAAATTCAAGTCAGAAGAACAAAGAATACCTCTCGCGCATTCAAGCATTCAAATTCTTCTGAAGAAAGTCCAGAGCAAAGAACCTTCATTCCAATTAGCTTTTGCTCTTTTGCTCTCCACTAGTTTGTGAAAATCTTGAGAGAGCATGTATAGTTCTGAGAGTGTGCCTTGTCTAAAATCGGTTTGCTCTCAGTTCTAGTTGCTTCAGATCCTTGCTTATCAAAAGCTTGATCTATGGGCTTAGATTTCATTCACTCTCTTTGTGTTGTTCCTTTCGGGTGTGAAGGAAGACCTGGTGTGGTATCCAGGGTGTTGTTCCCTTCGGGTGTGAAGGAAGATCTGGTGTGGTATCCAGGTGTTGTTCCCTTCTGGTGTGAAGGAAGACCTAGTGTGGTATCCAGGGTGTTGTTCCCTTCGGGTGTGAAGGAAGACCTGGTGTGGTATCCAGGGTGTTGTTCCCTTCGGGTGTGAAGGAAGACCAGCTGAGCTGGGTGTTGTAGCGTCCTTAGGGGGACTGTACCCTAGTTAGTGAAATCCTGAGTTGTTGCTCAGGGACTGGACGTAGGACTCCTAAGGAAAGAAGGTCCGAACCAGGATAAACCTTGTGTTGTGTGATTGTCTTCTTTGTGTGTTTGTTATTTCAACTAACTGTCACTAACCTACTTCGAAGAACGTTTGTGTGAATATTTTTAGTTACAGGTATCTTCTAGATTAATTTTTAAAGACCCATTCACCCCCCCCCCCTTTGGGCTCATCAACTGGACAACAAGTGGTATCAAAGCAAGTCTCTTCGACAAAGAAAGGATCCAACGATCTGAAGAGTAAAGATCCATGGCAGCTCAAAGTCACAACGAAGGTCAGTCTGTCAACCGACCACCATTGTTCGATGGAGAAGATTACACATATTGGAAAACCAGAATGGAATATTTTCTACAAGGCCACGACTATCAGATTTGGTCCATAATAGAAGAAGGGGATCTCCTTGTCACAAATGAGAAAGCTCAATGGACAGATGATGACAGAAAGAAGATCTCCTTAAATTGCAAAGCAAAGAGCATCCTATGCTGTGCTCTAAGTAAGAAGGAGTTCAACAGAGTTTCAGCCTGCAAATCCTCAATGGAAATGTGGGAAAAGCTCAGGATCACATATGAAGGCACAGACAAGGTAAAGGAAACAAGAATCGACATTCTTGTCACTCAGTATGAGAGATTTCATATGCAATCAGGTGAATCCATAACTCAAATGTTAGTCGGTTCACTGACATCACAAATGGTCTAGCTGGTCTAGGAAAGACCTATGAAATGAGAGATATGGTCAGAAAGATTCTTAGATATTTACCATCCTCATGGATCCCAAAAGTAACAGCCATTGAGGAAGCTAATGATCTAAAGAAAATGTTCTTAGAAAAGCTCATTGGGTCCCTTATGGCCCATGAGATAAACATGGAGAGATTAGGAGAATCCTCCAGCAGAAAGAAGCAGTCAAATGCGCTCAAGGCTGACGAAGAAGCGTCAGAAGAATCATTGGAAAACAGTGAGAACAGCAAGGACAGTGATGATGAAGAAGCTACGCTGTCCAGAAGACTTCAACAAATTCTAGCCAAAAAGAAAAAGTTTCAATCTGGCAGAAGATTCTTCAAGAGAAATAAAGAGTTCAAGAAGCAAGAAGGAAAAGATCTGAAGAAAGGAGAACCTACGTGCTATGAGTACAAGAAGCCTGGACATATCAAGGCAGATTGTCCAAAGCTCAAGAAAGATGAGTATAAGAAGAAGGACAACTTCAGACGATTCAAGAAATACAAGAAGAAGGCAATGGCAGCCGCATGGAAAAACAGTAGTGACTCAGACAGTGAGTCAAGCTCCTGCAGCGATGAAGAAGAAGCCAACTTGGCTCTCATGGCCAATGCCGAAGACAAGGCTAACCCTCAAGCATCCCAGTGGTATCTGGATAGTGGGTGCTCAAGGCACTTGTCAGGAAACCAGAAGTTATTCTCTCATCTTCAAGCTGAAGAAGGAACAGTCACTTATGGAGATAATGGGAAAGGAACAGTGATAGGCAGTGGCTCTGTGAACAACAATGAACTAAAGAATACATCAATTGAGGACAAGGATGATCCACCTCTGGAAGACTTGCAACAAAAGGAAATTACACATGAAAAACTTCCAAAGGAGTGGAGATACAAGAAGGATCACCCACTTGAGAATATCATTGGTGATCCATCCATAGGGGTAAGAACAAGAGGTAATGTTATTCCTTGTGATTACCTAGCTTTTGTTTCTCAAATAAAGCCTAGGACAGTCAATGAAGCTCTTTCTGATGAATCTTGGATAGTAGCCATGCAAGATGAATTAAATCAATTCAAGAGAAACCAAGTATGGTCACTTGTCCCTAGACCATCAGACCATCCAGTCATTGGCACCAAATGAGTGTTCAGAAATAAACTGGATGAAACTGGTGCAATTTTAAGAAATAAGGCCAGATTGGTAGCTCAAGGCTATTCTCAAGAGGAATGCATAGATTTCGATGAAACCTATGCACCTGTAGCTAGACTTGAGGCCATTAGAATATTACTTGCATATGCATCTCTTTGAATTTAACATTATTTCAAATGGATGTTAAATCTGCATTTTTGAATGGGTTCATAAAAGAGGAAGTTTATGTGGAACAACCTCCGGGTTTTGATGACACGGAATTTCCCAATCATGTTTTCAAACTTCACAAGGCATTATATGGTTTAAAGCAAGCACCTAGAGCCTGGTATGAAAGGCTTAGTTCTTTTCTTTTAAACCATGGTTTCAGTAGAGGTCAGGTAGATAGCACTCTTTTTATAAAGTCAAAGGTCAAACACATTCTATTAGTTCAAATCTATGTAGATGATATCATTTTTGGTTCTACTGATGAATCTCTTTGCAAGTACTTTGAAAAGCTAATGCAGGGAGAATTTGAAATGAGTATGATGGGAGAACTCAACTATTTCCTTGGACTTCAAATCAAACAAGGAAAGGAAGGAACTCACATCTGTCAAGCAAAGTACATAAAAGAACTCTTAAAGAAATTTGGATTCGAAAATACCAAGCCACTGTCAACACCAATGAGCACATCAACAAGGATGGACAGTGACAAAGATGGTAAGAAAGTAGATCAAAAGATCTACAGAGGTATGATTGGTTCACTACTTTATTTAACAGCTAGTAGACCAGATATACTATTTAGTGTATGCATGTGTGCTAGATATCAAGCTGATCCTAAAGAATCACATTTAATTTCGGTGAAAAGAATATTTAGATATTTAGCAAGATCTCACGACTTAGGTCTATGGTATCCAAAACACTGTGAAATTAACTTAGTAGGTTACTCTGATGCTGACTATGCTGGATGCAAATTAGATAGAAAAAGCACCAGTGGTGGTTGTCAATTTCTTGCAGGATGTTTAATATCTTGGTCTTCAAAGAAACAAAATTCAGTAGCATTATCCACTGCTGAAGCTGAGTACGTAGCTGCTGGAAATTGTTGTACACAACTCTTATGGATAAACCAACAACTTGAAGACTTCGGATTAAACATTAAATCCATCCCACTGCTGTGTGACAACACCAGTGCCATAAATCTCACCAAGAATCTAGTTCAGCACTCAAGGACCAAACATATTGAGGTTAGATATCATTTTATTCGTGATCATGTTGCAAATGGAAATATTGAAATATACTTTATTGATACAATTGGTCAATTAGCAGACATTTTCACAAAAGCCTTACCTGAAGAGAGATTCACATCTCTTAGAAGGGAATTAGGCATGTGCAATTTGTGATAAAAAGTTTGCTTACAAATGGCTCACTAAATTTCAGAATTAAGTAATTTTTCCCTCCGTGACGTTATGTAAAAGAAATTCAAATTATCCTTTGTAACCGCTCTCTCATTGAAGTCGGTTTAAATAGTCAACACCTTTTGTCGTTTTCCTCCGCCTTTTGGCACCTCACTTTCCACCCCATTATTTATTCCAAAAAAAAAATTAAATGCGATAACGATTCATCTCCCGTCATCAATCCTTTCCCTCTTTATCTGCTTATGCGAGCCGATGCCCTAACCTCTTCAACAACGACTCTCGACCCTTTGAAAATTCGCTCCCATTCCCGCGAAAGATCTCTTGAGGGATTTCACTCCTTCCCTCATCTCAATCCTCCAGAAACCTTCTTCACCTGATTCCATGGCCGCATCCGTCATCGCTGGAAGTCTTGGGGGCTACGGCGCTAAGTTCCTCACTCCTGAGCAGCAGGAGAGGTTCACCTTTGTGAAAATTAAGGTCTGTGGAAACAAGGCAGTGGACATAGCAGATCTTGAAAAGAATGGTATGCACAGCGTAGCAGCAGCATTAAGCAAGATGCAGTGGTTAGGTATCACCACCTTCTCAGAGGTAAGTTATCCAGACCTCGTGAAGGCCTTTTTTGTCTGTTTGAAAGCAGAGGCAGACGGATCCCTAGTTTCATCTGTTAAGGGAACTCTGATTAAGATAGATTATGACCTTTTGCACCGGTTATTTGGGGTGAAGACTTCAGGGCTCAGTGGGGTTCACACCGTGGACGCCCAAGTTAAAGGTCTTGGTATTGTAGGGCCGGAGTTCAGACTGAGGGATGGAAAATTAGACATTAATCAGTTCAATGCCTTCAACCGCCTCCTTCATTTCATAGTTTGCCAAATCTTAGTTCCTAGAAGTGCAACGTTCTCAACCTGCACCAAGGCTGATTCAGATATAATGTTTTGGGCCATTCAAAACAAGGAGATTAACATGGCCGAAGTGATGTTTGAACGAATGAAGTTTGCTCGTGACCAGATCTGGGATACAAGGAGTAAGCTTAATGTGTCGTTGCCTTATGCCCACTTACTTACAGAGATATTCAAATACTTTGGTGTTGATTTGTCTGGGGCGGTAGTAGAGAACATGGGCCAAGCTATTAGGTCTAGGAACCTGAGAAAGAGTGGTTTTTCGTTGGTAAATGGAATTTGGTCTAAAACCTCTGTAGCAGAAGGAGAGGCCCTCATTGAAGATGTCCCAGAAGTTCAAGAAGATGCGCCCGAAGCCTCAACAGAGCCAGCAGGAGCAGCATCAGTAGCAAATGATGAACCATCAGAACTTGCAGCATCATCTGAATTGACAGTAGCAGTTCAAGCAGAGTCGCAACCTTCAGTAGCTCAAGCAGAAGAACCAGTGGTAGGTGCAGTCACTCCTCTGCGCTCCTCTAGTGTAGCCTTTATCCGTAGAGAAGTGTTGGACTCTATCCATACCCCTCCAGTCATTACGGAAGCTTGTGGAGTGTCAGTAGAAGAAGTTGTGGCATCAGGCCACATTGAAGAAACGAGCAATCAGCTGCTCCGGGAGTCGCAGTTTTTGTAGATGCTCCCATTCAGGGGGAGCAAGACAGGATCATGGAAGATGCTCCCATTCAGGGGGAGCAAGAGACTGAAGACCTCTCTGGATCTCAAGGGGTGCATACAACAGATGCCCCTGTTCATGAAGAACAGACCACAGCTAATCAGGATACAGCTGAGAGGAAAGGCAAAAAGATTGCTCACAGAAGGCAAAGGACATCACAGAAGCTAAAGTTGGAGCCTATTCTGAAAAGATTGGAAGCTCAAAATGAACTCTTATCCTTAGTCCAATCAGATGTAAGCTCTATCATTGTTCGCCAGGACTCTACTTCCAATGATGTATCACAAGTAAAACATTCTTTGAAATGGTTTAACAAGGAAATGAGCAGCATGAAGGCAACACTTTCTGAGATTCTGAAGGCAGTAAGTTCTCCACCTCATGGCACTCTAAATGTTTCAGAAGCTGTTCTTAGGCCATCAGGGCCAGTACTCGCAGAAGAAGACAATGTGCCAGTTCAAGTTCAAACTCAGCAGCAAGCAGAAGAACCCGGACCATCTGATAAGAATGCAGGGCCATCTGGGCCATCTCTCCGTGCAGAAGCTTCACTGCAGCCTAGTGTGGTTGAAAGGCCATCAGGGCAGAATCATGAAGAGGAGTCTCATGTGACTGTTTCAATGGCAGATGAAGTACCCTCTGATGATCAAGGGCCAGCAGTACAGGTTGAGGGTCTGTCATCCCTGGTGATTTCGGCAGCAGTTGGAGAAGCACAGGCTGTTGTTCCCGAGCCTTCCACTCTTCCTACTCCAGCCCCTTCTTCTCCACCCACCTCATCCACAGCTCCTCCAGCACCTCATGTTCCCAAAAGACCACGTTCACGTCAAATCTCCTCTCCCACTCCTTTTACTTCTTCCATCACTCCTTTACCTTCCTCCTCTGTTGAAGTTCTTCCCAGATCTTCTTCAGTTGGAGCTTCGTCATCTGGTCCCTCCTCCTCAAGACCAAGTGATCCTCCTACCATCACTCCTGACTCTTTAATTCACCCACCAGCACCTCCATCTTTCATCACTCTCATTCCTGAAGGTGCCCAACTCACCCAACCTGAGATCCATGGCATCAAGGATGAATTTGAAGAAGCCATTCTCAAATCTGTCCTAGCCACTGGAACTCACTCTCACAGGACTAGTATTTCTAGCCCTGTTTCCAAAAGAAGGAGACTCACTTCCACCCTTCCTGTCTCCTCAGATCCTTGCTATCCACCTCTATGGTTTTCCCTAGCCATAGCCAATAAGCACAAACCCCTGTATGAGGAATACCTTCAAAAAGTGGTTTTTGCTCATATTTTTTGTTTACCTTTCCAAAATCTTTCCAACCATCTTTCTACCATTTTCCCTTACACTTCTCATTCAAAGGCTCAACAGTCAAAAATCGTTTCTGTAACTGAAGCCAAGAATGAAGAGCAGTGGGCTCGGGTCAATAGTGTTTTGTACTCCAAATTTAAGAGAGTGCAAGCTGCCAGATATCCTCCCAGGGAAGCCCCTCTCCCTCTGTATGACTGGTTCCAGATCCATCACAAGAACTTGTTTGGACCCTTCATTCAGAAAGAAACAAGTTCATCAGGCAGTATCAGATGTTCTGCAATTACTGCTATGTCAACAGCTTGGATGAACCTCAGTTGAGACAGTTTCGTGCAGCCATTACAGCTTTGCAGTCCACTCATTGTGAACCTCTTCAGGTAGACTTTGCTACCTTGAAGTTCCCAGACATTGTGTTCCTTCCACCGCTCCACTCCTTGATCATGGATTCCTCGGTTGGTACACTTGTCTTTGAGAGAGCTGCTAGAGTCATGGCCAGGTTGCATGTCTATGAAGGCCGTGATCTTTCTTTCCAAAGATTTGTGTTCAAACACTATCTTGATGGGCAGATTTCAGCTGACATCCTCGCTCCCATTCTCTCTGAATGTGAAAGGCTGACCTCTGATGAGGGATCCAGCTCTATCCATTGTCTGCTCAGCAGCTTTCTGATTTGAATGCCTCTCAGGCGTAAGCAAATCTCCCTCCTCTGACACCTGGTGACTTTCTGGACGCCAATTCTCGTCACCTCATCAGGAATACGTTCGCAGTCTGGCTTGAGAGATTCAAGATTTTTCATGATTTGAAGAAGGAGCTCCGATCTCATCAGATCTTCTATCCTATCCAGATGGATAAGTTTCTCCTTTCTGCCAGCTTTGGATCCTTCTCCACTTTCAAAATAGCCTTAGGTTTGGATAAATATGGGGACTTTATTTCTGAGCAGTGGAAACTTCATCTCAAGCGGATGGCCCCCACTATGGGACCCTCCTATAACATTGAAATTGGAGCTTTTCAAGCACATTTTGAAGAGCAGGAAAGATTGGCACTTCCTGTCATCCGACAGTTTGCCTCCTTGTTGTCTCATGCCTTCTATCTTGATCCTTCTCTTCGACCTCAAGATCGATAATAAAATTCACTTCTCTTGTCTTCATATATTTCTTATCCTGTCTTTGTCTCAGTTCGCTTTTTGCTTAATGACAAAAAGGGGGAGAAAATAAATAGGCATGTCTGAAATTTTTTTTTTTGCTTAGAAACTTAGCATATCATTTCTTTACAACTAATTTCAGATACTTTTATCCATGCTTATTGTTCAATTTTGTCATCACCAAAAAGGGGGAGATTGATGATCAGTCTGTCCCCATGTAATTTTAATTAATTACACATACATATATTTTGATGATTAACAAAACCAAACAAGAGCTTATCAATTATATTTAATGAATATTTCATAAGTCTTAAAGTACAGGAAAAACACCAAGGTCAAACAAGCCCACAAAAGGTATGCATTACTTCTCTGAAGCTTTAATCTCTTCAACATATTATTTCTCTAAGTCCAGAACGATTTCCTTATAAGCATATCGATTTCAATAGAATTATCATAACGATTTCCCTTCTGGCTGAAAAGTCATGTTGTTTCAAACAAGTCGATGCCATAACGATTCTATAAGTCATCGCAACGACTTCTTCAGAAAGCGTAACGACTTGCCTGTCATAACGATTCTATAAGTCATCGCAACGATTTCTTCAGAAAGCGTAACGACTTGCCTGTCATAACGATTCTATAAGTTATCACAACGATTTATTTAGAACTCACAACGACTTGCTCGCCGTAACGATTCTGTAAGTTATCATAACGACTTCTTTAGAACTCGCAACGACTTGCTCGCCGTAACGATTCCTTTAGAGCCCGTAACGACTTGCTCGTCACAACGACTCTATAAGTGACCGTAACGATTCCTTTAGAGCCCGTAACGACTTGCTCGTCCTAACGACTCTATAAGTTATCATAACGATTCCCTTAGAGCTCATAACGACTTGCTCGTCACAACGACTCTATAAGTTGTCGTAACGATTTCTTTAGAACTCGCAACGACTTGCCTTTTGTTAAGTGTTTCATATCGATTTCTTCAGAAACACAACGACTTGCATCTCATAACGATTTGTTAAGTGTTTCATATCGATTTCTTCAGAAACACAACGATTTGCATCTCATAACGATTTGTTAAGTGTTTCATATTGATTTCTTCATAAACACAACGATTTGCATCTCACAACGATTTGTTAAGTGTTTCATATACACAACGATTTGCATCTCACAACGATTTCTTCTGTGTCACAACGACTTGGTCAAACCTGACTTATTCGTAACGATTTCATAAGTCATATAGTCATCGATTTCATATTGACTTGATATCTTATTCATCTTAAAAGCGTTGAATAGTCAAAGTCCACGTGGACATCTCTCTGACGATTTTGCATTTATGAGATCTGAACATATCTCTGCATTCATGCAAACCATATCATCCTTTATCATGCCTACTCTGATAACGTCTTTTAGGCTTAAGCTATTTGGCACTACTATTTTCATGTCTATTGCTACTGACGTTGACTGACATCAGAGACAGCTTAGCTGTCTGCTATTTGAGTTTGACATTTGTGCAGACCTCTGATCCAGCTTCACGGTACAACGTTAAACAAATAGAAGCCAACGGATATCTTTGAAGATCTCATCTCTTTGAGTGTTCAAGCAATCAAAAGACTGTTGACTGGAAGCTTCCAAGACTCCAGATGTCATTCAGTCTAACGACTACTCAAAAGAGAGACAACGGACACTTCAACGTCTACATTTCAAATTGAAGATATAAATTCAAGTCAGAAGAACAGAAGAATACCTCTCGCGCATTCAAGCATTCAAATTCTTCTGAAGAAAGTCCAGAGCAAAGAACCTTCATTCCAATTAGCTTTTGCTCTTTTGCTCTCCACTAGTTTGTGAAAATCTTGAGAGAGCCTGTATAGTTCTGAGAGTGTGCCTTGTCTAAAATCGGTTTGCTCTCAGTTCTAGTTGCTTCAGATCCTTGCTTATCAAAAGCTTGATCTAAGGGCTTAGATTTCATTCGCTCTCTTTGTGTTGTTCCCTTCGGGTGTGAAGGAAGACCTGGTGTGGTATCCAGGGTGTTGTTCCCTTCGGGTGTGAAGGAAGACCTGGTGTGGTATCCAGGGTGTTGTTCCCTTCTGGTGTGAAGGAAGACCTGGTGTGGTATCCAGGGTGTTGTTCCCTTCGGGTGTGAAGGAAGACCTGGTGTGGTATCCAGGGTGTTGTTCCCTTCGGGTGTGAAGGAAGACCAGCTGAGCTGGGTGTTGTAGCGTCCTTAGGGGGACTGTACCCTAGTTAGTGAAATCCTGAGTTGTTGCTCAGGACTGGACGTAGGACTCCTAAGGAAAGGAGGTCCGAACTAGGATAAACCTTGTGTTGTGTGATTGTCTTCTTTGTGTGTTTGTTATTTCAACTAACTGTCACTAACCTACTTCGAAGAACGTTTGTGTGAATGTTTTTAGTTACAGGTATCTTCTAGATTAATTTTTAAAGACCCATTCACCCCCCCCCCCTTTGGGCTCGTCAACTGGGCAACACCTACATATAGTTACGGTTTTACATAATAATGTGTAAAAGTAGTTATTTTGACTACGGTTTACTAAAAACTATAAGAAAAAAATTAGAATATACTTATGAAAATTTTAAAATATATGTATTGGTCAATGCATAACATCTAAAAAAATAAAAAAACCGTAGGTATAAGGTTTAGTTATGGCGGTAATGCGCGGGAAATGAAAAAAGTTGGATTAATTTAAGGGGGTCTCCCTTCCATGGGATACCACAACTCATCGTCTTCTGCTTCTTCCTCCTCCTTCAGACTTGGCGAGCGGCAAGGCCTAACCGAAGCCGGCGGGGGAAGGGGAGGGAGACTGGAGACAGGAGGGCGGACCCTCCCATCTTTTTGCTACCAGTATATATATATATATATATATATATATATATACTGGTAGGGCAAACTAGGGAGGGGGCCTCTATCTGCCCAGAATTCTCCTTGCACAGTGCATCGTCTTTGGATTATTCTCCTGGATATAGCATGACAGCAATGGCGGCGGCCTCCATTGCTATCCAGTGCAAGGCATTCTTGCGTGGTGAAGATAGGATGGTCGTTGGCGATCGCATGGTGGAGGGGCGTTGTTGCCCGCCGCACCTGAGGCGGCCCTGTTCTTCGGCGGTTGTGAAGCGGTCGCCAACTAGGGCTGTCTTGGCGAGCTCCCTTGCTCCGCGGGCTGTAGGGAGCATGGCCTCCCCCACCTCCGTCTGTGCGGATCCATTTCCCCGATGTTAGTTATCAGTGTCGATTGTCCCAGGAGGGGGACGGATCACCAGGGCAAGGATGAATGGATGCGAGAGTCTGTTTCTGAGGTACGTTTAATTTCATTTGTTAATCTTGGCATCTCTACTCTCTGCTAGAATGTCTGATCTCCTTTGGCGGGCATCCATCTCATCCTCTATCTTAAAATCGAGGGGGAGAGAGAGAGGCAGCAGCAAACCGAGGGGGAAGGAAGGGAAGCGATGGGCTTTGCAAAAGGGGGCCTGGAAGGAGAGAAGGTGTTCGAGGGGAAGATCTTCCCCAGGATGTACCTCCCCCCCGACCCGACGAGACGAAGGCGGGCGCCAGCGACCTGGCGGAGCTAGTGACGGGAGAGCGCGCGGCACTCTGGGAGGCACTGGAGCAGCACGACGCCCTCCTGTTCCGGGGGTTCCGGGTCGACGCCACCGAGGACCTCACCGGCGTCGTGGAGGCATTCGGGTCGGAGGAGATGCCCTACTCCTACGCCCACACCATTAAGGCCCACCATGTCTTCACGGCCAGCGAGGACCCCGTGGACCAGTTCATCAACTTCTACCACGAAATGTCTCTCATAATATAAATGTCATCATCGACATCTCTCTCTCCCTCGCTCATTCGCGCTCTCTCCCCCTCTTAAAAGATCATCCATAACCTGCGCAGGTCAAGGAATCATGCTCCGAGATGTTCTTCTACTGTCAACAACCATCACCGGAAAATGGGCAGACGGCCATCCTGCACAGCGACGTCTTAGCATGCTGGCGGATGATGAGAAGGATGCCCGCCAAAGGTGTGATTTCAGGTTTCTTTTTGTTGTAAACAAGTTTTTTTCATCCTTTTCAATATTGTCATTTATGCATACTGCATTTTATTTTGTAAAAAAGAAAATGTCTAGCAAAAATGTTTTCACCCCTACTACCACATATGTGTTGTCTTATTTGCATGTTGATACCTGAATGTAGAAGGATGCAATAGGATAAGAGTGCTTATGCGTACTAGATCTTTTGTACCACTAAGTTTTTTGTATTATTGTTCTTGTATGTGTCATTACTGAAAAGTAGATAAGATACACGGTGATATTAATACATTTAGAAATAAGGGAGCGTAATAATTAGCATCCCATCAATGTGGGCTTTGGTCACACAGCTCCTGCTAGAATGCAGTCATGCTGTGGTGGACAATCTTGAGTACATTTTTAGTAGTTTACGCACACACACACATATATATACAATTATGTATCTCTTATAAAGAGATAGAGAGAAGATTTTGATTCTTGCTTCTCGTTACATAAATGATAAATATATAGAGTTTGTAAACCATTTATTGCTTTAATCCAAGGAGGTAACTGAAATTTTGATCACTTGATAGCCAAGTACTTCTTTATTCCATGATTTGAGCATGTTTCTGGTTGCCTTTAATTTTAGGTGCAGAGTAGATACGAGGGATGTAGCTAGTGGACTGGTTCTCCATGTTCTTTCCACTACAGACATGAATTTACTGTAACCATACATGTTGAAAGCAAAATCTGACTTTTAGATAGTTGGTACTAATTGTCTTGACTAGAATTGGAGAATGATCTGAAGCTTCTCTAGACATTTTCCTTAAATATTTTGGCAGCTTGTCAAAGATGTTTAAAAAATAACATCTTCACTTGAATCTTTACTCATCTTTGGTTCTAGTTCACCCTACTGAACATGTTCCTTTTTTTTTCCTCCATGAATAATATCTCAAATATTTCCTTTAAATATGTTAATTGTATTTCTCTATGTTGCAAGTCAAAAACAATCTCTTGGTTTATTTTTTAGCAAAGTTGGAATCATGTTTAAAGTTGTACCACTTTAAACTATAGGGATTTTTTTGTATCATGAATGCCTTCAGATCTTGCTCTGTTTCTGGTTTTCCATATTTCCCATAAAGTGCAGAAAATAGTCACTTGAGTGAATATTTCAAAATAGGATGAAGACTTCTTTGTCATTAAGGCAGAACTTGCTAGTTGTTGAGTGTTGTGTGTCAAATTCAAGTCCAGAGGAAGATATGAAACCCCAAATATGGCTGGCCCACTCATTTTTAAGAAATAAATGATCAACAGTTTCCTGTACATTATGCTTGCAACAAGAACATTTTGATGGGCCATTAATACCAAGCATTGCAATCCTGTCATCAGTTGGAATGCAATTCTGCATAATTCTCCATATGTGAATTGAAAGTTTAGAGGGTATGCAAGAAAATCATATTTATGCCATGAGATCCAGTGTCTTTTGGGGCCATAGGAAGAGGATCCCCCAAAAAATCTTGTTAATGCCTTTTCTATCATATTGTGCACTCCCCTGTACAAAACTAAACTGGAGTTGCCCTCTTGTATATGGACATGCTTGCTTGATATATGGAGGCCATGTGTGTATGGATGCTAATATGTTTTGTTCTTTCTTGCTATGGATGCTAGATCTTATATTGTTTCAAGAAAATATGAAAACTGTGAACTGCAGGGTCAGCTGTACTTAGATGGATTTGTATATGTCTTCTTGTGTAGACTGCCACTCAAATGACATGTCAGGTGAGGTCTATCCTGTGGATGTCTACTCTGTTGGCAGGTGAGGTTTTATCCAAGTTGAAAACAAAGTTTTTAGGAATCTCTGTGGATGTATACCCCATAACAGAGTTTCTAGAATGTCTGTATGTGAATTATGACTTTGAGGGTGCACAGAGAAAGCTCAGGGAGTGCGAGCTTGTATGACTTCTTATTCTGTCAAAGTTTATTTTTGCCCAAACAGTCAGTTTAATGTGCTGGTTTCATCTCTTTTCAGTGTTGTGTGCAATCTCCAAGTTCTTTTATTCTTTCTTATGTGCTCCATTTACCACAATTTCAGTGTTGTGTGCAATCTCCAAGTTGTTTTCCATGAATTTAATTTTTGTTAGCATCTTACCTATGTTATCTGAAAAGGCAAGCAAGGTGCCATGGATATTGTTTATTTGAGTATGAGGAAAGAAAGCTATATGGGTTGTTTGAAGCAACTTCTGATGGTGCTATGGATATTGTCCTTATGGCTTTCAGCTCATCAGGGAAGCTGTTCTCTGCCCAGGTAAAATGGGCTTGTTCAGTTTTATCTAATGTAATTATGGCTTATCAATTTGCTAAGACTCTACATTTTTTTGAAATGTCATCTGGATCCAGGTTTCTTTCAGGATAATCTTGTGTTGCCCTCCATTAACTGAAGGTGAATTTTTTTATGCAATCAAAGAAAATTACCATGCTCCAAAGAAGTTCCACCTTTATTTGTCTGGAAAACAGGTCTGGAACCTTTTTTTTTCTGCTGTATTAGCAATGGGGAGAGTTTATTTCTTATTCATCGAGTACCTGCAGAAAGAAAACCAGTGGCAATGCTTTGTTCCTGAGACTACTCTTGCCTTTGAATCATGTATGTCTATGCCACAGGTCATATTGAATGATCCCTTGCTTGGCAAGAGAGTTGAAGATGGTACTTTCTCTACTGTTCCAATTGAGATGAATTCCTTGAAAATGCAAGTCTGTTCATTTTTACTATTTTACATATGGACTTTTAATGGTCTATTCTTGTGACGTTAAGTGATGGGCTCCAGTTTCTTTTATTTATAAAGTGCATCTTGCTGCTTGAGAATGTCTGATAAACTTGTAGTTGTTTCTCATGTTTTTCCAACTTGTCATTCCCAAATTCTCTGGGTAACTATAGTAATAATTTTTTCCTTGTGATGGGTGTCATTCCCAAAATATCTCTCTGTTATGCACCATGTTTTGGTGGAGGAATGAGATTTTGTGTAGGGACTGATTTCACCAAGATGGAAATGGTTGTCTTCCTCCATTACTTGGTCATAAATTACAGGTAGCACCCGGAATCTAAACTCCTAAGCCTTGTGTAGTAGTTCCAGTGTTCCATGATTCCTGTCCTATTTATGTTTTTCTTTTATGAATATACTTGTGACAAGTTGAACCTTCTTTTGGCTTGGAAAATGAGCAGGTGGAAAGCAATCAAAGGTGGGAATACCATCCGAACTCACCTTTGAGTCCTCTATGATGGGAATAGCAGGCAACCAGGAAAGGGAAAGGAATTCCCAAGAAAATATATCATAAGGAAGCAATGGGTAAGCAGAGGCAGACAACAAGTATCTCCCATTTGCCACATCTCACCTGAGGGGCACAGGCTCTGAAGATTTTGGCTCTAAGTCAAGGATGCATGTGTTAGTTTTGCTAGAGTTCCAGGAGGTACTTATAGGGAAGAAGGCCAAGCTTTTGTTCAGTTTATATAACAATGCCAGATGTAAATATGTCAGACAATCCTTTAATGTTTGTCATAAAAGAAACAGGACAATCCTTCTGATGTGTATGAACTTAGTGGATCACTTTCCATGTGCACATCCACAATCCTAGTGCAACGTCTGCTGGCAACTGCTGATCGATATGTATTTGATCGGCTGAAGCTTTTATGTGAATATTATAGATTTGAATGTTGTTTTGCTTATGTGATGCAGATGAGTGGATATGGATTTGACTTTTATTTTATTTATGTGGATGTATCTGTATTTTATATGTGCTTGTGTATAGCATGCATGCTTGTACAATACATTCTACATGTTTATATTAGATATGAACATGTATTTAGTTTATATTTGTAAAAAAAAAAAAAATCTACACCTACGATTTTTAATATTCATAACTACACATGATTACAGACAATACTATAAAACCATAGGTATATATATTGCGACATTTATTCCTACAGTTATTTATCATCATCTCAAAAAATGGTATTACTACGGTTATAAAACCATCAGTATAGATGGCAATACCTATGTTTTTTTGGGAATTTTACCTATGCTTTGTATGAATCTTTACCTACGGTTAATATTTGTATGAATAATCCGATATATAGCTACGATTATTTTTCTGTGGGTATAGGCTTTAGTCACGCGCGCATGCGTGTCAGATTCAAACCGTAGCATTTTTCGTAGGTAAAGGGTTTTACCTTCGGATTTTGGGAATATACCTACAGTTATTATGCAAAGTTATAGGTCATTTGTTTTGTAGTGTTGCACCGTTGGACATTCAGACATATGCTGAAATGGTCAAGAAGGCTCAATTGCTAGAAAATGCGACTGATCTGACCGATCGCATCAAAGGAAGACTGGTTAAGAAGGAACCAGCATCCGGTTCCTCAAGCAAGCCCACAAATGGCAAGAAGCAGCCGTTCAACATCACTGGAGGGTCTAACTAGGAAAGGAAGCCCAAGATACCTACTCCCCCGAACACCAACAAGACCAACTGCGAGCACTGTGACAAGCCTGGTCACACTGCCGCTGAATGCTGGAGGAAAGCAGGCGCTTGTCTACGTTGCGGAAATCGCAATCATCACATTTCTGAATGTCCTGTGCTGAAGGAACAGGAGAAGGAAAAACGTCCGATGGGACAAAAGAAGCCAGGCAGATTGCAGGCCCTATAGGAAATGGAGACCACCGAAGAAGGTGGAGTTGTCGAAGGTACTTTACCAGTCTTTTCCCAATCAGCATTTGTTTTGTTTGATACTGGCGCAACCCATTCATTCATATCACAAGCATTTGCTGATACATTAAATGAAAAGCCAACATCTATGGCCTTTGAGTTACCTGCCACTACTCCACTGGGAGAAAAAGTGCAACTGAATAAGTATTTTCCATTAGCTGATGTAAAGATTGGTGATCTCAATCTGAGAGCTGACTTGATCTGTATGCCCATGGAGGGCTACGATGTTATTCTGGGAGAAGATTGGCTGTCCACGTATGGGGCTATCGTGGATTGTAGATCAGGGAAGATCTCCTTTAGTGAATTCCCTAAGCTGACCTTCACGGAACGTAGACACAAGAGGCACTTGTCTCTCGTCTCTGCTATAAAAGCACAGAACATGATAAGGAAGGGCTGTGTGGCATTTCTTGCCGCAATTGTGGTTGAAAAGAAATCATCAAAGATATCTGACATACATATAGTGCAAGAATACCCCAACGTGTACCCCGATGAGCTGCCAGACATTCCACCCAAGAGAGATGTAAATTTCTCAATTGATCTAACACCTGGAGCAGCACCGGTGTCACGCCAACCTTAGAGAATGTCCCCGACTAAATTGAAAGAATTGAAAGAACAATTGATGGAACTATTGGAAAAGGGATTTATCAGGCCAAGTACTTCTCCTTGGGGAGCATCAGTGTTGTTCGTCAAGAAGAAGGTTGGATCTATGAGATTATGCATTGATTACAGGCAGTTAAATCATCTCACTATCAAGAACAAATATCCTCTGCCTCGAGTCAATGAGTTGTTTGATCAAATATCAAGAGCTGAGTATTTCTCTAAGATTGACCTTAGATCGGGATATCATCAGATGAGGATTAAAGATGCAGATATTTACAAGATAGCTTTCAGGAGCAGGTACGGTCATTATGAATTTGTAGTCATGTCTTTTGGACTAACCAATGCTCCTGTAGCCTTTATGCAACTAATGAACAATATTTATCGGCCCTACCTCGACAAATTTGTCGTGGTATTTATTGATGATATTCTCATATACTCCAAGACAAAGGAAGAGCATGAGGAGCATCTGAGGATCGCTCTGCAAATCTTGCGGGACAACAAGCTCTATGCTAAATTGAGCAAGTGCGAATTCTGTCTCAAAGAGGTGTCATTTCTGGGCCATGTTATTTCCAAGGATGGTATCACTGTCGATCCTTCCAAGGTTGAAGCTATGCTAAATTGGGAGAGACCGACTAATGTTACCGAGATCAGAAGATTTCTTGGACTGGCTGGTTACTACAGACGGTTCATAAAAGACTTCTCCAAAATAGCTATACCTCTTACTCTCCTGACGCGAAAAGAGAACCCCTATGTCTGGAGCAAGGAGTGCGAGAAGAGCTTTCAGACCCTGAAGCAACTCTTGACATCTGCACCTGTCCTCGCGTTACCAGTCGAGGGCGAAGGATTCTCAATCTACACGGATGCATCTGGTATCGGTCTAGGCTGTGTGTTAATGCAGAATGAGAAGGTGATAGCTTATTCTTCAAGGCAGTTGAAGCCTTATGAAGTCAATTATCCTATCCATGACTTAGAATTAGCTGCTGTGGTATTTGCACTCAAGATATGGAGACATTATCTGTACGGGAAGCAATTTATTGTCTACTCCGACCACAAGAGTCTGAAGTACCTATTTTCTCAGAAAGAGCTTAAGATGAGACAAAGGAGATAGCTGGAGTACTTGAAGGATTTTGATTTCAACATTCAATATCACCCATGCAAAGGTAATGCAGTAGATGATGCACTTAGTAGGAAGCCAGTAGCTTCTTTATCTTGTCTAGTCATGGGCGAGATGCAATTGTTAGAACAGTTCGCCAGTCTGGATCTGAACATTGAGCAAAGAAATGATGAGATGTTAGTTGCTAATCTTAGAGCTCAACCCGACATCTTTGTCGGGATCAGAGACCAGCAAGCTAATGAACCATTCCTAGCCCGAGTCAGGGAGACCATAGTAGACAAGCCTGATTTCTCTATCACTGAAGACAGTAGATTATTATTCCAAGCCAGAACATGTGTGCCTGACAATGAAGAGCTGAAAAGAAATTGATGGATGAAGCCCACAAGACCAAGTACACAATTCACCCAGGTGCAACCAAGATGTACCAAGACATGAAAAGGTCATTTTGGTGGCCCAACATGAAGCGTGAGGTGGCTGAGCACGCCGCGCACTGCCTCACAAGTCAACAGGTAAAAGTTGAACATCGTCGTCCTGCTGGTGTACTTAGACCCCTGGACATACCGAAATGGAAGTGGGAAAGCATCGGAATGGATTTCATCATGGGTTTACCCCGAACTCGTGGTGGACTTGATGCTATATGGGTTATTGTGGATCGTTTGACTAAGTCCGCACTTTTCCTTGCAATTAAGAGTACATGGAGTGTGGATGTACTTGCAGCCCTGTATGTAAAGGAAATAGTGAGATTACATGGAGTCCCCGTGTCCATTGTCTCAGATCGTGACCCTAGATTCACATCTAGGTTCTAGAAGGGACTTCAGACTGCTCTAGCACCAAACTTAATTTTAGCACTTCCATCCGCCCACAGACTGATGGGCAGATGGAAAGAACAAATCAGATAGTGGATGACATGCTACAAGCTTGCACTATATATTTTGAAGGGTATTGGAATGAGCAGCTATCCCTAATTGAATTCGCCTACAACAACAGCTATTAGGCCAGCATTAAGATGGCACCATTTGAAACACTGTACGACAGAAGTTGCAGATCGCCAGTGTGCTGGAATGAAGTTGGTGAACAACAATGGCTGGGACCCGATATGGTGCAGAACACTAGCAGGGATATACAGATTATTAGAGACAGAATTAAGATAGCTCAGTCCAGACAAAAGAGCTATAATGATAAAAGAAGAAGAGATTTAGAATTTCAAATCGGAGATCATGTGATGTTGAAAGTATCCCCGACCCGAGGATTTCAAAGGTTTGGGATGAAAGGCAAGCTAAGATCAAGGTTCATAGGTCCATTCGAAGTGTTGGATAGAGTTGGCGAGGTGGCGTATCGACTAGCACTACTGTTAAACCACTCTCTGTTTGTCCTTGTATTTTGGTGATAACAAAACTTATGATGATAACAAAATTCATGATTAGATTGTTTCATCAATATTTATGATTATTTTCGGCGCACTAAAATGCTAAATTGATGTTCATTTAATATACATCGATTTCTATTCAAAGTGCCACATCGATTTCACTAACAACGATTTCATAAGTTACACAACGATTTGATCGTATAACGATTCGTTAAGTGAAACATCGATTTTATCGTACAACGATTTCATAAGTGAGAACAACGATTTGCTCTCATATCGATTTGGTTCTCATAACGATTCGATAAGTGAGCGCAACGATTTGCCCTCACATCGATTTGCCTTCTATAACGATTCGCTAAGGCTCATAACGATTCGATAAGTGAGCGCAACGATTTGCCCTCACATCGATTTGCCTTTCATAACGATTCATCTTAGCTCACATCGATTTCTTTGTTCACATCGATTTCTTTGTTCAAATCAATTTCTTTGGTCACATCGATTTCTTTGGTGAGAACAATGATTTGTTCTTCACATCGACTTGCTTATAAACTTCACATCGACTTTTGAATGCATAACGATTTGCGTAGATCGATTTGTTCATAAACATGCAACGATTTGATAAGTAACTTAAACAACGATTCACTTTAATTCAAACACAATTGTTTAAGTGCTTTTTGGCGCCTAAAGACAAGTCAAATATCTTCTGACAGAAAAAGCTGCATGCGTATTTTAGAGTCTTGTCAGAAAAAGATATGAACTACTATTTTCAGCATGTTAGCAGAAACATAGTGGTATGCACAGTTTATCATAAACACTCTTTTATGCTAACACTCTCTTCTATGCTTACAGAACTCGAAGACCACTAAAAGTCTGATTAAGACAAATGAAGAGAAGATCAGCAATGGCTAGAACTCCAACGGATCTCTTCAACGGATCTATTCAAAAGCTACTCATATAAAAGATGAAGCAAGGATGAAGAAAAGAAAGAGAGCTTTCCTGAAAATCTTTGAAGGAGTGTACAACCAGTGAGGAACCTCAACGCCACATACACTCAAAGAAAGAGAGAAAGAGCCTGAGCCAAGAAGAAGCAAGCAAAAGCGTCTCAAGCATTCAAGCCTTCAAGCTTTCTTTTCTCTCTTCATTCTCCCTGTGCTTATTGTAATTCTTGGGGAGAGTTTTTGCTGAGAGTTTTTGGGTAGAGGCCATTCCTGTAGAACTCTCAGCACTGTTCTTTCTTTTATAAGAAAGATATCTTGTCTAGCTGTAGGACTGTATACATTGTAGAACCTAGCTAGGGGTTTGTGTCTAGCAGAACCGCACTGGAGTTTGTGCCAGGAGGTTGGCTTCTTGACCTGTAAAAGAAGTGGGCTGCCTTCTTACCCGGGAAAGAGAAGAAGACCAGCTGGGGTGCTGGGTGTTGTATTGTCCTTGAGGGGGACTGTACCCTTGGTTAGTGAAATCCCAAGAGGTTGTAGATGCGGTTATTTTCCCATCCCGAAAAGGACGGAAAAACGATCGTCTCCACACAGGAATAGAGCGAACAGAATAGACGATGAAAGAAATAAAAACGCGATCGCCAAGTACTTTTCCTAAAAAGCACCAAAAGTGGGGACGGGTAGGAAAAGGGTGACGTGTACCTTTCTACCCATAGAAAAGAAGCGGGATGTGTGGTGCGGTGGGTTTACCCTCCTCTTTCAACCGGCCGGCCGGCGAAAGAGATTCAGCTCGGTACCTAGTACAAAAGACAACAAAAGGACGAACGAACGGGTTAAACGGCAATGTAGTAAATGAAAATAACAGAAGGCTATAGAAGAGGCATCAAAAGGGGTGCGAACACACCTTCTAAGGACTAAAATGCAAAACCCCTAAGTAGGTGAGAGAAGACATGCACGTGTGTGTGTGTACTGTCTAAAAAGAGCCCCAAAGGGGGGGGGGGGGGGGGGGGAGAAGAGAGAGGGATGAGATGGAAGCCGCTTCTAGACGGTTGAGATGACGACGTCTCCACGTGGATGGATCGGAACGGAGGATCGTCCGACGCTCCAGAACGTCGCGTACAGCACCACGGGATCTTCCAGACGATGGAGACGAAGGTCCGGAAGCAGAGACGTCGCGCGTGCAGGGCTCCGCCGTTGGGGGAGATGAAGGCTCTCTCTCTCTCTCTAAGAAACCCTCTCTCTCTCTCTAAAACCCTCACTCTCTCTCTCTCTAAACCTCCCCCCTTTCAAAACAAATGGCCGGATCCCCTGGAAATGGGCTTCTGCGCGAAGTCTTAATGCTGGGAAAAATCGTGTCGAGAACAGTCACCGCCTTCAAAGAGCTTAATTGCGTCGGCCTGACTTGCCGCGATTAACAGCCGCTCAATGTCCCATCAATCTGCCAAAACATGATGATTACGGTGCGCGACGATATTTAATAATCGCGTCGGCTTTAATCACCGTGATTTAGAAAGTCAAATTGATTTGACAGGCATGACCATATTCAGGTTCAAAACGCGTCCATCTAGAGCGTCGCGATTAACTACCGCCTGGCGGTTTGAAAATTGCGGCGGGCCAGCTGGTCGTGATTCGTAATTCTGACACCGTTCTGACACCTGACAGCGGCATGGTGTGTCAGGCGGCTAAGAATCGCGTTGTACAGGAACAACGTGTTTTCTTGCTGCGACATGTCCCCTGCCATGTGTCAGGGCGTGCGTGCTCTGACACGGACGTGATCATTTGACTTTTAATCGCGGCGGGCTTGGTGAACGCCATTAAACGTCGGTTACTGAGCGCGCTATAAAGGCGGTAACAAAATCGCGTCGGCTCGGGCCGCCGCGTTCATAGCGCCACAAAAGGCGTCGGCTGTGCTGGACGCGATTTAAAACAGTGCCCACAGCCCTTTCCAAGATTTTTTTGTGATATTTTCTAGCTTCTCTAAAAACCCTAAAATCCCTAAAAAGTAGGAAAACAGGAAAATTGCTTAAAATGTTAACTTAAGACAGTCACTTTTGAGGCGTTACAGCACAACCTGAAACTTGTCCAATTTTGGGAAAATTGGTGTGTCTACAGATGCCTCGCCTTGGCGTTTGCTTTGTAAGGAAGTGAAGCGGAATGACGTGAAATGAGGGAAACAAGGTGGCGTAAACGAAGAGGAATGAAGCGAAACAATCTGAAAAGTAAGCGCCAAGGTGTAATGAGACACGCCCTGTTAAGACACATGACTGGAGCCGTTCGTCAATTCATAATAAAGCCGCTCTTCAGAAACTCTTTTTGGAGAGGAAACTCATCGATCAAAGACAACTAAGCTAAGGAAAGTAAAGACAATGCGATGATCAACTTCCGTCGTCGGGAAGTTCCTAAGGACGTAATCCGTTAGGTTTCACCTCTGTGTGGGGCTGCCACGGCCGGAGGTGGATCGAAAAGTAAAGTAAAGGAAATGACAAGGATCCATGACGGATGAGTTTCTCTCTAAAAAGAAGACCTTCAAACAACTTTATGATAAACTGAGTATTGGACCCTGAGTGGAATATTCGGGTTGCTTTAGCAATTACGGACCAAGTGATTATCTTTAATTAAGCCTTTTAAGTGACCTTTCCTGAAGACCTGTGTGCAATGCATGCTGGGCTAAAAAGAAAATATTCATAAGACAAATAAAAATATCAAGTAATCAAGGATAATATTGTTGTACTGCAGGGGTCAGGATACCGGAAGGAACCGTCGTCCCCCTGTAGTGTAAACGACCTATCCTTAAGAGCAAGAATTCTCTGGAATTATCCTCGTTTTTGGTAGTGAAGGGGAACTCAAACTCCAGATTCATCAGGCCTTCAAGGTCCTTGATGTGCTTTAATAAGTATATTGTATAGTAGAATGCACTATACACAACATCCATGGAGGCTGTCGAGGATATTCGTGTTCCTGTAACGTGGCAAACATCTCGAATCCTGTATTTAGGCAGCACAAAACACATTAGTTCACAAAAAGCATGACAATTCAAAATCGCGTCCATTACACCGGACGCCTTTAACCACGAAAATCGCGGCGACTTTAGTGGACGCGATTTGCAGGAGCGGTCCAGAACCCAAAATTTTCACTTTTCTGCCTCTTGGATACAAGGGATAGCGGGGATGCTTCTAGACACTAGGTGAGTCACCCGAACCCACCTCCTCCAAACCCCCTTCACACATCAACCCCTCCCCCACACGTCCTCATCCTCATTTTCTCACCCACTCCCCTCACTCTTTCTTCCCCACAAGGCCCTAAGAGGGAGAAAGGAAAGGAGATTGGTGGAAATGGAGCATGGTGGTCCTTCTTCTTCCAAGGGACCAAGAGGGGGGAATTTCAAAAGGTTGAGTCAAGTGGATGGCCATATAAGCAAGCTTATTGAAGCTAATGTGGTAGGTAGACTTGAGCTCGGTTCTGTCCCCTTTAGCTTGATTAGCGTGTTCTTGACGTTCTTATGACTCAACTCTTACAATTTGAAGGATTACCCGCCCTTTCCGGGGAACCGACGCTTCATGCGTCTACCATGGCTCCAGCAACTTACCTCAAACATTACTCTAGGCATGACCAACGTTCTCAAACGATGGGGAATCAATAACCTTGCGGTTCATGCGAAGAAGTATCACGAGGTACATCTGGATTAGGCCGCCATGGGAGCATTAGTTGAGGTATGGCATCCCCAAACCCAAACCTTCCTCTTCAAAAACTTTGAAGCGACTATTCTTTTGGAAGAGGTCGAGGTGTTTCTAGGCCTTCGGTGGATGAAGCAAGGTGAAGAAGTAGAAATGATGATCGCGCCGAGGAGCTACACCAGCAAATCTGTTCTTGAAAGCTTCATGGATGCAAGAGAGGCCTATGAAATACGAACTGACAAAGGCATCCACCTCCAAAAGCTGGCGGTTTTGACTAAGCGGGAGCTTGGAGAAGCTGAAGATGATGAAGATTTGGAGCAGGCGATGAAGGGCTTCGCCATCTGCGTGGCGGGAGCAATCCTTTTCCCATCAACGGACAGCGTGCTAGAGCCGGATCAGTTAGGGGCCGTATGCGCCATCTGGGAGGGTGAAAGATTAGGACCGGCCGTCCTCGCCTTCCTTTACAGCGGACTCACAGCGTCAAGCCTAGGTAGGCCCCTGTACGGATCTATGCTTCTATTTACATGTTGGGCTGACCTGCATTTGAAATTCTATTTGAGTAACGAGGTTTCCACCTCGTCTCGGATCTTTTCCAAAAGTCCGCTGAAGCAATTAGACAACATTATTGGCCTGGAAGGGCGAGTGGCAAATCGCGCGCCACAACTGAAGACTCGGGCAGATTGGCGCGCTTACCTCCAAGATGTGTCTGAGGAAGTGTTCAATGTGGTTCCGATGCCATTCCCGAATCGGGAATTGAGGAGCAGGCTGGCGCCCGGTGTGGATCTTCGCTTGATCGGGGCATCCGAATTTGTATTGTACAATCCACACCGATGCCTCCCCCAGCTCGGGTTCGCTCGGCGCGTCTTTGAGGGGCCGTCACATATCCCGCCTATCAAGCGTCGGGAACTCGGCACTAACAACGACGGAGAGGAGGCGAACACAATCAAGGCCCTATGGAAAGTATGAATCTTCAGGAGGTCGGCTCCAAGTGAGAGGGAAAATGAGAATGAGAAGGCAAATTATGCGAGGGGTTTAAGAAAACTCCGATCTTGAGAGAATGTGATCTCAAGGAGTTTGTAAATATTGGGACAAGCTGTAAATGAATGAAAGTCAAGTTGTGTTTGAGTTGGCAAAACTGCTGTCAAAGTGCATGATGTTAAAAGGTTCCTTGGATGACATGAAATCATAGCATAAGAACTCAAGAGCTTGCTTGCAAAAATCGTTCTGCTGGAACACCGGCGGAAATCGCATCCAGGACAGTCGTCGCCTTTATCATATGTAAAACGCGTCCGGAAGACCTGCCGCGTATTACTGTAAAATGCGACGTTTGTTGCAGACGCGAATAAGGAATCCTTGAAATCTGCGCGCGCAGAGCCCGTACAGCTGTCATCATTACTTCTGAATCGCGACGACAAGGACCGCCGCATATCAAAATTTCAAATTTCGCGCCCCTGACAATTCGGTCAGGGGTCATGATGACTTCTGAATCGCGGCGTACATGGCGGACGCCTTTATTTATGGCGGTTCGAAATCCACATCTGCCAGACTGGGCGCGGTTTCGGGATATCCCTGAAGCGCGGCAGGAACGGAGGACGCCCTTTTTAAAGACAAATCGCGGCGTCTATAATGGACGCGATTAACGACAGTTTGAAAGCCGTCGCGCGCCTTCTTCCCCGGCCTCTCTCACTCCCTTTCACTATCGTTCTCTCACACCCTCGCTCTCGAACTCTCACCCTCTCTCTCGAACTCTCACCCTCTCTCACTCTCTCACTCAATGGAGAAGCGGGCGGCGGCGAAGCGGCGGCGGGGCCCGGCAGAGGCCACAGTGGAGGGCACGCCGGCCTCGTCGAGCGGCGGCTCGACGGAGGCGGTCATCGGCACCGAGCTCGCACTAGTGCCGGCGGCGGAGGCAGGCGGCGACGGCGACGGCGGCAACGGCGGCGCGCCGGAAGGGGCAGCGGAGGTGACGGCCGAGGAGGAGGAGGGGCCGTGGGCGGCACGGCGGCGAGGGCGGCAGGGGCGCGACCTCCCGGTGCGTCCAGACACGGTAAGTACCCTCCCCCTCCCTTTCCTTCCCATGGGTGAGAGACGGAGAAGAGAGGAGGGTGCGCCGGGCACCGGGAAGAAGGGGGGCACGAATCGCGTCGAGTTCAGACGACGCGATTCATGTCCCCAAATCGCGTCGCCCTAGGGCGTCGCGATTTGATATAAATCGCGACCACCTAGGTGGACGCCAATTAAGAACTGAATCGCGACGGCTGTGTCGGATGCCTTTTTTGCCAGAAGCTGATTTTTCTGCTTAGTTTGCTTGGACAGTTCTGATTTTAGATTTTCTTGTATTTTTCAGGGTATAATGCGGCCGCGGACGATGTGGCCCCTGGTTGAGGCGGCATACCAAGGCCTCCCGGATTTCCAGAAGGAGAGGGTCCGGGAGATGGGCTTCGGCTCGATCTTGGAGATTGAGCCGTTCTTCATTGACCCCCCACTCATTCAGGCAGTTAGGGAAAGGTGGGACCGGGCCAGCCGAGCGTTTCTCTTCCCGTGGGGGCACATGCTGCCTAGTTTAGAGGATGTGGCCCGTATTACAGGGCTGAGGGTGGACGGTGAGGCGGTAACGGGGGTCACCTATGCTGATTACACAGACCTGGCGTAGGACCTCCTGGGTTTGGAGCCCCACGGAGACGATCTCGGTGACCGGAGAGTGGTCGGCCGAGTGACGCTTTTAGGATCGTTGGGGCTGGCCAAGGTGAGGCAACGAGCAGACGAGCTCCTGCCAGACTTCGTGGAGCGGGCGGCAGGGTTGGCCAGGGCGGCATACGGCCAGGACCGCACGGAGACGGGGAGGGTGGATAGGGACCTCCGCAGGTTCCTAGTATTCTTCTTCGGCAAGATGTTGTTCACCACCAAGGGTGACGGCATCCACTGCCGATTCTTGGAGATACTAGGAGATCTGGGGAGGGTAGGCAGGTATGCTTGGGGGGCTGCACTGCTGGCGCATACCTTCGCCGACCTTTCTACCGGTACCGGACGGGAGACCACGGTGGGCGGATTTGCGCCCTTTCTTCAGGTATGGTTTTAAATTTTAAACTCCATTTCGGTTCATCTTTAAATTTTTTGCAATCTTGAATCTGTTACTGACATTGTTTAATTGTTTGCAGGTGTGGAGTTACCACTACCTTCCCTTGGGTAGGGCGACGGTGGTGCGTCCAGACGCCGTGCCGCTTGCACGGAGGTGGCTTCCGCTGGTGAGCACGGCCACTTACACCTTCCAACTGGAGGTCCTCTGCCAGCACGTCCGAGATTTCCCCGCACTTCTGGTAGTATTTCTTGCACACTCTTTCTTTAAGCTTAAGCATTATTGAAATTTGGATAACCGATGCTTGTGCAGGTGGTGTGGGAGCCTTATGCAGACCAGGGTGATGCCGACCAGCCCTGGGTGGTGAGTGGACAACCTCTGTTCAGGCGGGACATTTGGGTCCATTGCCTGAACGAGATCGAGCCACTCCGCCTCCGGCTGGCGGCACGCACACTGGGACTGCACCAGGGTTGGTGTGAGGAGACGGAGCCCCGGGGAATTGGCAAGAAAACACGAGGGAAGGCCAAGAGGGTGGACTGGCGTACCCGCTTCCCCGAGCAGTACGTCGACTGGAAGCGCGGAGGCCAGTTGGTAGAGTCGGACGCCCCGGACAGCATTGCGTACCTGCAGCGCTTCCAGGAGGAGTACGGCCACCGCGATTTCATGAGGCCAGAGAGGGTACGCACTTCTGAACCTGTATTATTTTGATTATACAATTTACAGCTACCTTATAATTTATACACGTGTACAGGATGGGAGGAACACCCTAATTGACCAGCTGCAGGGGCAGCTGGCGAGCACGGAGGTGCAGCTGATCGAGGCACGCGCGGCTCTCGAGACTCTGGTAAGTTCTTAAAGAAGTGCATACCTTTGCTTTAAGCTTTGTTTAACTTGCGATGCACTGACATCCTTTGCCTTACAGCGTGCCGCACAGTTGACGGTGGGCGTGCCGACACAGTGGGTGCCTCTTCCAGTAGGGGTGCCTCAGCTCCGGAGGTGGAGTCCCTTCAGCAGCAGTTATCTGCGGCGGTGGAGCGTGCTGAGCGCGCTGAGCGTGACCTCCTGGCACGGGTAAGTACTTTAAGTTAGATAATCATTCAAAATGTTTCTTTGTACTCACTTATGGCTGTCACTTGTGCAGAGTGAGGAGCTCCGGGATGCCCTGGCCCGTGAGACGGACACGGCTGCTGAGTTGATGCAGCTGCGGTCCCAGCTGACCCAGCGGGGGCCCGAGCTTCCTCGGGAGGTGGCCGAGCTATAGGCGTTGTTGTTACTAGAGCGCCGCGACCTGGAGAGGCAGCAGACCCGCTGGGAGCAGGAGCGGAGCCACTGGGAGTCAGAGCGCCGTGAGCTGGCGCAGCAATGTGTGGAGGCGAGGACCAGCCAGGGGGTAGCGGAACGCCTGTTGAAGGCGTCCAAGGAGAGGTACCGGCGCGGACGAGAGCGTGCGAGAGAGCAGGGATGTGTCAGTGCCTATTCAGAGAGCATCCTCGCGACTTCCTCTCAGTACGAGAGGAATGTTCGGGATGCTACAGCGGCACAGCGCTCTACCGGCTCACGGGCGCCGATGGGGCCTCCTGCCTTACCCACTGTGACGGAGCAGGGCGAGGCGGAGAGCAGTCGTCAGGCTGGACCTGCAGAGGGAGGCGACGAGAGTCAGCTTGCCTCGCCTTGAGGTTGTACTTTTATTCACCTTTTTTATGATGTCGTGCCCAGTGTGGCACTTTATGATTGTACACGGGTTCGGCTCCCTTTTAGCCGCACACATATGTATATACACATACTTTTGTGCATCCGGGTTTTGGTACCTGAAATATACTGGACAAACAAGTCAGGCGTCTGTTTTGGCTCAGCCCCTTGCATGTGTAAATATTTGCTGAGCTTCGGGGATTTGTCAAGGGGCTGAGCCTTTATAAAAATGAGGCGAAAAAAAAAAGGTAAGCAATCTTTAAACGTGCAATTATACTAAAAGAAAGGAAGTGCAGAAGTATGCTTACAAGATGTACAAATCGATGACAATAAGAAAATTTGCTTGGATTTTGATAAGATATTCAATTTTTTTGGATTTTGAAAATATTCAATTTTTTTGAGTTTTGGAAAATATTCTATTTTTTTTTGGGTTTTGGAAATATTCTATTTTTTTGGGTTTTGGAAATATTCTATTTTTTGGGGTTTTGGAAAATATTCAATTTTTTGGGTTTTGGAAAATATTCAAATTTTTTGGATTTTGAAAATATTCAATTTGGATTTTGGAAATATTCAATTTTTTGGATTTTGAAAATATTCAATTTTTTTGGGTTTTGGAAATATTCAATTTTTTTTATTTTGGAAATATTCTGTTTTTTTGGATTTTGGAAATATTCAATTTTTTTTTGGTTTTGGAAAACATTCATTTTTTTTTTTTTTTTTTTGATAAGCATGGTATACTGACCTTTCAATTATTCGGATGTCAATCTTAAAACTGTTGACTGCCCTTGAATGCGTCTAAGCATGGATTAGACGTGCATAAAGGTGCCTTGATCTGAGGCGACTTTTGGCGATGCCCTCTTTAGTCGATCTTTGCCTTGTCTAGGTGTTAAGACAATATCCTGAGAAGGAGAGAAGAATTTTTAGGAAGTCTGCCAGTAATCCGGGTAACCGGGGAGACACTCAATTTGTTGTTTTTTTTATATTTAGAAAAGGGTTTGAGTTTAACTTGGCATTTTGGGGTTTTAGCATGCATACGACCGGGTCCATTTGGATCTCCGCGGGGACTTTGCCACTCTTGACATGCTTTGTATTTGATTTGGCCTTTTTGGCTTTTTTGTGAGGGTTTGGATTTTCATTGATCCTCCTCTTTCCCCTTTTTGTCTTGATTGATCCTTTTCTAAGCTTTAAACAACCTTATGAGGTCAATCTCACTGGTCTTCTTTTCTTACTGACAAACCGAATAGGAGAAAGAAATGGATATTGCCTTAAAATTATAAACATGACATCGATCTTCCTTAGATTCTGCGCCTCTGGTATTCTCAGGAAGGCGTGTAAGTGTGTGAGCGTCGCCTTCCTTGACTAACATATTAAGAACAGGGAACAGAAATTAAACATAACATCCTTCATATTTGGGGCTTGTATACCATGCAAAAAAAAATTCCTTTTCAGATAGTGATAAACTAAGGGTAGTATTTCTTGAGATGAAGACCATTCCAAGAGTGGGAGAGTTCCTCACCCTCTGCATTGATTAGCTTATAAGCATTGCCTGAATAAGCTTGGCTTATAACATATGGCCCTCCCCAATTCGGTTGGAGCTTGGATCTGGGACCAACAGGTTTTACAAAAATTCTCTTAACGACCATCTCACCGATTTTGAATTTCCTCTCAATGACTCTCTTTTGGTAAAAACGTGTGAGTTTATTCTGATATGCTCCCGTATGCTCTGCGGCGGCCAAACGCTTCTCATCTAAGAGTTCCAGCTGTGCAAGAAGTGACTTGCGTCGCTCATCAATTGGTAATTCCTTGCCAAGCTGAACTCTTAAAGATGGGATAAGAATCTCATATGGTACTACTGCCTCCATTCCGTAAGTGAGAGCAAACGGTGTCTGCCCTGTGGGAGTACGGATTGAAGTGCGGTAAGCCCATAGAGCCTCCACGAGTTTTTCCGGCCAATCTGAGAATTTATTTATCTCACACGTCTTCTTTATTATTTTAATGAGAGTTTTGTTTATGGCCTCTGCCTGGCCATTGCCTTGCGGATAATAAGGTGAGGAATGATGCAATGCAATCTTATACCTGTTGCAGAGGTCACGGAGTTCCTGAGAGATGAACTGTGGTCCATTATCGGTAATCATAGCCTCTGGTATACCAAACCTGGTGATGATGTTCCTCATGATGAATCTGCAAACGGTTGTGGCTTTAATCTCTGCATAGGCTTCGGCCTCCGCCCACTTGGTGAAATATTCCGTTGCTGTAAGAAGAAAAGACTTTGTTTTGTTTTGGGAATTAGGATCACCAAGGGGACCGATAATATCGAAAGCCCACATAGCAAAAGGCCATGGTAAGAACAACGGGTGGAGTGAAGAAGAAGGAGCATGAATTTTGTCGGCGTGCAATTGGCATTTGACACACCGGCGGACAAAGAAAGAACAATCCTCCTCTAGAGTGGGCCAGTAAAAGCCTAGCCTAAGAATTTTCTTAGCCAGCATTTGGCTACTTACATGGCCTCCACAAACACCCGAGTGAGCCTCTCTGACCACCTTAGGAGCTTCATCTTCATCTAAACAGCGAAGCAAAACACCGGAGAAACTTCTTCGGTAGAGCATATTTCCGATTACCGTGTATTTCTGAGACATCCTTCTGATGGCCTTCCTTTCTTCGGAAGTGGCTTCCACAGGGTAGGATTGATCTTTACAGTATTCAGCTATCTCATAATACCACGGTTTCTCCTCGTCTTCCAATTCTTTTTCGAGCTCCACTAACATGACCTCTGTTCTGCTCCTTGCTTCCTCTCTCAACAACAGATCTTCCTTTACCCAGAGGAACCTAGGATCCAAGTAGAAAGGAATTTGACGACGTTCGATCTGAATGCTGTCAACGTCACCAGAATAAGTCATGTGCATAGTCGCACCAACCGTGGCAAGGGCGTCAGCCAAAAGGTTTTGGTGACGAGGAACATGAACAAAGACAAACTTGGTAAACAACTTGGCATAAGCCGAAGCAAGTTCTTGATACGGCTTGAGCTTGGGATCAAGAGTTTGGTATTTGGTGAGCACTTGGTGGAGGACCAATTGGCTATCGCCTACAATCCAGAGACGCGTCACACCATAATAACAGGCGAGTTCCAAACCATCCAATAAAGCTTTGTATTCAGCGATATTATTTGTGGTAGGAAAATTCAATTTACAAACTCGCGAAATAGTGACACCCTCTGGGGACAATAGAGCTACCCCAATGCCTGCTCCAAAAGAATTTAGAGCCCCATCAAAATATAATGTCCACATGAGATTGGAATGATTAAGATACATTAATTCTTCATCCGGGAGTTCCGAAATGACTGGATCAATTCGAGGCAATGGGTGATGAGCAAGGTGCTCGGCTATAGCGTAGCCTTTGACAGACTTTTGTTGGATGTAGGTAATTTCAAATTGGGAAATGAAGCTTTGCCAACGTGCTAACCGGTCGGTTAAGACAGATTTCTGAAGCAAGAACTTGATTGGATTCATTCAAGCAATTAGATGCACTGTGTGGGCAAGAAAGTAGTGCTTCAATTTCTGTACTACCCATACAAGCGCGGCACAGGTCTTTTCCATTAGATTATATTTCTGTTCACAAGGATTAAGGAGTTTGGACAAGTAGTAAGCTGCCCTCTCTTTGCCTTCTTCGTCTGTTTGCGCAAGAACGGATCCTACAGAATCTTCTAGAACAGAAATATAGAGAATGGGAGGCTTGCCTGGTATAGGCGGTCTCAGGACAGGCGGATTAGTCAAATAATCCTTAAGCTCATCAAACGCTGCCTGGCACTTCTCATTCTAGCAAAATTCAACCCCTGGCTTGGTGAGGTCATAGAAGGGCCTACACCTTTGGGAATGTTGGGAGATGAATCGGCGAATATACTGCAACCTCCCGATTAATCCTCGAACTTCTTTTAAATTCTTGGGAGGGAGCATCTTCTTTATTGCCTTCGCCTTATCTGGATCGATCTCTATGCCTCTCTTACTCACAATGAATCCTAACAACCTTCCTGCTGACACACCAAATACGCACTTCTTGGGGTTCATTCTTAAATGATATTCTCTGGTTCTTTGCAAAACCTTAATGAGAACCCCGGCATGCTCAACTGCTGATTTGGATTTGACTACCAAGTCGTCTACATACACCTCAACTAAAATGTGGATCATGTCATGAAAGATGGCCATCATAGCTCTTTGATAAGTGGCCCCGGCATTTTTGAGTCCGAATGGCATGGCCACAAAACAATAAGTTCCCCATGGTGTAGTAAGCGAAGTCTTGTCTTGATCCTGTTCTGCCAGCTTAATCTGGTTGTAACCTGAGAAACCATCCATAAAGGAGAGAGTTTCATACCCAGCTGTGTTATCTACCAACACATCGAGGTGAGGTAGAGGAAAATCGTCCTTAGGACATGCACGGTTGAGGTCTCGGAAATCAATACAAATTCTAACTTTCCCATCCTTCTTGATTACTGGTACGATGTTTGCCACCCAATTGGGATAAAGTATGACTTTGATAAATTTGGCTTTGTGGAGCCTGTCAACTTCTTCTTTCATTTTTAAAGCTATCAGAGGGTGGAAACGCCTCAACCGCTGCTTGACCGCAATGGAGCCTGGCTTAAGGTTAAGATAATGCTCTACTAATGAAGAATCTAAACCCGGCATGTCCTCATAGCTCCATGCAAAAATGTCCTTGTACTGCTTGAGAACTCCCAAAATTGCCTCTTCTTCGTCCGGTGCCAAATTGGTACTGACGAGGACAATTTTGGGGTCTTCTTCGGTCCCCAGGTTGATCTCCTTGGTGATTTCCTGGACGGCTGGTGATGGTTCATCAAACCTCTTCAAACCACTGGCGAAGGCGTCGGCCTCATCTTCAAATTCCTCATCGCCCTCATTAATTGGGTCGTCGCCATCTATAATCTCATAGACGCCGAACCCATCATCAACAAAGGAGGCTGACTGCTCGAACTCTATATCCGGGAATAGCTAAGCACGCCTTGCACCTACGAGCTAAGCTAGCCAGATAGCGGTGAGGGATCCTTCTGCCCTTGGGTTTCCTTTCCGGACCTACCCCTGGCCTACCACCCCGATCTAAGCTACTTAAAGGAAACGACGATGCTGGAGGAGGAAAAGCAGAGTCCCGCCCATGGGTATTAGGGAAGGCAGTACAAGAAGTATTTACAGAAGGAAAAGCAAAGTCCCGCCCATGGGTATTAGGGAAAGCAGTAAAGGAAGTATTTACAGGAGGAAAAGCAAAGTCCCGCCCATGGGTATTAGGGAAAGCAGTACAGGAAGTATTTACAGAAGGAAAAGCAAAGTCCCGCCCATGGGTATTATGGAAAGCAGTACATGAAGTATTTACAGAAGGAAAAGTAAAGTCCCGCCCATGGGTATTAGGGAAAGCAGTAAAGGAAGTATTTACAGAAGGAAAAGCAAAGTCCCGCCCATGGGTATTAGGGAAAGCAGTAAAGGAAGTATTTACAGAAGGAAAAGCAAAGTCCCGCCCATGGGTATTAGGGAAAGCAGTAAAGGAAGTATTTACAGAAGGAAAAGCAAAGTCCCGCCCATGGGTATTAGGGAAAGCAGTAAAGGAAGTATCCCCGGAGGGAGAAAGTAAAGCAAAATTCACAACGACATTCCCTTGTAGAGGAAATGGATTAGGAAAAGCAGTAAACGTCCCCTCTGTGGAAGGGGATAGCAAAGACCCGGGCTGGAGGCCGGGAAGGAACAAACCATTGGCTGGAATGCAGTCGGAAGCGAGGAAAGAAGTTTCCTCGAACGAGATGGCGGGGTCACCCATCGCCAGACTATCCCGTGAAATCCCCTTCTTCTCGTGTGTGAGAGAAGGAAAGGGAAGCGAGCACAGAACAACTGAAGCAAAAGCGGGAAATGAAAGCAGCGCGTTGTGCCTTTACCGCAAGAAGCAAGGGCTATTTAAGGGAAAAGACAGTGGCAGGGTTGGAAATTCATGGTGGGCGTAGTGCCCATGAGGCCAGAGAAAGGTGCATCTTTGAGAGAGAAAAAAAGGAAAATGCCCAACGATCAAGTCCTTCAAGGTGGTTCGAAGGAGATCGTCAGATGAGAAAATCTCGAAGGAAGAGCCGACTCCGAAGATTCCAAGGGATCGGGCGATTCCTGGGGAGAAATATATATGGAAAACGGAGAGGTGGGCATTTGTGCCCTAGAAATACCAGAAGGAAAGAGCGACCCTGCCATGGCTCGCAGGAGGGACGAAGCGACGGTAGGAGAAAGGAAGAAGGTATAATCAACAGTTGGAAAAGAAAAGGAATTAGTCCCGGAGGTCTCCGGAATTAAATGAAAGGTAGTGTGACGGGAATTCGAAGTAGAATTAACAAAACTTATAGCGGGTGTGGAACCCGGTGCAAAAGCTGGGATGGGCGCGATGCCCGGAGCAAAAGGAATGGGCGCGATGCCCGGTGCTGAAAAGAAAACGGGCGCGATGCCCGGCGCTGAAAAGAAGACGGGCGCGATGCCCGGTGTAATAAAGGGAGCAAGCGCGATGCCCGGCGCTGAAAAGAAGACGGACGCGATGCCCGGTACTGGAAAGAAAACGGGCACGTTGCCTTGTGCAACAAAGGGAACGGGCGTGAGGCCCGGCACAACAACTAGGACGGGCGCGGTGCCCGAAGCAACAGCTAGCACGGGCGTGATGCCCGGAGTGAAGGGAGTAGGGTCAGTGCCCTGGACATCAACCGGTATGGGGTTGGTGCCCTGGATTTCAACTGGTATGGGGTCGGTGCCCTGGATTTCAACCGGTATGGGGTCGGTGCCCTGGATTTCAACCGGTATGGGGTCGGTGCCCTGGATTGCCTGGACTGCCGTATGAAGCTCAGAAAACCAGTCTGTCTCTGCTGATCCGAACAAATGGCTTAAACAAGTAGTGAGACTGTTCATATCAAGCCATTCGCTCCATTCAGTCTTGAAATTACTGATCTTGCGGCGCTTAGCTGGTGCTGAATTGTCTGGCGCCCAGAAAACATCTTGAGACGAAGAGCAAGTTGTCCCTGCCATAGTAGGTGATGTTTGAGGATCTCCAGGCTGCAGTGGCCCTTTGACAAAGTGATCGTGCAGGGCCCACGTGAGGGGTCGGTCTGGCTGTAATTGGGTTTTAACAGGCTGACAGCCCAAACCGGCCTTGACCCTCCTTTTGCATGCCTTGACGGCGGTTGTCCTTCCCTGCAACTGTGCACCCAGCCCTTTACCCGGCTGATAACCCATCAGCTGCATGATGTGCAAGCCTTTCTTGGTAATGACCCTACTCGGGTCAGCAGTCTTGATAGATGAGCTTGTCGGCCCTAGATATTTACCCAGTATACTTGGTGTGCTTCGAACCATCATAAGAGGTTGATTGCTGGGCCAAACGGCTGGAACTGAGTCACTTGTAAAGGCATCAATCTCTGCGCTGGTGGGTTTGTTGACAACCTTGATCACACGTCCTTTGTATGGGAACTTCAAACATTGGTGAACCGTCGATATAACAGCACCAAGGGCTTGGACATAAGGCCGACCCAAAATGAGGCGGTAGCATGGATCCATGTCAAGAATGTGGAAATCCATCTCGGTAGAAGATGGTCCCAATTCAATCTTTAAAGAGACAACCCCTTTTGGCGACCTAGTAGTGTTGTCATAGGCCGTGACAGTGATAACAGCGGGTCGGATCGCTTGGACCGGTATCCGGCAGAGATTTAACGTGTCGGATGACACGACATTAACAGATGCTCCGGAGTCTACCAAACAACGAGCCACGAATACGCCGTTGATGTTTACTGTGAGGCAGAGGGCGTATCCCTGTGACTCAACTGGTGCCAACTCATTTTCATGGAACATAATGGCCGGATGCGGGCCCATCGGAGTCAGGACAGCGCTGATTTGGCTAACTAGCAAATCTTCGTTGACCATTACCTTCTGGAGATACTGTATGAGTGCTTCTTGGTGACTGGTTGATCTCTTGATCAACTCCAGAATGGAAATTCTAGCCGGAGTTCGGTCAAGATGCTTCAACAGATCATATTGTGTGCCTGGCACGGAGTCTTCTTGAACTTCCTCCTCCTCTTGGGTTGGCAGCACTTGGTCTTGCTGGGGGAAGACCCTGTTGAACATGCGCCCGCTCCGGAGTACCATGGTGGCCTTGGAAGGGCTGCCCAACATGGATGCCACAGCCGACTCTGTGGAATTGGATGGCTGTGAGGTGGAGGGTTGGTTGGTAGAGATTTGGTGCGGCAACTGGGAGTCTGTCGTTGCCTGGGGTGTAGCGGTAGTGGTAGTGGTGGTAGCAGGGTTAATAGTGGGAGTGGTAGGAATGCGGAAAAAAGGTGCCCTATGGTTAGGGTTTATAAAGGGAAAAGTGGTGGGTACCTGTACAGGGGTTGCATCGGATGATGGGGATGATTGCGGTATGGGGATGCGTAAAAATGACGCGGAGGTGCTCACATGTGGGGAATGCGTGGGACTAGGAACTTGAGAAGTGGATGGGCGGGTATAGTTAGGTGGAATGCGTAAAAAGGACGGTAAGGGATTATCTGCAGTGGGTATGCGGATAAAATGTGGTAAAATAAAAGGTTGTGGTGCAGTAGGAGTGGATGTAGATACCGCTTCCACAGACAGTGGCTGGGCAGTGAAGGCATTAACCTGTCCCTTGGGTGCCGGGTGCTCCGGCAGCGGGTTCTGCACAATGCCTAAGTTGGGCTGCTGCTGCTGCTGTGGTTGCTGTGGCTGTTGTAGCTGCTGTTGAAACTGCTGCTGTTGAAACTGCTGCTGAGGAGGCCTTCTCGCCTTCATCTCAGTGACAAATTTCCTCATCTCAACCCAGTCAATGCCTCCACCTTCATTTAAATTATGAATGTAATCTTTAAAGTGGAAGCATTGGTCCAGAGTGTGGCCCGGGCCTCGGTGAAATTCACAATATCGTGAGGTGTCAAGGTTAGGTGGCCATTGCAGCTTCTCCTTTGGCAAAGTAAGTGCACCGGCTGCCATAAGGGCATTAAAAACATCCGGCAATGTTTCTGGCAACGGAGGGTAAGCTGTTCTTCTGGGGCCAGCTGGGAATCTAGGCGGTGGCGGCCCATAATTACCCGGCGGAGGGACCTGGTTGAGCTGGTGAGGTGGATGCTGCGGTTGATGCTGCGGAGGGGCAGGTTGGTATTGCGGTTGTTGAGGTTGCTGGTATTGTGGCTGATGGTTTTACGGCCGCTGGAAGGTTTGGAATTGCGGTCGTTGAGATGGTTGGTTGTAATAAGGCTGCTGAGGTGGCTGTGGCCCTATGAAAGTAGGCTGATTGCTTGGCCTAGACACTGGGAATTGAGGTTGTTGGGCCCTGGAGTTGTTAGGTGGACGGTAGGTGGAAGGGGTTGGATTGCCCATTGCACTTATTTGCTCGTTAGATATAACTCCCTCAGTGACAGGGCCACTGGCGGATGTACCGACCGGCTTCTTAACAACGCGGGCCTTGGGTTCAAACATGGCCACGATAGGAGAGTCCTTCAGTTGTGTCTGGATGTAGCGGGCTCTCTCATACAGCTCCTCCATTGTGGTCAGCTTGTTCATGGCCAATATATGTCTGAACTGAGGTGTAGCATTTGCAGTGATCATTTTTACCTGCTCCGATTCAGACAAAGCATCTTCGAGCTTCTCAGCCATGAGTCTCCATCTATCAGCAAAGCGAACAAAGTCCTCATCGGCCTTCATTTTCTCGGCAATCAAATCAGTAATTGACAACACAGGACTGACTCTGTCTTTGTACCTCCACAAAAACTTTCTCTGCACTGTCCCAAAGTTCTCCGCGTCTGCAGGATCCAATGAATAAAACCAATCCAGGGCAGGGCCATCCAAAGATTGCCGGAAAAGGAAGGCAAGTGCACGGTTGTCATCCTGCCAGAAGGAGGATTCGTACATAAATTCCTTAATATGTACAAATGGATTACCGGTGCCATCGTAGCGACGGTATACCGGCATTTCAGAAGGAGGTAAGTGAAAGACTGGCATAGTAGGCAATGCCAGTTCAAAAGGATCATTAGGGGCAGACGCCCTTTTCAAATCTCGCTCCAATCTATTTACTTTGGCCAGAAGGGTCTGGGCAAGTTGATTGGCAGACCGCTGGGGTGCACCGGAAGGAATAACATGATGGGCGTCTGCCCGAGCGGGGTATTGGGAAGGAATACTGACATGCACGGGACCCTGGGTCGGAACCCGGGGTTGATAAGTGGGTCGTGCCATGTCAGCGGGCGTCCGGTACCTGCCTTCGGGACTGTGATACTGGGAGTGGATAACTGAACAAGCCCGGGAAGGGGCAGGTGAAATTCATGCACCCAGATCATGAGTAGACTCAATCCGGACTCCCTGATTCGGGTTACCAAAGGGATCGTGATCGGCGACAAATTTCCCCTTAAGAGCAGCTTGAACCTCCTGGATTTGAGGAGCTTGTAGGTTTTGGAGCATATCCACAAGCTGAGAGAGATTAATGGAGGCGGAGGGATCGTCCTGATCCCGTCTCTGGATAGTTTGAGGAAGTTGAGACTGGGTTTCCACTACGTTCACATGTAGACCGGATGGATCAACAGGAGGATAAGCACCAGACCCATAAACCTGCTCGTACACGTCATCCTGACCCGCATTCTCATATTCGGCCATTGACAGAGAACGACCGGAACGGAGTTGCATATAGGGTGAGTCGGGAAACGGTACCAAACAACTATTCAATGAATGTGGGAGAAGATTATCCAATTTTAAGCACGCACTTGTCAAAAATTACGCCCACTTTAAATGATTTAGAAGTGATTAAGGTGGATTAACTTATCAATGTGCCCCTCGTGAGAAGAAGTGAACCTAAACAATGGGAATGATGACAGCTCCGGGGTTCGCTTCTAAAGCAATCTTTCCACACAAACAGGTACTCTATCCGGGTCACCGATAACGGGTACAACCAGCTCGGTCCACCGTGAGGGAATCCACGGGGTACGAAGACTTACGGAGGTCTCGGTAGGAGTTCTCTAGCCTGATGGGACGGAATGCCCAAAAGGGAGATAATTCCCACCGAGAGGTGTGTGTGGATCCTAGGCAAATGAGGGAAGGAGGTCCCCCGGCCAATGAGACAAAGCGCCAATAACACAAAAGGCAAGCAACTGGGCGCCTGTTTGAGTCGTGTCCTTTCTGTCAGTCGCGGATCTGACAGCTTATGACAGCTGTAAGAGCCGAGACGACTCCCTGAGGACCCCGTCTCAAATCGCGTCCAGTACACGCGCCGCACAACAAGCACACATAAATCGCGTCGTCTGGGTTTAACACGCGATAGCACAGCAAAAATATATTTTCAAAAAAGGAGCTTCTGAGGATAATTTAACCATCATTAGGCTAAAAATAGCGTACGAACATTTAACAATGAGATAGCAGCAAGTAACCCTAACTAACAGTCAACGGAAGGTGGCAAAAATCAAATAAAAGGACTCCGCATGGGGCGGATACAAGAAAGGCACGTGAGTGCCAAAGAAGGTACCAAGCTAAAATATGAAGCGTCCCACCGTGATCGCCAAGTTGTAGATGCGGTTATTTTCCCGTCCCGAAAAGGACGGAAAAACGATCGTCTCCACACAGGAATAGAGCGAACAGAATAGACGATGAAAGAAATAAAAACGCGATCGCCAGGTACTTTTCCTAAAAAGCACCAAAAGAGGGGACGGGTAGGAAAAGGGTGACGTGTACCTTTCTGCCCGTAGAAAAGAAGCGGGATGTGTGGTGCGGTGGGTTTACCCTCCTCTTTCAACCGGCCGGCTGGCGAAAGAGATTCAGCTCGGTACCTGGTACAAAAGACAACAAAAGGACGAACGAACGGGTTAAACGGCAATGTAGTAAATGAAAATAACAGAAGGCTATAGAAGAGGCATCAAAAGGGGTGCGAACACACCTTCTAAGGACTAAAATGCAAAACCCCTAAGTAGGTGAGAGAAGACATGCACGTGTGTGTGTGTACTGTCTAAAAAGAGCCCAAAAAAAGGGGGGGGGGAGAAGAGAGAGGGATGAGATGGAAGCCGCTTCTAGACGGTTGAGATGACGACGTCTCCACGTGGATGGATCGGAACGGAGGATCGTCCGGCGCTCCGGAACGTCGCGTACAACACCACGGGATCTTCCAGACGATGGAGACGAAGGTCCGGAAGCAGAGACGTCGCGCGTGCAGGGAGAAGCTCTTTTGTTCCAAAGGAGTCGACCCCAACTTTCATTGGAGTCGACCCTGAGCTGAACTGGAGTCGACCCCAGTAAAAGGTGGAGTCGACCCTAACATGCAAATCTCTGTAAAAAGCAAGGTTTGAACAACTTTTTGACAAAGACCTCTTTCCACACCTTCCCAAACGGATACTTCTGTGGAAGGGCTATAAAAAAGTCACCTGGGGGAAACCTTAGGCAAGGAATTTCATGGGGAAGAGAGCTACTCTCAAGAGTTTCATCTCCAGCTTCTCTTCCAAGCTTTTTTCACCTTCTAGTGCTTCCACCTGCTGCATCTTTGAAGAAGGTTCCTTTTGGAGGAGATCTTTGCTGTCTCAGAGCTTCAACAACATCTGAAGATCTTCCTCACGAGCTTTGCATATGCTTTTGCTTGATTTATCTTTCTCTCATCAAGCTTCTTGCTTTGTGTTTGTTGGTGAGCTAGGCACCTCATCAACTAGCTGTGTGTTGGTGAGGTAGGCACCGTGTTAACTAGTGGAGTGTTGATGAGCTGGGCACCGCATAAACCAACGGGTGTGTTCATTCTTTAAGTAGGGAAAATCTCACCGTATTAGTGAGAACTGGACGTAGGTAGACCAAAGGGGGTCTTACCGAATCAGGATAAATCGGTGTCTCTTTATGTCTCCTTCTTCCCTCTCAGTTCTCTCTACTTTGCACCATACTTTTATTTCTGCATTAGTTTGCATAGGTCATTCAAGATAAATTTTTAATAGCTCTATTCACCCTCCTCTAAAGCTAGTCATAGTCTTGATCCTTTCATAAACAAATCTTATGTTATCTAGATCAGCGTGGCAGTACACTAACCATAATTACGAGACTATTATCAACCAGAAGACATATAAAAGCAGATCTCAAGAGCCGCACACAGGAATCAATACTTCCTTCGTATATATAGGATCGGACATGGGGATTCAAAGATTAGGACGCCCACAGTTTCGAACATTTCATTTCAAAAGACATAAAAAACATCTTGTTATTAGTTGGCGAACATCCGTTCTAGAGACAAGTGAGGGGGATTTTACAGACGTCAAATCACTAGTGTTCATGATATTTTTTTTTTTAAGAAAATATTAGACAGGAGCTACTTCGCATACAAAGTAACCTCTAAAGACTACGAATCCTCCAGACCTTATGTATAGGACCAGCAAAACTAGCATGACTTCGTCGCTCGTCCAGGCAAAAAATTTGCATTCCCCTTTCTTTTTGGAACAGGATTATTTGATGATGGTATAAACAGTTTGAACAATGGTGAGGGCGAGGAGGACAATCCCGGCCAGCAAAGAAATGATCGTCCATGGACTACTAAGGTGCGTGCTCTTCAAACTCGCCGGCACCTGTGACGAGCAACTTCACAGTACGCATTCACATCTACGAAGAGTCGAGCATTGTAGTGGGTACCGTAGTTGAGATGAGTGCCCTTGCAGAGCATGTTGAACATTTTGGCCACCTCCTCGTCGCTTCCCAGCTTGCTCTCGATCACCCTGTGCTTTCGAAGCAATGCGACGTCGCTCTCGGCGCTGACGATGTTGTCCATGAACACTCCATAGCTTGTGAAGTAGTTCCCCACTTGTGGACAGGACTGCTCCAGGGCGATGAAGTTGCGGAGCCTGGTGCTGGTCGCCTCTTCCACCGGCAAGAATGGGATTTCCAATAGCCCATTTAAGAAGGACACCATCAAGTGGGAGCTCGCGCCATCCTTCTTCATGAACTTGACCCCGGCCTTGTCCAGCTCCGTTGCGTTTGGGATCATCCTCGGTACTTGGTGTTCCTTAATAATTGGTGGGAAAAACAACAGTTATTGAGCATTAGGTAGTGATGATAGAAGGGTTTTCCCTATAATTCATGAATTCCCTATGTGAGAGGATGAGGTATGCTTTGCCAACTGTGGTGTTAGAAACATGATTGATTTGTTGAGCTATAGTATTCTACCGGTGCGATTCGAACATATCGTGTTATATTTAGATGATTACGATATTTGAGTTTGGTGGGTATCTGAGTTGGCACCAAACACAAACCATTGCAATATGGCACAACTTGTACCATACCATACTACCAAATCACGATGATGCAAGTGGTTAGAAAACCCAGTTCAAAGGAGTGGTAAGTCGAGGTACTCACCACTTGGCCGTGTGGGCTATGTTGTGCAGTTGGTTCCTCAGCTCCGGCACTGGGATTCAGACAGAGATGGTGCAGGTGAAGCAGGTGAAGCACTCGATCAGCTTGCGGGCGTTTCTCTGCCGACAGCTTGATCCTGAGGAACCCGAGGGCGAGGTCCATGAGGGTGAGAGGGCGCTGGCGCTTACCGATGAAGGGGATGTCCGTCTCTTCGGACAGCTTTGCCAGAACGAAGAAGGGGATTTGGTTCTCCAGCAGCATGAGGTCCCTTCGCAGGTGGGAGAATCCCCACCTCACGCCGGACAGCGGCGCCGTCTCCTGCGCCTTCTTGAACACCCGCTTGGCGAAGTACTCGATGATGAAGCACCCGTCGACGACCAGCATCTTCACGAAATCATCTCTGCTCAGGGGGACTGCCTCCGCGTACTGCATCCGAGCTCGCTGTTCGCAGTTGGAGATCACCCTGATGTAGTTGCCCAGCTCGTTGCGATTGCTCCGACCGAGGAGGTCGTCGAGGTACATCAGTTTGATCTCTTCCATGGGCTGTAGGATCTTGTTGTCGCGGTGCAGGGGGCCGATGGAGACGAGCTTGGGTTCGTAGGCCTCCTTCTCCGTCTCCCTAATGGAAGGATGCACCCTCCAGATGCAGGGCAGCTCTTTGCTACCGCGCACCTCTTGTACCAGCTTCACCCTCTCTATCTCGCCATGGATCTCGCCTTTCAGGCGATCCACCTCCGAAGCTGCCTGAGGAATCTCGCCCTCGGAAGGCACCGCTGCAGCGGGTCCGCCGATCTCCTCCGGGGCGATCTCTCCTTCGCGCGGTACTGGTCCCGAGGTGGACGACCCCGCCGGCGTAGTCAGCTCAACCTGGGCGGCTCCGTCGAGCGTTGCCACCTCGAGGACGACGTCGCCGGCCTCCTGCAGCTGCAGTACCGGTACACAACGGGCCTCCTGCAGCTGCAGTACCGGAACACAACTGGCCTCCACTGGTGGCGCTACCATCCCAAGCGCCGCCGCGGCCATGGTGCTCGCAGATCTCTGCGCCCATCTCCAACTGCGAGCAGCGAGCTCGGATGCAGTACGCGGAGGCAGTCCCCCTGAGCAGAGATGATTTCGTGAAGATGCTGGTCGTCGACGGGTGCTTCATCATCGAGTACTTCGCCAAGCGGGTTTTCAAGAAGGCGCAGGAGACGGCGCCGCTGTCCGGCGTGAGGTGGGGATTCTCCCACTGGAGAACCAAATCCCCTTCTTCGTTCTGGCCATGGTAATTTTTGTTGTTGTCAAATATCTATATACGCTGTATTTTTTTAGCTTTTTATATGGGGTGACTCACCCGAAGGTGACCCAATCCAAGACCTAAAACCAAAATTTCCCTTTGCTCGTCGCTTTGCCCAATCGTCTTTCCCCTTGCTCCGCGGCTGCAGGAAGAAATCGGTGAAGCCGCGTGCGAAGGCCGACCTCTCCTCGCCGTCGCCGCATCGCCGTCACGCCGTCGGACCGTCGCCGTGGACCTCCCCTCGCCGCCGCAAGCTGCCAAGCTCCGCAGAGGCGCAGAGCCAGAGGTATTTCTCCATTGAAATTTGTTTATGCATAGAAGAGAGGTACTTCTGTAATTATATAGTGTAATAAGGTTATTCTTACTATTATTCCTAATTAAAAAAGGTGATCTTTGTCATTAATGACATACTGGTCGATATTTAAAAGATGGATAAATTAATTAGAAATTTCTATCAAATATTTAACTTATTTTTTTAGTTCATGACAGAGTTCTAATTTATTATAATAATGTTATCTCTTATTACACTATACGTTAAATTATGTTATAATAAAGACTTCTCATATTATAATCAGATAATGTTAATTAATTTACCCTTCAAATTTTAACATCTACATACACAAGTATTTATATGTGCCCATCTACAAGGCAGACGCAAGTAATACTCTTAAAACAACAACCACCGCCCCCACATGAAGTGCAACTGTCCACAAAAGAAAGAGAGGGTGGGATTGTGTAGATAAGACCTGCGAGCGTGATATCATTATGGGCAGGGTTTGTTATCCACTCTCCGACCCCTATCTTAAACACAAATTGATGGTCCAGTACCGCTTTGATATTATGTGGTCTATCTCATTTGTGTCTAAAGAAGATGGAGGTGGGACCAACATTCTATAGCAAGTAATAAGAGTTCATCTATCTATATATATGTCCCACTTCTATGTGTGTGAGAGGCAGAAGGTAACTACGAGGTCAAAAATTCAACTCCTAATAATATCAAATTTATAAGGATTTATCTTCACGATATAGAAAAAAAACCTACTTAGCACTAGTGATAAAGGTAAATATTTTTCTAGACAACGTTGGACAATAATCATTGAAATTTTCATCATTGTAAATTTAAAAATCTCTCTAAATATTTTGTTTCCATAACTTTTGAAATTCAAAATTTAAGGCATAATAAATGTCAATTTTCTCTATAGCTTGTTCCTCTCTTTTAAAATCTATTTTTTTGAAAAATTTATTTTTAATTTTTTTATTTGAAAAATAGAGTGAAAAAAAGAGATCCTAATAATTAAAAAGAAAAATTAATTATTAATCCCTGGCAGAGATCTGACATTATTTTCAGGTCTCTGTCAAGTTTTCAACAGCCTTCTGGTCCTTGTTTTATGCAGAACTTATTTTTGAGTCTCTGCTTTTAACCCCCGTTATCCTCCCCCGTTATCTCAAAAGTGTGTAACCGTTATCCCAAAAATGTGTAACTGCGTAAATACGTACTTACACAATTATATGTGTAACTATGTAAATATGTAAACCCTATAACTGTGTAAGTATGTAATTACATACTTATGCAGTTACATATGTAACTATGTAACTATATAGAAATTTTATAAGTTTGTAACTCTGTAATTATGGCTTACCTAGTTACATACTTACATAGTTTTAGAAGGATTTACCTAGTTATTTTAATTCATAATATACCAAAAGTGTGTAACTGCGTAAGTACGTACTTACACAATTACATGTGTAACTGCGTAAGTAAGTAAATCCTATAACTGTGTAAGTATGTAATTACATACTTACGCAGTTACACATGTAACTATGTAACTACATAGAAATTTTATAAGTTTGTAACTCTGTAATTAGGACTTACCTAGTTACATACTTACATAGTTTTAAAAGGATTTACCTAGTTATTTTAATTCGTAATATAACACAATTTTGACCCTTACAAGCCGCGCCCGTCTATGCACTGACGCAACCCTTTAAAAAAAATTTAAAATAATGAAACTGGTCTTTGAAAGACCGATTTGCGTAGGTATGTAATTACATAGTTACACAGTTACAAGATTTACATACTTACGCAGTTACACATGTAACTATGTAAGTACGTACTTACGCAGTTATACACTTTTGGGATAAAAGTTACATACTTTTGAGATAACGGTGGAGGATAATGGGAGTTAAAAGCAGGGACTTAAAAATAAGTCCTGCATTAAGCAGGGACCAGAAAGCTGTTGAAAATCTGACAAAGATTTGAAAATAATGTCAGATCCCTGCCAGGGATTAATAATTAATGGGCAAATTAATTAGAGGTCCTTTTCAGAAGGCTGACTTAATTTATAGTCCCTGTGAGAAGATCAGAAGTCATATAATCCTTACTTTTTGTGTTGTTTAATTTCTAATCCCTGCTTTTAGTTTCTCAGCATTTATGAGTCTTGGAAGACGAGTCGTCCTTTTAGCATCAACTTTTTCCAATTTTACCATTCCTTTTTCTGATCTTTCCCTATGTACACTTGCATTCGTTACAGTTAGTGTATATATCGTTTACAGTAAGCCTTTATATCTCTTACAGAAAGTATTCGTATCACTTACAATAAACCTTTATATCACTTACAGTAAACATTTATATCACTTACACTAAGCCTACATATCTCTTACAGAAAGCCTTCATATCACTTACAATAAGTCTTTATATCTCTTACAGAAAGTCTTCATACTTATTACAGTAAGCCTTTGTGACGGTCCTCGCCGTTCAGACCTGTTAACCTAATAACGAGCCTAACTCGAGTCCGCCTCCCGCGAACGGGCCGAAGCCTCGTAAGGGATATCATACCACGAGTCCGTAGAAACATAAAGGAACTAGCTCAAATATTCATAAGATCTGCCAATCTCATAAATATTTACATGAAATATACATAACTGCATTACAACTGTAACCAAACTACAACAGAACCTGGGGCATACCCCGAGGTGAACAACAGAAAAGTAAAATTACACTGTTGGTGGTGCTGAACCTCCACTGGACGACGGGCGCGAAATCTCCTGATCTCCCTCACCTGGTAGGAGGTAGGGGTGAGCCTCTCGAGTCACTGGCTCAGTAGGGAAACTCCCTAGAAACCGAGCAAACGAACACAAGTAGTAAAGCAGGAAATGCTACACTAGTAATTTATATTATTATCTAGCAGGATATAAAACTGTAAGTACCACTTACCCTTTGCTGCTTAACAAGAATCAACGTAAATAAATAAACAGCAAAACCAAACAGGTGCACGAGCTACTGTAGAGAAACGCCACACTCGGGCCACGTCAACTGGTTCGCGACACCAGTTACTGACCCGGACAAACAACACAAGACTACCTCTCAGTCTCGCAGCCACGGACGAAAGGTCCAGCTGCCGCTCCACTAAACAAGTACAAAGAACTGTGGAGTCCAACTAAACCACCACAACCTGCAAGTCACACACCTCGCAGGCCCATGCCTGGCACCTTTAGGGACTCTGGCCCGAGCTCCCTAAAGTGAGGCACTGGAAAACAGGACTAGCTAGGGTCCAGTACGTCTACTGGTGTCCGTCTCCCCAACTACGAGCGCTCTACAAGCGACAACACAACAAACTCTCCCTAGTCGCTGTCCCACTGCCGTCTTTCCCTCAGCCGGACGTACTACTCAACACAAGAGTGAGGGTGTCCAGGAAGACGACAAGGCCTCGTCGGTACCCAGTACCGGGACAATCCCCGAGCACTCACGTGCCTGGCTCACACAAAACCTGGGGCTCCCAACTGAAGAGGTATCCACGGTAGGCGTCTACTACTCGCCACGTACACGGAAACCACGTGCACACTGCACAAGTCACGTGAAACCACCACGTGAACCACGTGAACACCACGTAAACCACACACACCACACGCTCTCCGAGCGTTGCGAATGCCAATGCACCGCTCACTATCGCTACACACCATAATCCACGATAATTGAATAATCGTATATTAATAAAACATCATAAATAGCAGTTCTCGGTTGTTATCGCGACAGGGCGATGTGTCGCCTTCAGAACGCGACATATCGGGGTGTCGCGACCTGATCGCGACGCCCATGGCTGTCGCCTTAGCAGGTCTGAACCCTAATCTGGGATCCTCAATCCGGATCACCCCAAAACTCATTAAAACCTGTGGTTTCAGTCTATTTTCATGCTTTAATGTGTTCCTACACATGCTATCTACTGTTTAGAAAGCAATAAACGCATTATCCACACCACACGAGCAATCCACGGATCAAACGATAGGAAATCTCCCTACCTTCGTGAAGAACGTGAAGAACGAAGCCCATACGAGGTTCCCTCCGCTCCACGTAACGTCCTCGCGGTGGGAACTCGTCAAACCGAGCTCTAACAAACCAAATCACCAAGAAATCCCCACTGCAAATCCCCCTGGCCGAGCAGAGCTTCACGAGCTCTGTTCTGCCAGGGTTACTTAAAAACGCCTTGCAGTTAAGAACGCGACGCCCTAGCCGGTCGCGACCTGAATGCGACGCTCCTGCATGTCGCCTTCAGACCGCTGACGTCAACCCGAGCACCCAGCCGGCGACACGCGGCAGACATGCACACGCTCACTTAACCTAGCGGTGCCATGAACGCGGCGCTACGGGCTGTCGCGATTAAAACGCGACGCCCCTCACTGTCGCGTTAGAAACCGAGAAACAGTGACTACTTTGGGCAAAATCCCTTAACCTGCGGAAACCACCTGCCACACACACACGTCATCGGCCACACACTGACCTCCATAACCACACAATGACGATCCGAACGGTCGGAACGTTACATTACTATCACCTAAAAAGAAATTTCGTCCTCGAAATTTAAAACAAAAGCCAATTATCGAAATTTCAATTCAATCCATATGGTACTATCACCTAAAAAGAAATAAAGACTTACTCAAACAAGTATGGATACGCTTTTCCCATTTCTTCCGCTAATTCCCAAGTATCTTCACCACCTTGCCTGTTCTCCCATCTAACCTTTACCAACTCAATTTCTTTGTTTCTGAGCTTTTGGGTTCTGTAGCCTGAAATTTGCACTGGATATTTCGGCATTGACATGTTGAGCTTCAAATCATCTCTTTGATAACTGACAACTTAAGTTGGATCCTTGATATATTTTCTTAACATTGAGACTTGAAACACATCATGAACATCAGTGAAATCTGCTGGCAAATCCAATATATAAGCTGCTTCACCCATTCTTTCTTTTATTTGAAACGGCCCAACATATCTCGGGCTCAACTTGCCTTTCTTACTGAACCTCAATACACCTTTAGTAGGAGACACTTTTTAAAATACATAATCACCAACTTCAAATTGTAATGGTCTGCGTCTAACATCTGCATAACTTTTCTGGCGACTTTGGGTTGTTTTCAACTTTTCTTGGATGAATTTTACTGTTTCTGCACACTGACGAACCATTTCTGGGCCCAAAACCTGCCTCTCTCCTACTTCATGCCAATTTAATGGTGATCTGCATGGTCTACCATACAAGGCTTCATAAGGTGCCATTTCAATACTTGAATAGTAGCTGTTGTTATATGCAAACTCAACTAGACCCAAATGACGCTCCCAAATGCCTCCCCACACAAGACAGCAAGCTCTCAACATATCTTCAATAGTCTGAATTGTTCTTTCTGTCTGCCCATCTGTTTGAGGATGATATGTTGAACTATACCTTAATTCTGTGCCGACGACTCTTTGCAAACTTCTCCAAAAGCCTGAAGTAAATCGAGGATCTCGATCTGAAACTATAGTAACTGGTATTCCATGCAAAGGTACAATCCTTTCTACATACAACTTAGCTAGTCTATCAACTGACCATGACATGCTAACTGGCAATAATCTGCAGACCTTGGTCAATCTATCCACAAAAACCCATATTGCATTATGACCTGATGAACTAGGCAAACCAACTATAAAATCCATTGCTATGTCATCTCACTTCCACTGCGGAATGAGTAATGGTTGTAACAATCCTCCTGGCTTCTGATGCTCTGCTTTTATTTGTTGACATACTGCACATCTGGTTATAAATTCTGCAATTTCTCTTTTCATATTTGGCCACCAAAAATGCTTCTTCATGTCTTGATAAATTTTAATGCTACCTGGGTGAATGGTGTACCTCGATCTGTGAGCTTCTTCTAAAACCTTCTGTCTAATTTCTATATCTTCTGGGACATACAATCGTCCTTTTAGTCTGACCACACTATCATGCCCCAAATTTACTTCATCCATTCTGAGAATATCTGCTAAATTGGTATCTGCTTTTTGTGCCTCTACTATCTGTCAGTAAAGAGAAGGCTCCACTGCACTAGTTGCTAATATTGCTCTGCGTTGACTGCTTGGCACATGAAAAGAATTCTCTGCCACATCCTCATAAAGTTTCCATTCTCTGATCATAAGTTGATTCATAACCACTTTTCTGCTCAGTGCATCTGCCACCACATTTGCCATGCCTGGATGATATGCCAAATTAAAGTCATAATCTTTTAAATATTCCATCCATCGACGCTGCCTTAAATTCAAATCTTTCTGAGAGAATATATATTTTAAGCTTTTATGATCAGTAAAAATCTCAAATCTTTCACCATATAAATAATGCCGCCAGATTTTTAATGCAAAAACTACGGCTGCCAGCTCTAAATCATGAGTAGGGTAGTTCTCCTCATGTTTCTTCAATTGCCTGGAGGCATATGCTACCACTTTACTATGCTGCATTAAAACTGCACCCAAACCTCTCTTGGATGCATCTGTAAACAAAACAAATCCGCCACTGCCCGATGGAATCTCTAAAATTGGTGCTGATGTCAACCTCTTCTTCAATTCTGCAAAACTGCGCCTGCACTCCGGGGACCACACAAAAGGAACACCCTTTCTTGTCAATCTTGTCATTGGTGCTGCTATCTTGGAGAAATCCTGGATAAATCTTCTGTAATAACCTGCCAAACCCAAGAAACTCCTAATCTCAAACATAGTCCTCGGCTCTTCCCACTTCATTACTGCCTCAACTTTGGCCGGATCCACTGCAATGCCTTCACCTGATATCACATGACCCAGAAACTGAATCTCCTTCAACCAGAACTCACATTTACTAAACTTAGCAAATAGCTGATGATCCTTCAATATCTGCAAACTAATCCGTAAATGATCTGCATGTTCTTCTTCTGATGCTGAATAAACCAATATATCATCAATAAAGACCACTATAAACTGATCCAAATATTGATGAAATATTTTGTTCATCAAATTCATAAATGCTGCAGGTGCATTTGTCAATCCAAAAGGCATCACAACAAACTCATAATGTCCATATCTAGTCCGAAAAGCTGTCTTCTCAATGTCTTCTTCTCTGATCCGCAATTGATGATATCCTGATCTCAAATCTATCTTGGAAAACACTTTGGCTGATTGCAGTTGATCAAATAAATCATCAATCCGAGGAAGTGAATACTTATTCTTAATTGTAACTTTATTCAACTGCATGTAATCTATACACATTCTTAAACTGCCATATTTCTTTCTGACAAATAACACTGGCGCTCCCCATGGTGACTGACTAGGCCTAATGAAACCTTTTTCTACTAACTCTTGCAACTGCTTTTTCAATTCTTTCAATTCTGCTGGGGCCATTCTATATGGTGCTTTAGAGATAGGTAAACTGCCTGGTTGCAATTCAATTGTGAAGTCTACCTCTCTATGCGGAGCTAACCCTGACAACTCATCTGGGAACACATCTGCAAATTCTCTAATCACAGGCACTGAATCTATAGACTTACTAGATTCAACTAGACTAACAAAAGCAAGGTATGCTACACATCCCGCATTAATTAACTTTCTAGCTCTAAGTGCAGAAATAATAAACTTGGGAGTGTAAAAAGGCATACCTTGAAATTCAAACACTTTACCACCGAGTCTGCAAAATCTGACCCTCTTCTTTCTACAATCAACCAATGCCCCGTAGGCCTCTAACCAATCCATCCCCAGAATCACATCATATTCATTCAATGTTAAAGCATACAATCTTGCTGGCATTTGATTCCCATGAATTACTATCGGGACCTCTTCTATAAAGCAAGAAGTCAACAAATACCCTCCTGAAGGAATTTCCACTACCAACTCACAAGACTTTTCTTCAACAGGAAGTACCATGCTATCCAGAAAATCTTCAGAAATAAATGAATGGGAAGCACCCGGATCAATTAATATTCTAGCAGTATAATCAAAGAAAGGTAAAATACCTTCAATAAGATTGGATGCTTCCGCCTGAGCTCTGGTAACAGCCAACACTCGACCCCGTCCTCCTCTTTGATATGGTGCACCTCTGCCCTGCTCTGCTGACCGCTGAAAGGGCTGCTGCTGCTGAGTTCCATTACCATAAGTCTGCTCTCGAGGATACGGACAATTCCTTGCTAAATGTCCTGGCTGCCCACAATTATAACATCTAAAAGCTGGATATGTTGTAGGCTGCCCTGCCGTACTCTGCTGTGATTCTTCTAAAATCGGCGGTCTGTAGCCGCGGCCCTGCTGAAAACCTCCCTGCTGAAAACCCTACTGCCTACCTCTATCGCAACCTCCTTGAAAGAATCTCTTGATCTGCTTACCCCATTTTCCTATTCCAGATGATGATGAAGCTCCGGAAGGTGCTTTTCCCTTACTAATTCCTCCTGACGGTTGTGGATGCCGAAAACTACCTGAGCCTAAACCACCTGACTGAGACTGCCCCTGCCTGGCTCGAACAGTCCTCTCAAGTATTGCTGCTCTCTGAGCTGCCTCTTCCACTGTTCTACACATCAATGGGATCACTGCATCTTGCAATTCTGGCCTCAGACCTCGAATAAAATATTCCACCATCATGATATTATCAGTTACTACATATGGAGCGTACCTGCTCAAGGCTATGAACCTCATCTGATATTCAAGTACCGAAAGATTCCCTTGTTGAAGTGTCCTAAACTGCTCTCTCTTCATCTGCTGAATCTGTATTGGAAAGAAAGAGTCATTAAAAACTGACAAAAATTCCGACCATGTAATAGTATCCTTTGTCCTGCCTGTAAAAACTGTCTGCATCTTTAATCGCCACCATTCCTGCGCAAACCCTCGTAGCTGGTATGCCGCAAGAAGCACTCTATCTTCCTGGGGACACCTCATTATTGCAAATACCCTCTCGATCTCATGTATCCAATGCTCCGTCGTATCTGGGTTGGGACCTCCCGAATATGTAGGGGGCTGCAATCTCAAAAATCGTTCCACAAGTACCGTACTCTCCTCTCCAGTAACTGGTCTCGCTGGAACTACCGGTTGTACAGGTACTACAAGAGGTACCTCTACTCCGGGTGGGGGTGGAACTGGAGCTACTGGTACTGCCTCCTCTGGATAGGGTGGTACTACTGCCGCTGGCTGTACCGGTGGTTGCTGATCCAGTCTTACCCAAATCTCTGTCAGACTCTCCCAGATTCTTTCTATCATCCTCTGCGTAGGATCCTCTCCTGCCCCTTCTCCTTCATCTCCCACATTTCTCCTTTCAGCCATTACTACTCCTGCACAAACATTATTCCAACAACACAATACACAAGAAATCAATACAAAACCAGGGTCACTACCAGCAGTGGGTTACAGTAACGACATAGTCATGTAATTTCCAATTCCTTTATATTCTTACGGACCTTGCTCTGATACCAACTGTGACGGTCCTCGCCGTTCAGACCCGTTAACCTAATAACGAGCCTAACTCGAGTCCGCCTCCCGCGAACGGGCAGAAGCCTCGCAAGGGATATCATACCACGAGTCCGTAGAAACATAAAGGAACTAGCTCAAATATTCATAAGATCTGCCAATCTCACAAATATTTACATGAAATATACATAACTGCATTACAACTGTAACCAAACTACAACAGAACCTGGGGCATACCCCGAGGTGAACAACAGAAAAATAAAATTACACTGTTGGTGGTGCTGACCCTCCACTGGACGACGGGCGCGAAATCTCCTGATCTCCCTCACCTGGTAGGAGGTAGGGGTGAGCCTCTCGAGTCACTGGCTCAGTAGGGAAACTCCCTAGAAACCGAGCAAACGAACACAAGTAGTAAAGCAGGAAATGCTACACTAGCAATTTATATTATTATCTAGCAGGATATAAAACTATAAGTACCACTTACCCTTTGCTGCTTAACAAGAATCAATGTAAATAAATAAATAGCAAAACCAAACAGGTGCACGAGCTACTGTAGAGAAACGCCACACTCGGGCCACGTCAACTGGTTCGCGACACCAGTTACTGACCCGGACAAACAACACAGGACTACCTCTCAGTCTCGCAGCCACGGACGAAAGGTCCAGCTGCCGCTCCACTAAACAAGTACAAAGAACTGTGGAGTCCAACTAAATCACCACAACCTGTAAGTCACACACCTCGCAGGCCCATGCCTGGCACCTTTAGGGACTCTGGCCCGAGCTCCCTAAAGTGAGGCACTGGAAAACAGGACTAGCTGGAGTCCAGTACGTCTACTGGTGTCCGTCTCCCCCAACTACGAGCGCGCTACAAGCGACAACACAACAAACTCTCCCTAGTCGCTGTCCTACTGCCGTCTTTCCCTCAGCCGGACATACTACTCAACACAAGAGTGAGGGTGTCCAGGAAGACGACAAGACCTCGTCGGTACCCAGTACTGGGACAAGCCCCGAGCACTCACGTGCTTGGCTCACACAAAACCTGGAGCTCCCAACTGAAGAGGTATCCACAGTAGGCGTCTACTACTCGCCACGTACACGGAAACCACGTGCACACTACACAAGTCACGTGAAACCACCACGTGAACCACGTGAACACCACGTAAACCACACACACCACACGCTCCCCGAGCGTTGCGAATGCCAATGCACCGCTCACTATCGCTACACACCACAATCCACGATAATTGAATAATCGTATATTAATAAAACATCATAAATAGCAGTTCTCGGTTGTTATCGTGACAGGGCGATGTGTCGCCTTCAGAACGCGACATATCGGGGTGTCGCGACCTGATCGCGACGCCCATGGCTGTCGCCTTAGCAGGTCTGAACCCTAATCCGGGATCCTCAATCCGGATCACCCCAAAACTCATTAAAACCTGTGGTTTCAGTCTATTTTCATGCTTTAATGTGTTCCTACACATACTATCTACTGTTTAGAAAGCAATAAACACATTATCCACACCACACGAGCAATCCCCAGATCAAACGATAGGAAATCTCCCTACCTTTGCGAAGAACGCGAAGAACGAAGCCCGTACGAGGTTCCCTCTGTTCCACGTAACGTCCTCGCGGTGGGAACTCATCAAACTGAGCTCTAACAAACCAAATCACCAAGAAATCCCCACAGCAAATCCCCCTGGCCGAGCAGAGCTTCACGAGCTCTGTTCTGCCAGGGTTACTTAAAAACGCCTTGTAGTTAAGAACGCGACGCCCTAGCCGGTCGCGACCTGAACGCGACGCTCCTGCATGTCGCCTTCAGACCGCTGACGTCAACCCGAGCACCCAGCCGGAGACATGCGGCAGACATGCACACGCTCACTTAACCTAGCGGTGCCATGAACGCGGCGCTACGGGCTGTCGCGATCAAAACGCGACGCCCCTCACTGTCGCGTTAGAAACCGAGAAACAGTGACTACTTTGGGCAAAATCCCTTAACCTGTGGAAACCACCTGCCACACACACACGTCATCGGCCACACACTGGCCTCCATAACCACACAATGACGATCCGAACGGTTGGAATGTTACAGCCTTGGTATCAGTTACAGACTACAGTTATAATCTTTTACAAAAGAAAAAAATCTTTATTTATTTGCAAGTGTTAGGATTCGAACCCAAGTCTTCACAAACTCAACATGAGATACCCTTACCACTAAACTACAACTACACTTGTGTTATAATATAACATATAATATATTTCATTAAGTATTGATATCACTTACAGCAAATAGCATTCCCTGTTACAACTTATGTTAAGTCTTGTTACAGAAAATATCATTCCCTGTTACAATATACATTAAGTTCTGTTACAGTAAACATTATCATCTATTATAGTAAACATAGTTCTCTATTACAACCTATGTTAAGTCTTGTTACAGTAAATATCATTCCATGTTACAATATACATTAAGCTCTGTTACAGTAAACATTATTATCTATTATAGTAAACATAATTCTCTATTACAACCTATGTTAAGTCTTGTTATAGTAAATATCATTCTCTGTTACAATATACATTAAGCTTTGTTACAAAATAACATACTGTAACAGAACTTAATATATATTGTAACATAGCTTATAACATACATTAACCTACATTAATAATATACATTAAGCTCTATTACAATAAAGAATAATGTATTTTAATGTATGTTATTAATGTATGTTACTAATAGGGAATAATATTTACTGTAATAAGACTTAACATATGCTATAATCGAGAATAAACATATATTGTAATAGAGAATAATGTTTACTGTAATTGAGTTTAACATATACTATAAGTAATGTCAAGACTTAACATATGTTGTAATAGAGAATTATGTTTACTATAATAGATGATAATATTTACTGTAACAGAGCTTAATACATATTGTAACAGGGAATGATATTTACTGTAACAAGACTTAACATCGGTTGTAATAGAGAATTATGTTTACTATAATAGATGATAATGTTTACTGTAACAGAGCGTAATGTATATTGTAACAGGGAATGATATTTACTATAACAAGACTTAACATAGGTTGTAATAGGGAATGATATTTGTTGTAAGTGATATCAATACTTAATGAAATATATTATATGTTATATTGTAACACAAGTGTAGTTGTAGCTTAATGGTAAGGTTATCTCATGTTGAGTTTGTGAAGATTTGAGCTCGAATCCTAGCACTTGCAAACAAATAAAAGTTTTTTTCTTTTGTAAAAGCTTATAGCTGTAGTCTGTAACTGATACCAAGGCTTACTGTAATAAGTATAAAGACTTTCTGTAAGAGATATAAAGACTTATTGTAAGTGATATAAAGGCTTACTGTAAACGATATATACACTAACTGTAACAAATGTAAGTGTATATAAGGAAAGAGCAGAAGAATGAAGGACAAAATTGGAAAAAATTGATGCTAAGAGGATGACTCGTCTTCCAAAACTCATAAATGTTGAGAAACTAAAAGCAGTGACTAGAAATTAAACAACACAAAAAATAAGGACTATATGACTTCTGATCTTCTGACAGGGACTATAAATTAAGTCTAACCCTCTGACAAAGTCCTCTAATTAATTTTTTCATAATTAATTCTTGGGAATTTTAATACCCGGTCCAAAAAAGAGCACCAGAATTAATTTCCAGTCCAAAGACTGGAAAATGTAATTTTCGGTCCTTTGACCAAGGAAACATTAATTTTAAGTTTTTACCGTCAACTGCCCGTTAGTTTTGTAACATAATCCCCAAAATGCCCTTTTGAACTCTCTACCCAACCCACCCAGTCCCGATCGAAACCCCAATCTTCCCTCCCATTCGCACCGTGAAAACCCTAGAGAGATTGGTCGGAGCATCGGCGCTAGTGGTCGACCCTCCCCCTCCGGCGTGCCCTCCCCCTCCGGCATCCGGCTCTCATCGGAGCAGCGGGGTCAGAGCACCGGCAGGCACGCGGCGTCCGGCTCCGACGGGGTTGACCCTCCCCCTGCGGCATCCGGTTCCCCCTCCCCCCTGCGGCGTCCGACTCCCGGCCCTCCGGCGTTCGGCTCCCCCTGCGGCGTCGGACCCCCTCCGGCGTCCGGCTCCCCCTCCCGCGTCCGACTCCCCCTCCGGTATGAGGGTTCATCTGAAGACTTGGAACATAAAAAAGTCACAAAAATTTTCCCTTGCTCCCCTTCCGATATGAGGGGGGAAAAGAAGAAGAAGAAAAAAACAGAAAAATTCTCCCTTGCCATGTCCAGCGGGGTTTGTGGGTATGAGGGAAGGGTATTATGGTCTTTTCAATGGGGAAATGTTAACTAGTCGGATGGATTCCATCCTCAAAGGATTGAAAATTAAAGTTTTCAAATTTTTGGACCGGTCATACTATTTTTTGTGTGTCTGGACCTAAAATTAAAGCAGACTGCCTACACAGGACCGGGAGTCAAATTCTCCTTAATTCTTCCTAATTAAAATTCAAATTTATCTTCTTCTTTTTTTCCACTCTTATCGTCAAACGCTACCCTAAAATAGAAGCTACACCTAACCCCAAGAACGAGACATCCAAAGAAGTCTAGATCTCCTCGCCCAGAGTTACTCCACCCTGAGATTGCTGTGTAGGAGAGGAGAGGAGAAGAGAGAAACCGTCGAGCCCTGCCACCCTTGCTCTCGGTAGATTGACCATGGAGGACGCCAATGCCATCAGATCCGCGGTTGCTCAGGCGGTGGAGACATTTGCGGCCTACGTCGGCACTCTGCCGCCTGCACCGTCGTGGTGGTCGTCGTCCTCCGCCGCCGCACCCACCAACTGTGACATCGACAAGATACACGCGAAAGCCCGATGGCTGATCCGGATGTTGGAGTGGGTGCGAGCCACGGTCGACGATGTGGAGGACATGAACGTAGCAGACGAGTCCATCTGCGAATGGCTGCGGGAGCTGCAGGCAGTTGCCGACGACGCCGAGGATGTGCTCGACGAGTTCCCTCACTGGGCATTGCGTCTCGGGTTAACGGGGGATGGCTCGTGGACCGTGAAAAGCATCACAGCGACTGACAAGGATGTGGCGGAGTGCCCCCGTTCGAGGAGTCGCCGATACAAGGTCCAAAGAGGACGTGGGAGATGGCTTTCACAGTGCTCAATGCGTCTCAGGTACGTTGCTCCGGCTCTCCCACCCCATCGCATGATGTTTTCTCTTTCCTATGTGGTGTCGAGCAGAGGATAGAAGAGATTGTCTCGAGATTTATGAAGATCGAGAAGCCCTGCAACTTGAATACAGCGAAGGACAAATGCAAGCAGAGACCATGAGGCGGGCAACCATCCCTGTGACGGAAAACCAGAGAATCTGGGGAAGAGATGAAGATTTAGCAATGGTCAAGCAGTTATTGTTACCATCAGATGCAGAAGAATCCAGCGGAAGTGATGGCATGGATGATGTTCCCGTCATAGCCATTGTGGGCATGGGTGGAGTGGGCAAGACCACTCTTGCCCAGCTTGCCTACAACGACGATCAAGTGAACCGGCGTTTCCAACTGAAATCATGGGTGTGTGTGTCTGAAGATTTTGATGTTGTGCGGGTTACCAAAGAGATCTTGCGGTCTTTGAATGTGGAAGACAATGGCTGCTCAGAGCTGGATCCCCTACACAAGCAGCTTGAGCGGAGGTTGGGAGGGAAAGAAAGCTTGTTACTTGTGCTGGATGATGTTTGGGAAGCAGAGAACTTTAACTTACACAGCTACAATCTACTCACAGCTCCCTTACGCAACAGATCTGCAGACACAAAAGTTATCATAACTACTCGGAGTCAGAAAGTTTCAGGGATAGTGGCAAGGACTTCAACCCATAAGTTGAGTGTTCTATCTGATGAAGATAGCTTGGAGTTGTTTAAGCAACATGCCTTTCAAGGGCGAGATCTTACCTTATATCCAAATATGGTGTCTATTGGGGAAGAAATTGCCAGGAAGTGCAGAGGAGTACCTCTAGTAGTAAAGACACTTGGAGGCCTACTACGAACCAAAAATGATGAGGAGGAGTGGAGCAACATCCTAGAGAGCAATGTTTGGGATGCCACCATTCAAGAAAATTCTATCATTTCTACTCTAAGATTGAGTTATGCCTGCCCCCCATAAGAGATGTTTCAGGTACTGTTCTCTATTCCAAAAAGATCATCTCCTTTACAGAGATCAAATAATCCGCATGTGGATGGCACACGGTTATATCAGAGCAAATAGAAAAGAACTGATGGAGGACGTTGGCGAAAGGCACATCAATGATCTGTTGTCAAGGTCATTCTTTGAAGAATGTTCATCGCCTTCTTACCTCAGAATGCATGACTTAATGCATGATCTTGCAAGATATGTCTCACAAGATGAATGTTATAGTAAGAAGGGTGATAAGTCTTGTCTCAACCTAAGTCACCTTCGGCACTTCTCAGTTATTCCCACTAGTACTGATCCCCGTGGATCCATTATATTGTCAACTGAAGACATATCTGAACCAAAACCTTTTAGGTCCTTCTTATACACTAAAAAACCTGAAAGTCTTTCAATCTCTGATGGTGTGCTTCCACATCGTGCGTACACCAGAATGGAACACCTAAGGGTGCTGCACTTGGGTGGTGTTAGCTTCTATGATTTGCCTGAGTCTATAGCTCTCCTGAAACACCTACGCTACCTATGCATCGACAGCCACTTCAGAAAACTTCCTGAATTTGTAGGCACTCTGTATCATCTTCAAACACTAGATTTACAAAAATATTGTTCACTGTCGGAATTGCCCAATAGCTTATCAAATTTGGTGAACCTAAGGCATCTCATAGGCCTCATCCATTGTGTTTACCCAGTGGGAATTGGGAAGCTAACAAATCTTCACACGATGTCTGTTTTCCTTGTGAGTCCAAGAGACAACTGTGCTGAACTGGGGGAATTGAAAGATATGAACAATATCCGAGGAGAGTTTTCCATCGAGGATCTTCACAACCTGACCGATGTGAATGAGGCAAAGAAGGCTCGTCTGGACAAGAAGAGTAACATCTCGTCTTTGCGTTTAATGTGGGACCGCAAGGCCACATCATCCTCCATTGACGATGAGGTGCTGGAAAGCCTCAAACCCAGTCCGAAGCTAGGAAAACTGAGCATCTGGCGCTTCAAAGGGCCATCTTGTCCATCTTGGTTCGGAGACCCATCCTTCTCTAGATTGCGCACTATTGCACTATGTGGGTGTCACAACTGGACTTTTCTCCCACCATTAGGGCAACTACCATTGCTGAAGTCACTGACCATATCAGGAGCCAGAGGAGTGGAGTATATAGGCAGTGAATTTTTCTGTGGCGGTCTTCCAGAGCTGGAGGAATTAACGCTGAATGAGATGGAAAACTGGAAGTCATGGTGCGGTGCTCAGGAAGGACAGTGTCCCAAACTGGAGAATCTTTCTGTCTCAAGTTGTCCAAATCTTGAATCCCTCTCATTAACCAACCTCAATTCTGCCAAGGAGATCGCCATCTGTTGGTGTCCTATACTCCAGTGCACGTCTGGTAATTCTCTTCAGCTATCACATTTACCAAGTGTGCAAAGAATAGAAATACGGTATGTATATCAAGTGGGGCGTATTTCAGCTGATTTCTGCCGCTTTCCATCATCGGAGCAGCTCCCGTATCTCAAACTAGATGATGTTGGCCAACGGGAGGCAGAGTGTATGTTGGGTATGTGCTCCCACATCTGCCGACTCACTGTGAAGAGATGTTCAAATTTGACGTCTCTGCCTTTGGGCAACCCAAGTGCCTTGCAATATGTTAAAATCAGTGAATGCCCTGAGCTCAAGATCACATCAGTTTCTCCTCAACTATGGTTACTACCATCTCTACAGAGAATCTGTGTATATGAGGTACGTGAAGCAGAGTTCATACGTGGTTTGTACTCCCATGGGGGCCATTGTCAGAAAAAGTACATGTTCTCTGTGGGGGCAGAGAAGCACTCGAGACATCATGCCTGGATTGACAAATGTCGACCAATGGGTGGCATCTTCTTTCTTGCTCACTAAGTTCTCCCGTGTGATCCGCCGACTTATCATCACTCGATGTGCCAATTTGACATGTCTTCCTTGGACAGAGCTTACCACCTTGGAATACTTGAAAATTAGTGAATGCCCGTTGTTCCAGTTGTTGGATGCCGAACAATTGCCACCAACACTGCAGGTCTTGTGCATCTATGGGAACCCCTGTGACACAGAGACGTGCAGCCAACACCAGCATTCCCAACGATTGAAGATAGTCCAGCAATCAAACAAAGAAGGTATGTACAAGAGTGATTAGATGGTCGTCTTATGAAAACATCTGATACTAATTGCTGCCTCATCCTTGGTGTAGAAACCAGCTAATTAATGTGCTTGCTTAATTTGGTTGCTTGCGTTGCTCCAGGTGGAAAGGGCAACGCTTATATAGTGTTCCGAAATGTGCAGAATGCGAGTGAAGCTGCGGACTTTTGTTCCAAGTTAGACACCGAACTCCAAATCCACACTTTGGAATAGAATGGGATTGTTGTACTAATTTTAGGTCCAATGTTATAGATTCAGTTGCAGAAGAAGTTCTTGGCAAGCTTTATCGTTCCCAAGATGGCATAAGGAATCTTAACAAATTGGTGATCCGAGGATATGCAGGTTCATGGTTCGCTAGTCCGCTCTGGGATCCTTCCTTGCACTCATTATCCTCGGTCCCTCTCCAACAGTGCTCAAAATGTGAAATCCTCCCACCACTTAGGGTCTATTTGTTTCCTTGTAAAACATCCCACCAGAAAAGATTTTCTCGAAAATGTTTATAAAACTGGTCATTTGGTTGCACTGAAAACCTGATCCATGAAACCGTTTTCGTGAAATTCTTGGATTTTGGCATCCGATATAAAACCCCGAATGCCGTTTTCCCCGATCTCGTCCCCCTTCCCTTTCACCATTGGCGCAACAAGCTTCGGAGATGCCGGAGGAGGGTACCGCCACTACGGAAGTGGGTGATCTCGGCGGTGTTGGTGGTAGTTTCATCATCTCCGATCTCATACCCCCGCGCGATGCGCAGCGGATCAGAGGTACCTGGAGCCCGGAGGAGGATGCGTAGCTCACCTAGCTCGTTGGCCTCCACAGCCCCTGCAACTGGATCCTCATTAGCTCCGTCATCCTTGGGGAGGGGGGGGGGGGGGGTGGGGGCGCAGGGCGGGTGGGGATGGGGGGGGGGGGGAGATTTGAGGCCTCCGGTGCCGGAGGGGGGGGGGGGGGGCATGTCCGGCGGGGGCAGGAGGGGGGGCCATGTCCGACAGGGGGGGGGGGGGGAGAGAGAGAGAGAGAGAGATTTCGAGCCGCCGGTGCCTGAGGGGGGGCCATGTCCAGCGGGGGCGTTGGGGGGGGTGCCGGTGCGGGAGTGGGGGGGGGGGGTGTGCTCGGCTGGACCTGGTGGACCAGGTCCGCATGTCCGCGGTCTGCGCCTGGTGGCGTCTGGTGGCGATGGACAGCAACCACCGTCCACCGCCGCTTCCTGCCCTGTGGCTGTTGTTGCCGCAGAGGTGCAACGTCGCCGCCCCGTCGCTCTTCGAGTTTGTCAGTTTCTGAGAGGGCATGAGGAGGTTGTGGCGCCGCTGGGATGCCTCTCGCCTCCCCACCCGTAGCGCCGCCATGGACCAGTAAAGAAGACAACAAAGAGACTACAGTTGTTCTCCTCAGAAGGCCTTCGCCTGCAACTGCCCCCAACGCTTAACATATTTTACATATATCCAAATGACTGAGCTTGTTTTTATTTTTCGTGTAAAAGGGATTCGGTAGAAAACTTTTTCCCTATAAAATTATTTTTCATACAACCAAACAGACCCTTAGCCAACTGCCCTCCCTCAAAGAGTTCTATGTGGAAGGGGCAAGCAGTCTGGAAAAAATTATTGTAGAGGAACGTCTGCTAAAAAATGACGATATGTCTGAAGAGGAGAGGCAAGAAACACAAACTCACATTGCTTTCCCAAGACTAGAGAAGTTGGAATTTCACGACATGCCTGTTTGGAAAGAGTGGTCAGGGACAAAAGAAGGTGATTTCCCACTACTCCGTGAGCTCATTCTGAAGCAGTGCCCCAAGTTGAGGGCATTGCCCCATCTCCCTCCGAGATTTAAGGAATTGGAGCTGGAAGCCTGTCATTAACTCAGGTCCCTCTCTTCATTTGGTTCATTTTAGTGGGTTATCATTGATGAATTTTCTAAAACGAAGATCTCTCTGGTCTCTGCAACTGAAGGCCCCCCAACCACACTTGAACATATCCCTCATCAATTGTCCACTACTGCTTACATGGTGTGAAGAGCACTCAGGAACCCTGGTACACATCCCTAACATGAGCATCGATGGAGTTCAAGTTTTCCCCAAAAGAAGAAAAGGCAGCATCAGGTATGGATGTTTTTTCTTCATTTCCTTCGTGCTTTTTACTTCACTTCCTTAGAATAAGGCAATCATCTTTTCTATACTTCACTTTTTCCACCGGCCTGAAGGTTATTTGTTGCAATGAATCTTTCGTGATAATGTCCTAAATCATTTCCACACATGCTCAGGTTTATGTTTCTCTTGTATGACCGGTGGGGACACACGTGCGCGAGGCCGGGTCGATCCATTATTGGTTTACCGTCATCGTCGGACAGCTCAGCTGATCTTTTTATGGCTGGACGAGACAGTGGAGGATTATTGAGACACTAAAGTGCTTGTTTTTGTAGTGGACTGGCCCATTTAAGACCCATTATGTAGTTTTTATATTTTTTATAATTTTCTACACGATTTTCTGTATTTTCTAGTCACTCCGAGATATTTTGGCCTTTTATTTTATAGTTGCCTTTTAGCCTTTCGGAGTGACCTCCTATATATATAGAGAAATGTTAAGTTCCCGGCGTGCCGGGAGCCTAGGTTGAGCTGGGGCTCCCGCGCCCCTCCGCGCTGCCGCCGCGTGGAGGGGGCGGGCCCCAGCTGCATTAAATGTAGTTTTTTTTTATATATATATTTTGTGCACACAAATGATGTATTTGTGCACACAAATATATTATATGTGTGCACAAATACATTATTTATGTGAAAAAAAAAAGACATTTAATGCAGTTGGGATCCGCCCCCTCCACGCGGCGGCCGCGCGGAGGGGCGCGGGAGCCCCAGCTCAGCTTTGCTCCCAGCGCTGCCGGGAGCAAAACATTTCTCATATATATATACCTGTTCACCTCTTCTGGGAAGAAGAGACATGGATGAAAAGAAACCTCGTTTTGAGGAATTTGAAACCGCCTGCAATTGCAGAAGCTTGTGCGATGGTGTGCATGGGGATCCCGCGAAGGGAGGGTGTGAAGCTCCACCGCCCCTGTTCTTCCTTCTCTCTCAGCCCTTGTTTCTCCTCTCCAAAATCTCTTTTCTCTCTCTCTCTCTCTCTCGCTCTCTCTGAACTTCCCCTCTCTTGGTCTCGCGCCCCCCCCCCCCCCCCCCCCTCACCCTCTCTGTGCGAGGGTCTGCGTTCGAGACTGCCCTGCACGCCGGCCATAGACGCCTCGGGGCTAGCTGGGTCGGCCATGCCAACCGCTTCCACTCCGCCCCACGCACCAGCCGCGGCCACGTGCGGCCTCCCGCGTGATCCCCTACTGCCGGTACTTGGGATGCCAGTACGTCCACTAGATACACGACCCGCCATCGCCGCTTCTCCGCCGCGGCATCGCCCCACCTTGCGCCCCATCGCAGGTTCTGCCACATGTGCCTGCCAACGGGCTTCGTCACCTGTGTCTGGGAAAGATTAGACCGGCTGCGTCGGCCAGCTTCGCTCCGCCCCACGTCCATGTCGTCGTCCTGCACAGGACCCACACGTGGGACCCTAGTTGCCCGTCAGTGACCGCCGCACCCCTGTACACCTGTGATCGGAGGACTACCCGGCCTCGTCCCTGGTTGCTGGTTGCCCGGCCAGCTTTGCACGGCTACTAGATGAACTGTCCGGAAGTCATAGTTAACAACGATGTTGAGCCGCTGTACTTGTACCCGCCGTTCTTCCCTCACGAGTTTAACCTGTCAAGACGACCGACAACACCCCCGCGCCAACATCCACGACGGCCAACGGTCTCGCCCCCACATGGATAGCCCTTGGACCCGGTGATCGTTACCTTTGTTAGACTATCGTTGGGAGCACATGAAATTAGTAGCCGTCATTCTGTGTCACCTAAACTCCGCCTCCGATACGAATCCCTACTCTTCGGCGGGTCGGTAAGTCATTGTACGTTCATTCCAATCCTGCTGTTTAGTATATGAATATATTTGTTCCCATGATATTGGTAGTTCTCACTATCATCGATTCATAGAGCTTCATTGCTGCGAGGGACGACTTGTTTAATTAATTTCTTATTATTTTATGTAATTATTTTCTTGTTACATTTGTGGAAAAGCAATAGGATATCATTATCTTATGACGTTCATTGTTGATTTGACACTTGGGTTAACTTGAGAACACGTGTGTTAGTCGTCCCGCGTCAATAACTCTTGTAAAATTTTCAATAATAAAGGGCTCTCTAGCTACCCAAAAAACTTGATCTTATTTCTTCATGTTCTTTTAGAGGTCCGCTATCTAGAAAATGATTATATCCTGAAGAATCATATATCCACTACTACATTCATATGGGTTCGCCAAGTTTGTAGCTGATGACATGTAAGTATTGACATTTCAATGAGTCCCTTTTTATGTTATTTCAAGTATCTAGTTCACATTTTCTATGCATATCTCCAAAAATCTAGTAAATCGTATGTCACCATCTCACATGATCTTCTTGTTCTTATGTTGCCAATTCCAACAGAAATCAAATGCCATTCATTTATACCTTTGAATCAAGCAATGTATGTTATTGAGGTTGCGCAATACGTCGTTCAAGGAAGCGCATGACTTCACCATTTTTCAAGGTAACATCATAATCTTCCTAATGTCATAGTCCATGTTACTGTGCACTGCTTCTAAATTAGTAAGCCCCACGAAGACGATTCTCTATAGTTGCTACAAATAAATCCTTCACAATCAACTTTACTACTAAATTACCAGGCCATTGAAGAAACAAGAAATTAAGGGTGCATTTGATTACACATAAAATATTTTTATTGGAAAATAATTTTCCATGAAACAACTTTTACATGAAAATAGAAATCGTAATTATCCATTTAGTTCTTAGGTAAATATTTTCACTAGTTATTTGTGTAAATAGAAGATTAAAAAAATATGAAAAGTCAACAACATTAAATGTAAATTTTTATTAGAGAGTTATATTAGAGCACATGGGATATTATGGTTCACTCCAATGAGAGGGGATCACATACCACTAATGCACTATTCATCAAAAAAAATTATTTTATTTTATTTTTTATTTTGATACTTTTTTAAAAAAATTAAAAATAAAAAATTAATAGAAAATAAATAACTTTGACAAAGACAATTTAAATTAGGAGAAATAAAATAAAAACATAATTTGAATGAATAGTCAAGTACTCGCGAGACTATTTAACACTATTCAACATTTTTATTATTTTACTTTGTTTTTTATTTTAATATTTTTTTTAAAAATAAAAATAAGATAACTAATAAAAAACAAGTAAGTTTGACAAGGATAATTTAACGTAGGAGAAATAAAATAAAAACACAACTTGAATCAATAGTATTCTATAGATATTTTAATAAAAAAATAAAAATAAAATTAACTAATAAATAATAATTAAATTTGACAAAGACTATTTAAATGAGTGGAAAGAAAATAAAAATACAACTTAAATAAATAATACCTAAAAAAAGCTAAATAAGCACAGCGTGAAGAAGGAGATTGCTGCGCTGGGAAAATGGCCTCCGCGTTATTTGCGGGGATGACAAAATCTGAAATTTTTCGGATAAAATTTTTAAAATTTGATTTTCAGAAATACCAAATGATCTAAAGAATTTTTTTTTCCTAAAAAACCTTTTCCTACTGGGGTTTTACCTTAAAACAAACGGACCTAAGGAGGCGAGCATTGTATGCAAGAAAAACATGTGTAAAATGTACACGTCGGATTCCTGGCTCCCAAGTAACCATTGACACGCATGCCTCAGTTAACAGGTTTTTGCCAGATCAGTGCAATCATTGGGTATTGGGGAAAAAAACAGGGAAATGCTTAAAAATCGCATGGCGCATCCGATATCGGTCTTCACATGACAGTGGAAGCGATCACCGTAGGAGGATGGGTGTCGGATGAGGAGAGGAGATCCTCTCAGTACCGGGTTGGAGAGAAACCTCTCAATATTAGAGAAATATTTTATGAAAAAACTCCTCACACACAACTCCACCTCAGCACTTACATGTAAGAGGGGTTTTTTCATAAAATATTTCTTTAATATTGAGGGGCTTCTCTCCAACACAACACAGTATTGAGAGGATCTCCTCTCTCTCTCTCTCTCGGATGAGTACTAGCCTCATACGTATAACAAATTATTCTAAAAAATATATATATTTTTGTACCGCTAGAATCAGAGATATCAACGATTCGATGGAGCAGAGACAAAGAAAAATTATCTATTATATATACATGCTAATTGTTTGGAGAAGTTTAGTAACCGAACAAACATTTTTTTGGCGAAAATATGCCTGACTATTACAACCTATTAAATTTGACAAATGCTTGCTGTAATAAATGTACCTTTACAAGCTCCTATTGGCCAAAGAATTGGTGGTTCAGTGTGTCCAACCAATAAGAAACTTGCGAGAGTGCAATTATTATATTTTCACAAGTATAGTAATTATTTCTCATTAAATTTATTCTTGCAAATCTTCCTTCTAAACTTAATTGGCACTCATGAGGCTTGAACGCTTGACCTATTGTGTACCGTGGAGGGCCTTAATCAAATAGTCACTCTTAATGTACAATCGAACAAATTAGATTTAGTGGCGTTTGATAACACTTATTTAAAATGTCTAAAGTCTAATTTTTTATCTATTGTCTAAATCTGTAATTTAATAAGTACTTAAAATATATTAGACTTCTATTAAGAGTTGTTTGATAACCAACTTAAATGACATCTGAATTAATATATTATTTCACATAAATATCTTTATATACTTAAAAATATGTCTAAGTTTATTTTTATTTCCCATAATTATATATATACATCTCTCAACTATCCAGTAATTACATATAAATATCTATTTTTTATATATTACATAAACACCCCTACATACTTAAAAATATCCCTAAATTTATGGATATCAAGCAATCGGGGTTTTGCTTTCTTTCCCAAAGACTGGAGTTCCTTGTTCTTCTCGGAGGACCTCACACACCCGGACTCCAAAGGTTCCAAAAACAGGAGTTGAACAGGCCCATCATGTTCAGCCAGCCCCTACTCCTTTCGCCGCTGCCGCCCTGCTGCTGAGCCACCGCCACCATCTCCGTCCAAGTCCTCCGCCGCCTCTCCGTGTTCCTCATCGCTGCCACGGAGGGGGTGATGGAAGGGCTTGTCCAGATACTGGATTGCGACCAGTACAGCTGTCCGAGGGCCGTGGTGGTCATCAAGGCGCTCTTCTCCCTCTACCTGGTGAAGTAGAACAGGGAGCGGGCTGTGTCGTTCCAGGCCATCGAGTCGCTTATTGACCGCGTTGCTTCCAACGACCTTGACCGTGGCGACCTGAGGCGGGTGCTGGCGACAATAGAGCTACTTTGCTGGGCGGATGGCGGCTGCGAGACGCTGGCCGTGCACGCGGGGACGGTGGGGGCGCTGCTGTCCGCAAAGGGCAGCGTGGCGATGGTGATGTGGCTGGAAGAAGGGCTGCCACATCTCCAGGAAGTCCAAATTCCTTATCGTCGGGATCATGATGTCCAGCTCGTCCTTGAGCGGCGGCGACACCGGCACCACCGGCACTTCCCCCTGCCTTCCTTGCACCGCCGACATCTCCGTTCTCTCACAAAGAGATCAAGATCGAATAACGAAGAAAAGGCAAAAGCAGAAGTAAAAGTAGAAGCAGAGGGGAGGGTAGAGAGGGCAGGTCACAGAAGGGTTTACGCAGTAGGCACGGCTTTATATGGCCATTGGGCAACCAAAAGGGAGGCAGCCCTCGCCCGGGGTCATAGGCTTCGCATTCCGTTCGGGGGCGAGGGGGGTGGTGGTGTGAACCGGGAGGCTGGGGAGGCGAAGGAGCTTGGGTCCCTATCGAGGGAGAAGCAGCAGAGGCCAGGGGAGGTGGAGGTCTGCGCGTTCGTGCCGAGAGGGAGAAGCAGCAGAGGCCGAGGGAGGAAGTAGCAGAGGCCGGGGAAGAACTCGCCGGGGATCTCAGCGGCTCGGTGCCCTGGTAAGGATCTCGGCGGAGGAGCGATGGGGGAGGCGGAGAAGGGATCCGCGAAAAGAGGTCTCGATCTGAACAAAAAAAAGTGCCCTAATCTCACTTTTTTTTAAGAGATAATTTAAGACACAAGACATCTTTTCAGATATCTATTAAGAGAATTTAACAAACAATCTAAATCAATAATATCTGACCGCTTTAGATAATAGATACACATTCAGAGTTATCAAACAAAGCCTTAGTTGTCAAATAGCTGAAGGATAAAAAAGAACACAGAAAATCAACTTATCAGTGGCTCCATTTAAAGTCAAATCTAATTTTTGAAGAAATAATGAGTATTTTTTCTAAATAAAAATAAGAATACACCTACGATTACTGAAAACAATTGTCCATGATATTAATGTCATTAAAAAAAATTGCAAGAAATTGGGCAGTGTTTAGAAATGAGTTTCTAACAATTTTGGCCTATAAAATCACCGACAAAATCGGCTGCAGTTCCAAACGTCTTTGGTCGGCCGCAATTTGAGTGAGGAGGTGATTTCAATAAAAGGAGAGAGAGAGAGAGAGATGTGAAATTATCTCCCCTCTATGGGGAAAAATGGGTCTGAGCCACTTTTGAAAAATCTGAACACGGGCCACGTATTCACTATGTCTGTTTGCCAATGATTTTTTTTTTTTACTTTCTATACATTTATCCCAGTCTTGTCATCCGTGCTTGCAAAAGGTGCAGGCAACAAAGTCGCAAATCCCCACCCATAATATATACACCTGTGGGGCGAATCAATTTTTGATAATTTTGACTTTGCGAGAAGCGAAGCACTGCCTAATTAGTATGATGATTGTTGGATCCCTTTGAATTTTGATGATCACAAAACACTCATGTTGTTTACTAACAAGTTTGTAAAGTGAATGTAGAAAACATGATATTCTATAAAGGCAAGAAGGCTTTCAAAGAAGTATTTTTTTGTTCATGGCTATTGGAGTCGACCTCAAAGATGTGAATGAGTCGATTTCGACTGTGTTCAGTCATTTGGAGTCGACCCCAGAAATATGAAGGAGTCGACCCCCTCTTGAAGAAGATGGCTTGGGCCAAGTAGAGTCGACCCCGACCTGTAAAGGGAATCGACCCTGACTGTGTTCAGATTTTCAGAGTCGACCCCAGCTCTGTAAGGGAGTCGACCCCTTTCAAAAGTCTGTCTTGCTGGTGAAGTAGAGTCGATCCTGACCTGTAAAGGGAGTCGACCCTGTCTGTGTTCAGATTTTCAGAGTCCACCACAGCTCTGTAAAGGAGTCGACCTCTGTCCTGAAGAAGTTGTTTTGTCTAAGTAGAGTCGACCTCCAGATTGTGAAGGAGTCGACCCTGAGATGAACTGGAGTCGACCCCGACAAAAGTGGGAGTCGACCCTGACATGCAGAACTGCTCTGAAAAGCACTTTTGAACAACTTTTTGACCAAGATCTCTTTTCACCTCTCTCAAACGGCTACTTTTGTGGAAGAGCTATAAAAATGACACTTGGGGGAAATCCTAGGCAAGGAATTTTGTGGGGAAGAGAGCCACACTCAAGAGTTTCATCTAGAGCTTCTTCTTCCAAACTTTTTCACCTTCCAAAGCTTCCATCTGCTGCATCTTTGAAGAAGGTTCTCTTTGGAGGATATCTTGTTGCTTCAGAGCTTCAACAACATCTAAAGATCCTCCTTACGAGCTTGGCTTTGTGTTTGCTTGTTTATCTTTGCTTCATTCAGTTCATTACCTTGTTCTTGTTGGTGAGCTGGGCACCGCATCGACCAGCTGTGTATTGGTGAGCTAGGCACCGTGCTAACTAGCGGAGTGTTGGTGAGTTGGGCACCGTTTAAACCAGCGGGTGTGATCTTTCGTAGAGTGAGAAATCTCACCGTGTTGGTGAGGACTGGACGTAGGTAGACCAAAAGGGGTCTTACCGAACCAGGATAAATCCGTGTCTCCTCGTGTGCTTGCTTCCTTCTTCCCTCTCTGTTCTCTTTGCTTTGCATCCGTCTTTTATTTCTGCATTAGTTTCCATTGATCATTCAAGACAAATTTTTAAAACCCTATTCACCCCCCTCTTGGGCTAGTCATAGTCTAGATCCTTTCAATGATAGTGAATAGTACAATGACCGTTCTTGTTGTTCATAGATAAAAGGTAATATTCTCTTTATTAAATAAATTTAAGAGTCTTACCAGACAATTAGAAAAATAAATTTAAGAACTGGTCAAAATCAGACGTTGGAAGTTTAGTGAACTATTTTTACGGCCTCTACAATATTTATATATTCTTAGAAGGTCATATATAGATGTAGTTGGTGCCAAATATACAAGATGTAGTACTCCCATCCTACATTGACAAACTGATGATCTCTCGGCTGATTTTATAATTAGCTCGTAACTATTGTTGTAAAAGAGAGAACTTTGGGAGAATAATAAGGAAGAAAGGGTATATTTGTCCAAAGAAAGATTAATTTGGGGGTGGATGAAAGATTTTGGGCATTATTTTCTATGTGTAGGATTACATCCAATATTGACCATACAAGTACGCTTAGCATTATTTATTATGCGGGTAAATTAATGAGACCCAAGCGATCATTTAAAATTTGGACTATGAAAGTGCGCGCTCTCTAAAATTCACCATGCCTTTTCAAATCTACGAAGAAACTACTAAATGTTGAACCTCTCTATATTTTACCCTTATATTTTGATGATAACAAAATTTATGAATAATTAAATATTATTAAATATATTTAATATCATATTTTCCTAATAAATATAAATTTATTGTACTATCGCTATGTGATTTGCACTGAAAAGATAGATTGATGTCTATTCAATATACATCAATTTCTGTTCACAAAGTGTCACATCGATTTCGGTCCCACAACGATTTGTTAAGTGAGAACAACCATTTGCTCTCACAATGATTTGTTAAGTGAGAACAACGATTTAGTCTTACAGCGATTTGTTAAGTAAAAACATCGATTTCGGTCTACACAACGATTTCATAAGTGTCACATCGATTTGGTCTCTATAACGATTCGATCATCATAACGATTCGATAAGTCACAATAGCGACTTGGTCAATGTAACGATTCGATAAAGCAAACAACGATTTGTTTATAACGATTTGCTTATATCTGTATAACGATCCGATCAAACAACTATTTGCTTTCACTAAACAACGATTTGATAGCCGTATCGATTTGTTAAGTGAAACAACGATTTGATTGCTGTATCGATTTGATAAGTTAAACAACGATTTGATCGTTGTAACGTTCCGATAAGGCAAACAACGATTTGCTCTTTCTTAAACATCGATTTCCTTTATATTTCAAATGTTTTGGCGCCTAATGAAAAGTCAAATATATTTCTAACAGAAGATCTTTTTTATCTCTCTAAATCTCTTCTCTCCTGTCAGACAAAAAGGGGCTTACCTACCACTTTTGGGAGACAACAGTAACATAGAGGTAAGAACCTTTTTGACAGAAACACTCTTTTATCTAAACTCTTTCTTCTATGTTTACAGACCTCGAAGACCACTAAGAGGCTGACAGTCTGAAGAAGAAAAAGGATAGAAAGATCAGCAACGACTAGAAGAGTTCCAATGGATCTCTTCAACGGATCTATTCAAAGCTTCTCTTATTAAAGATGAAGCAAGGCTGAAGAAGAAAAAGAGAGCTTTCCTGAATATCTTTGAAGGAGTGTACATCCGGGAAGAGCCTAAACGCCACATACACTAAAAGGAAAAGAGAGAAAGAGCCCGAGCCAAGAGAAGTGTTCAAGCAACTGGAGCACTCAAGCATTCAAGCTCCTTCTCCTCTCTTCACTCCCTCTGTGTGCATCTTTGTAATCTGGGGAGAGAGTCTTTTTGCTGAGAGTTCATTTAGTTGGTTTTCTATTTGTTCCAACTCTCAGCTTTGTTCTTTCTTTTATAAGAAAGACTTCTGTCCAGCTTTAGGACTATATATAGTATAGAACCTAGCTAGGGATTTGTGTCTAGCAGAACCGCACTGGGGTTTGTACCAGGAGGTTGGCTTCTTGACCTGTAAAAGAAATGGGCTGCCTTCTTGCCCGGGAAAGAGAAGAAGATCAGCTGGGGTGCTGGGTGTTGTATTGTCCGTGAGGGGGACTGTACCCTTAGTTAGTGAAATCCTAAGAGTTTGCTTGGGGACTGGACGTAGGACTTCCATATGGGAAGGGCCGAACTAGGATAAATTCATTGTGTCCTTTGTGTGATTGTTTATTTGCTTTCGTACTGCTACTCTCTATCACACTCAACTAACCAAACTTTCAAGTTATAATTTTATGTGTTTAAGTTTCTATTTTAGATTTTAGAAAACCTATTCACCCCCCCTCTAGGTTAGCTTGCTGTCGTTCCAAAAGGGGCCAACAAGTGGTATCAGAGCAGGTTCTCTAATCAATCAAGAAGATCCAACGATCTTATAGAAGATCCATGGCAGCTCAAGGATATGTTGAAGGTCAATCAGTCACCAGACCTCCATTCTTCGATGGAGAGGATTACCAATATTGGAAGATGAGGATGGAATGCTTCATTCGAGGCACAAACTTTGATTTATGGCAGGTAATAGAGGTAGGTGATTATGTTGTTACTCCTGCTGCTGGCACTATTGCCATTACTACAGTTGATAAAAATAAATTATCATTAAAATTTAAGCTAAGAATTATTTATGTTATGCTTTATCCAAAAAAGAATTTAGTAGAGTATCTGCATGTAAATCTGCTAAAGAAATGTGGGATAAACTGCATATAACTTATGAAGGAATATATAAAGTAAAACAAACTAGGATAGATATTATTGTTTTACAATACGAACAATTTAAAATACTTCCTAACGAAAACATTACTACTATGTATAATAGATTCTCAAGCATAGTAGTAGGTTTAAATTCTCTTGGTAAAACTCTCTCAAATGAAGAAATTGTTAGAAAGATACTTAGGTCTTTAACTCTTTCATGGACACCTAAAGTAACTGCTATTGAAGAAGCCCATGACTTAACCAAACTTTCTATTGATAACTTAATAGGTTCCCTCATGGTACATGAAATTAATATGGAGCGACTATGTGAAAGCTTATCAAAGAAAAAATGTACTAATGCTCTTAAAGTTGCAGCTGCTCCTTCCATTTCTTCTTCTTCTAGTTTCAAAAATGCAGATTCTGAAGACAGTGACATAGACGATGTACTGTCCAAGCTTCAGAAAATTCTCAAGAAGAAGAAAAATGGATCAAGAAGGATTCAAAAGAAAGAGAAAAAGGAGAACGAACCAGTCTGCTATGAATGCAGAAAACCTGCACATCTGAGACCAGATTGTCTAAGAATCAAGAAGACTGGTCAGCCAGAAAAATTCAAGAAGCAGCACAAAAAAATCAAAAGAAAAGTCATGGCGGCTGCTTAGGACAATGATGAAGCCACAACATCAGAATCATCAAGCTCAGATCCTGAAAAGGAGCAGGAAAGTCTAGCCCTCATGGTAGGACTAGATGAGGTACATTCTGACCCATTTGTTGATTCATGCATTGATTTAGGGTCAGAGTCTGAAGACTTAGGAGAAGTCTTTAATGAACTTTATGAAAAATATAAAGGTGTTGTAAAAGAATTAAAAATTCTGAAAATAATACTACTTGCTTAGAAAACACCAATTCAGATCTTAAATCCGAAATGGAACAGTTAGAAAAATAATTAAAAGAATGTAAAAATAATAATGATCACTTGAATGAAAAATTAAAAGCAAAAATAATGAAAAGTCAGAGTTAGAAGAAAACTTAAAAACTCTAACTGAAGAAAATCTTTATTTAAAAGAATCAGTTAGAAAATTAACAAAAGAGAAAACATCTTTAGCCCTATGTTTAAAAGGATCAAAATCTGGAAATAATAAACAAGGTCTTGGATACAAACCTCCTGAAAAATGAAAACAAGTCATAATTCCTGAAAAATATCCATTACCAAAAATTGTAAAAGAAACCAAGTTGCCTAAAAAAAAGGCCCCTGTAAAAAAAAAAGTTTTAAAAAATTGTGTTCTAAACAGACATCATAAAAACAATAAGAACTGCAAAACAAATTATATTCATTGCTGCTCTCATTGCCATAAATTAGGACACACAGTAAACACCTGCACAACAAGGCACTTAGTTTGGATTCCTAAAGAATATTTTTATGCATCTAACCATCAAGAATCCAAAAAGTTTTGGGTACCTACTTATGAATAAGTTGCTTGCAGGATAGCCTTGGAGCATCAGAAACAAATGGTGCTCAAGGCACTGATGACTGCCAACTCTTCATCCAACTCATATCTGAAGAGGGAGCAGTCACTATTTATTTTTAAATTTTAGTATTACTAACAATTTTTTACAAGTCTCATTCTGGTGGAGTCTCTCATTCAGGGGGAACACAGACTAAGGGGGAGTTATTCATTAATGTCAATTATTGTTGAACCTCTCAATAGTAAGAATTTTTTCACAAAGGGAGAGAATGCATGGTAAGATCCTTCCTTTTTAGTTAGTGACAAAAGGGGGAGAGTATGCTTTATCTATGAATTTTCTATGCTTTAAGTATTTTTGTCAGAAATGTCTCATAAATTTTGTCATCACAAAAAAGGGGGAGATTGTTGAACATCTATATATTTTACCCTTATATTTTGGTGATAACAAAATTTATGATTAATTAAATATTATTAAATTTATTTAATATCATATTTTCCTAATAAATATAAATTTATTGTACTATCGCTGTGTGATTTGCACTGAAAAGATAGATTGATGTCTATTCAATATACATCGATTTCTGTTCATAAAGTGACACATCGATTTCGGTCCCACAACGATTTGTTAAGTGAGAACAACGATTTGCTCTCACAGCGATTTGTTAAGTGAGAACAACGATTTGTTAAGTAAAAACATCGATTTCGGTCTACATAATGATTTCATAAGTGTCAAATCGATTTGGTCTCTATAACGATTCGATCATCATAACGATTCGATAAGTCACAATAGCGACTTGGTCAATGTAACGATTCGATAAAGCAAACAACGATTTGTTTATAACGATTTGCTTATATCTGTATAACGATCCGGTCAAACAACGATTTGCTTTAACTAAACAACGATTTGATAGCCGTATCGATTTGTTAAGTGAAACAACAATTTGGTTCCTGTATCGATTTGATAAGTTAAACAATGATTTGATCATTGTAACGTTCCGATAAGGCAAACAACGATTTGCTCTTTCTTAAACATCGATTTCCTTTATATTTCAAATGTTTTGGCACCTAATGAAAAGTCAAATATATTTCTAACAGAAGATCTTTTTTATCTCTCTAGATCTCTTCTCTCCTGTCAGACAAAAAGGGACTTACCTACCACTTCTGGGAGACAACAGTAACATAGAGGTAAGAACCTTTTTGACAGAAACACTCTTTTATCTAAACTCTTTCTTCTATATTTATAGACCTCGAAGACCACCAAGTGGCTGACAGCCTGAAGAAGAAAAAGAATAGAAAGATCAACAACGACTAGAAGAGTTTCAACGGATCTCTTCAACGGATCTATTCAAAGCCTCTCTTATTAAAGATGAAGCAAGGCTGAAGAAGAAAAAGATAGCTTTCCTGAATATCTTTGAAGGAGTGTACATCCGGGAAGAGCCTAAATGCCACATACACTAAAAGGAAAAGAGAGAAAGAGCCCGAGCCAAGAGAAGTGTTCAAGCAACTGAAGCACTCAAGTATTCAAGCTCCTTCTCCTCTCTTCACTCTCTCTGTGTGCATCTTTGTAATCTGAGGAGAGAGTCTTTTCGCTGAGAGTTCATTTAGTTGGTTTTTCATTTGTTCCAACTCTGAGCTTTGTTCTTTCTTTTATAAGAAAGACTTATGTCCAGCTGTAGGACTGTATACAGTATAGAACCTAGTTAGGGGTTTGTGTCTAGCAGAACCGCACTGGAGTTTGTACCAGGAGGTTGGCTTCTTGACCTGTAAAAGTGTTGGGGAATCGTCCCCCCGATCGGTAGCCCTCTCTCACTCAACTCACACGTAGAGTTTGGAGAAGAGATGGAAGAAGGGAGAAGAAGAACACACAGACACCAGATTTTACGTGGTTCGGAGGCGAGAGCCTTCCTACGTCCACGGCCACAGCAGCTTTCTTTTGTACAACCAGAACACACATACAAAGAGAATATACCCCCCTTTATATACTGGGAGGTTAGGGCGCCATAATCGAGATTCACATGGACAAAAAAGCCCCTAACTCAGAACCGCCTCAGAACTGCAAAGTCGTCTGACCTGGGAAAGGAGAAGTCGAATGCCTTGACAAATTCGACTGCTGCAGTCGAATGCTACATTCGATTGCAGACAGGCTCCCACTGCATAAGTCGACCGATGCATTTGACTGCTGACTTCAACTGATGCATTCGACTGCTGACTTCAACTGATGCATTCGACTGCTGACTTCAACTGATGCATTCGAATGATGCATTCGACTGCTTCACTTCGAACTGCGACCTGGCCCCTTGTGCAGATCTGCTAGAGAGTTCGGGCTCCACATTCTAACAAAAAGAAGTGGGCTGCCTTCTTGCCCGGGAAAGAGAAGAAGACCAGCTAGGGTGCTGGGTGTTGTATTATCCGTGAGGGGGACTGTACCCTTAGTTAGTGAAATCCTAAGAGTTTGCTTGGGGACTGGACGTAGGACTTCTATATCGGAAGGGCCGAACCAGGATAAATTTCTTGTGTCTTTTGTGTGATTGTTTATTTGCTTCCGCACTGCTACTCTCTATCACACTCAACTAACCAAACTTTCCAGTGATAATTTTCTGTGTTTAAGTTTCTGTTTCAGATTTCAGAAAACCTATTCACCTTCCCTTTAGGTTAGCTTGCTGCCGTTCCAAAAGGGCCAACACTAAATTATTGACCCCGTAATGAGATGTGTGTCTTTTGCTTGATGTATTTAAATCCATGGACTACTAAATTGTTGTTTTATGTAGATTAAGAGAAAATAGATGAGCATAGAGATTAAAAAATATATTTGTCGCCTTGGAATAAAGAAAAAGAGAATTAGTAATTATTTCTTGATAGAGGATTGACATTATTTTTCAATTCATATCAAATTTTTAAACACCGCACACGGTTGGCCAAACCGCACCGGTATCGCACCATGTCATGGGTTGGGTCACCCCAATGAGGTGACCCGGACGTGCCACAATGATACGTTGCGGTATGCCATGGACCGATACGGTCCGGTCGGTTGCAGGCCTTTTTTTTTTACTTCTTCTCTCACATCCGGTGTATCTAAAGGATTTAAATGGTGTCTAATTGAAATAAAAATTTAAACATAAGTTAATTAGGAGATGATACAAATTATAGTAATTTTATTTTAATTTTTTAAATTAATTTTTTGTCAAGTAAAAATTATTCCAAAAATTATTAGATCGACTTAATCTCAACATCTAAGGGATCTAAATGATGTCTAATTGAGATGAAATTTCAAACATAAGCTAATTAAGATATGATATAAATTATAGTAATTTTATTTTAAAAATTTTAATTATTTTTTTCGTCAAGTAAAAATTATCCCAAAAATCATTATGTCGACTTAATCTCAACATTTATGCATCAATAACTCTTGATATTTATATTTTTGAATCAGTATATTTTTCTAATAATCATGATGACTTCAGATTTGACTTTATTTTCGGAATCAAATGTCGTCCCGTTGAAATGCATAGAGGGTTTGCCGTACCGCGGCAAACTCTGTGTGCACTTAAGGGGTCTAAATGTTGTCTAATTGAGATAAAATTTCAAACATAAGCTAATTAAGAGATACAAATTATAGTAATTATAGTTTAATTTTTTAAATTAATTTTTTGTCAAGTGAAAATTGTCCCAAAAATTATTAGGCCAACTTAATCTCAACATCTATGCATCAATAATTTCTGATATTTTATATTTTTAGAATCAATATATTTTTCTAGTAATTATGATGACTTCAGGTTTGACTTTATTTTTGGAACCGAATGTCATCTCGTTGAAGTGCACACAATCAAAGATAGTATCAGAATTATATTAATAATATGAAAATATTCTAAAATTAAAGATAATTATGTTTTTATATAAGTGATCATGTCTTATGTATAATTACTATCTCTTTAATTTCTTAGTGTCATATTAATATTTTATTATAAATTTTAAGACGTTAGAGTTTTGTTTCTATTTTCGAATTCTTGGTGTTGAACTAATGGAATACATTGGTCATATCATTGTTGCCCAGCTAGCTAGCCCAGAGGGGGGGGGGTGAATGGGTTATTAAAAACTTCGATCTTTGATTAAAACCTGTTTACTGAAAGGATTGCACAACTTAATAACAAGGTTAGAGTTAGAGCAAATAAGACAACAATCACACAAAAACACATCCACAAGACACAAGGATTTTTATCCTGGTTCGGAACTCCTCTCCACAGGAGACCTACGTCCAGTCCCTGAGCAATACCTCAGGATTTCACTACCAAGGGTACAATCCCCCTTAAGGATCCTTACACCCAGCTTCAACTGGTCTTCCTTCAACCTGAAGGGAAAACAACCACCCTGGATACCACCAGGTCTTCCTTCGTCCAGAAGGGAACACAACTAAAGAAGAAAAGGTGTGGGAACAGGCTTCAGACTCTAGCTTGACCAGCTACACACTGAAGCTACCAAGGCCCGAGAGAAAGAGATTTAACAAGGTTTTCTCTCCAAGGACTACACAAGCTCTCACAAATAAAAACTCTTTTTGATCACAGAGAGCTAAGAGCTAAGAACAAGGTTGGAGTGGAAGCTTCGCTCTTGTTTTTCTTCTTAAGACTCGAAGAGATGGATTTCTTTCTTTTTCAAGTTGCAAGCGTTGTTGTTCCTGTCTTGTTATCCTTCTTCTCCGTCTTGAGTCTTCTATTTAAACTTCTGATTTAAATTTGAACGTTGAAGTGTCCGTTGTCTCTTATCCTGGTGTACGTTAGACTGGTCACTAAGGAAGCTTCTGATCGTCAGTCTTTTATCCTTTGTACACGCCAGAGAAATGTTTTAGAACTTGTATCTTGTGTCCAACGTTGTACAGATGAGTCTTGTCAGATATCTGCAAGCATATCAACAATAAATAGAGGACAGCTAAGACTGCCGTCGATTGTTAGTTGTAGATGGAACAGATATTGCAATATATAGCAAAGCTCCTTTCTGTCTAAAAAGTACGTAGACAGAGTAGCATAGAAATGGAAGATATTGTCTGCATGCATGGGAGATACGATCAGAGAGCATTTAATGCGTAGCAGTCAACAGACAAGATATGACTTTGACTTTTCAACGCTATTAAAAACATTATACTGATACAGCAAGAAATTCGATAAAACAATCTCGATGCCTTCATAACTTATGAAATCGTTATGCGATAACAGACAAATCGTTATGACAGAGCATTATCAACTTATAATGATGAAATCGTTATGAGTTATAGCAAGTCGTTATGAACACTTATCAAGTCGCTATGATCTGTAAAAGAAATCGTTACAAGAAGTCTTAACAAATAGTTGCATAAAGCAAGGCGTTATGAACTGTAAAGAAATCGATATGAACTCTAAAGAAATCGTTACGGCTAGAGAGTCGTTGCGAGTTCTAAAGAAATCGTTACGAGGTCTAAAGAAATCGTTACGGCTAGAGAGTCGTTGCGAGTTCTAAAGAAATCGTTACGAGGTCTAAAGAAATCGTTACGGCTAGAGAGTCGTTGCGAATTCTAAAGAAATCGTTACGAGGTCTAAAGAAATCGTTACGGCTAGAGAGTCGTTGCGAGTTCTAAAGAAATTGTTACGAGGTCTAAAGAAATCGTTATGACAGTCAAGTCGTTACGGGTTCTAAAGAAATCGTTACGACAGTCAAGTCGTTACGGGTTCTAAAGAAATCGTTACGACAGTCAAGTCGTTACGGGTTCTAAAGAAATCGTTGCGATGATTTAAAGAATCGTTGCGATATCGATTTGTTTTGAATTTTTTCGATCAAAGAGGAAATCGTTCTGCTTATCAAAGAAGTCGATACAAAGACTTGGACAGAAATGTGAGATGAGACTTACCTGATTGTCTTGAACTTTCATTTTTCTTTTATTTCCTGTTCTCAAGGCTCAAGTAATCCATTAGTACTATTTTGTTAATCATCAAAATTAATATATAAATAAATGAAATATTTATTATGGGGACAGTTTGGTCATCAATCTCCCCCTTTTTGATGATGACAAAATATACTAAACATCATACAAAAAATTAAACATGTTTTTCAGATTACTTTAGTTTTCTCCCCCATTTTGTCAATAAGCAAAAAGATAAGCTGTGAGACAAAGAAGAGAGATCATTGTATTAAGTATGAGAAAGGTAGTACAAGGGAGATAACAAGGAGGCATGCTGTGAGATGACAGCCCATGCCTTGATCTCAAGGTCTTCAAACGTCTGTTGGAAAACCCCAGAAGCAACTGAGAAGCTGGGACCCATGGATTGGTGGCCCTTTGAATGTACAAAATCCGTTGCTGATCCAAGAATTCTGCATACTGATCTGGATCCAGAATGAATCTGAAGTAAGTGCTTTTTCCGAAGCTGGCACGATGGAGAAATCTATCCAAGAGATTGGATAGAAGATCTTCTGATCTATCAGATCCTGCTTCAGAGCATAGAAAGCTGTATATCTAGCTGCCCACTGAACATAAATCTCTTGAATAGGATTTATGGAGTTGAGATCCATGAAGGCTTCAGCTGAGAGAGAGGGCTTATTTGATGAAACAAGGAACTGTTGATGGCCTCTAACTGAAGGTTGGTTTCCTTGTAGATGATTGCCCAACGGAGGGAGTAAGCCTTTCACACTCAGAAATGAGTGGAGCCAAAACCTGAGAGGAGATGCGGCCAGAGTGGTATTCTCTGAAGATAAACCGCAGGAAGGAGGGCAGTCTGCTCTGCTTGGCTGACATTCTACCCATCTGCTTGGCAAACATGTCAAATGCATGGGATCCTGCATCTGAATCAAATACTAGGGAATGCAGCTTTGGCAAAAGGACTAGAGAGTCAACCCGGATATCAGCAAAATTCACTGTTAGGGGAATATTCACTGGACGTTCGGATCTTAACATTACTATAGCTGAGTGGAATTGAGAGAACTGGACTTCTGGCAGTTTGTTCAGGAAGCAGAAGTCACTGTACTGCTGGAAGCTTTTGGCAATGCGGATCTCTTTCAAGATGAAAGGACCCCACAAATTCTTATGCTTGAGAAAGAACCACTCAGAGAGAGTGAGAGAATGAGCTCCATGGTAATGGATTCGGCCCTGGCAGTCAAGAACTTGTTGTATTGAGCTTTGTTGCCCTTGACATTTGCCCACTGATCTTCAGTCTTGAACTCAGTCCCCTCAAGGATTTTGGATTTTTGAGAGTGGGATAACTGGGTAAGAGGAAGAACAATATTTAGGTGCTCAGAAAGGTTGAGGAAGGGAATACCATAAATGGTGGAGAGGATGCACTTTTGAAGATATTCCTTATAAAGGAATCTTTTGTGAGGTTCAAGGGTAAGAGAGTACCAAAGAGGAGGAAATAAGGAGGAGGAGATGGAACAGAGGATGATTGTTTCCTCTTTTTCTTGGCAGGACTGGGAGGATCAGTCCTGTGGATATGAGTGGCAGTGAAGAGAATGGTGGAAAGGGTATTTCTCTCAAAGTCATCCGGCAAATTTGTGTCAAAGACACCAAGTAGAGGAGGTTTTTCTGGAATAAAAGTAACAGAGGAAGGAGGAGTAGGAGGATAGAAAAGGTGTTTGGGATTGAAGGAAGAAGGAGGGTGAACTTGAGTGGGTTGAGTGAGAGGTGATGAGGGTGAAAATGATGATGGACCTGAGGTGTGAGAGGGAGTAGGAGAGAAAGAGGGTTGAGATGTAGTGAGAGAGGAAGATGGTTGAGTGCGAGGCACAGGGTGTTTTATGGTTGGTGGTGCAGGAGGGGCTGTAGAAGGAGAGGTAGGTGAGGACAAAACTGGAGTTGCAAGATTTGAAGTGTCAGGGGCCGAAGTAGCTGCCATGGGCTCTTTCCCTTTGACTTCTCTGACAACTGAAGAGGGTCCTGATGACCCTGAAGCTTGCCCTGATGGCCCTGGTGGCCCTGATGCTTGAACTGGTGGCCCTGTTGGCCGAGAGACTTCTGCTGGAGGCCCTGGTGGCCTAGGAACTTCAGCTGGACTGCTCTGAGTGGGTGCAGGAGGGACACCACTAGACCTTGAAAGATTAGCCAGCAAATTCTTCATATCAGACATCTCTTTATTGAACCACCTCATTGCATTTCGAATTGAGGATAGATCAGAGGAGGTTGAAGCTTGATTAGAAATAATGCCCTGAACACTTGTCTGAACTGATGACAAGACTTCTCCTTGAGCTTTCAGCAATGCCATAATAGGCTTCAGATTGACTTTTCTGTGACTCTTTCTTGGCCTTTTGTGAGCCACTCTCTTTTGCTTCCCTTGCTGAATGACAGGCTCCTCAAGATTGATATTGCTTGCACTTGGGCCTTCACTAATAGGAACACTGGCAGGAGGTGGAATTTCCTCAATGCCTACTTGCTCCCCCTGAATAGGAGCGGGGAGTTCAACACTTTCTTGCTCCCCCTGAGCAGGAGCTTCTTCCAAACAACTTTCTCCAAGTGGCCTTCTGCCACGGATTCAGACACTTCAGGTTCAAACTCTACTTTGCTCCCCTTGGCTAGGAGCTTCTTCCATGACCACATCTTGTTGAGTACCTGCTTGTATCTCAACATTAGCAATTGTTCAGACTGAATTTCTGTATGGCCTGGTGCCATAACTTCTTCTTCAACACATCCACCTTCTTTAGAAGTAGCTGAGGTGGAGGGAATGGAATCCAATACCTCTCTTAAGATTGAGGCGACTAAGGTGGTGGGCAAGAGTCTGCCACACCAGCTGCACCTTACTTCCATCTGAACTTCTGGAGAATGAGAGATAATCTCCACAACAGGTGAGACTGAACTTCTGCCTGGCTGGACACAACTGGAACTGCTGCTGCTGCTTGCTCTGCTGCTTCCTGCTTCTTCTTCTGCTGCTGCTGCTCTTCTTGAACTTCTGGAATATCCCCAATAATTGCTTCTCCTTCAGCCACAGAGGACTTTGACCAAATTCCATCTTGCACTGAAAAACCACTTTTCTTCAAATTTCTGGACCTTATAGACTGGCCCATCTTCTCTACTACAGCTCCAGACACATCTACTCCGAAATGCTTGAAAATCCTGGTGAGTAGATGAGCATAAGGCAAGGAAACATTTAGCTTGCTCTTTGTTTCCCAGATTTGAGTACTGGCAAATTTCATTCTCTCAATCATAACTGCGGCCAGATTTACCTCCTTGTTCTGGATTACCCAGAACATCAAGTCTGAGTCTGCCCTAGTGCATGAAGAAAAGGTAGCACTCCGAGGAACTATGATTTGGCAGACAATGAAGTGGAGCAACCGATTAAAAGCTGACATCTGATTTATATCCAATTTTCCATCCTTCAACTTAAACCCTGGACCAATAATGCCAAGACCCTTAGCTTCATCATTTACTGAGTCCACACCACTAAAGCCTGATGTCTTCACTCCAAACAACTCATGCAATAGATCATAATCTATCTTGATCTGGGTGCCCTTCACTGTGGAGACAAGGGACCCATCTGCCTCTGACTTCAAACAAATGAAAAAGGCTTTCACAAGATCCGGGTAGCTTACCTCGGTGAAAGTAACAACATCCATCCACTGCATTCTTCTCATGGCTTCGACTAAACTGGACATGCCACTCTTCTCAAGATTCTGAACATCCACTGCCTTATTTCCGCAAATCTTCGACTTCACAAACGTAAACCTCTCTTGCTCCTTTGGGGACAAATACTCAGCACTGTAGCCCCCTACGCTTCCGGAGATCATCGGAGCGGCCATGGGTAGAGGAGAAAGATTCTGAAGGGAAATGATGGAAGAGATGGAAGCTCTCGAAGGGATTCTTCGCGGGAAGAGGAGAAAGCTTCGAAAGTTGCAGAGAGTCGATCCCAAAATCGTTAGGGCATCGGCTTTGGGTGAACAGATAGAGGATAAAAGGGTAAAGGTAGAAGACAAGTCGTTCTCAGAACGATTTGATAAATTAATATTATTTTATCGAAAAGTGAAGCGCCAAAGGCAGTAAAGCCAGAAACGACAAAACGTTTGACGGGTCAAACAGCTTTTAACACGATAGCGGTCAAGGAATGTAGACAAACTGAATTTTGCTCATTTTAAAGAGGGAGAATTTCATTTCTATCTGAAAATTTTTATGCCAATAAAATTACAGAAATCTTTTCACACATTGCACATCCCTAATTCCCTTCTAAGAGATGTAAATCTCTCTTCAGGTAGGGCTTTTGTGAAGATGTCTGCTAATTGACCATTTGTATCTATAAAAGAAATTTCTAAATTACCACTAGCTACATGGTCTCGAATAAAATGATATCTTACCTCAATGTGCTTAGTCCTTGAGTGCTGAACTGGATTTTTGGTGAGGTTGATGGCACTTGTATTATCACACAATAGTGGAATTGATTTGATGTGAATTCCGAAATCCTCAAGTTGTTGCTTTATCCAAAGAAGTTGTGTACAGCAACTTCCAGCAGCAACATATTCTGCCTCAGCTGTTGATAAAGCTACTGAATTTTGTTTCTTGGATGACCATGATATTAAACATCCTGCAAGAAACTGACAACACCACTGGTGCTTTTTCTATCTACTTTGCATCCAGCATAATCAGCATCTGAATATCCTACTAATTCTATTTCACAAGATCTAGGATACCAGAGACCTAAATCATGAGTTCTAGCCAGATATCTAAATATTCTTTTTACTGAAATTAAATGAGACTCTCTAGGGTCTGCCTGATATCTAGCACACATGCATACACTAAACAAAATGTCTGGTCTACTTGCAGTTAAGTAAAGTAATGATCCTATCATACCTCGATAATTCTTTTGATCTACCTTTTTACCTTTTTGATCACTGTCCATTCTGGTTGATGTGCTCATTGGGGTTGATAATGGCTTTGCATCTTCAAATCCAAATTTCTTTAACAGCTCTTTGGTGTACTTGGCTTGACAGATATGAGTGCCATCCTTCCCTTGCTTGATTTGCAATCCAAGGAAGTAGCTTAGCTCCCCCATCAAGCTCATTTCGAATTCTCCCTGCATAAGCTTTTCAAAGTACTTGCAAAGAGATTCATCAGTAGATCCAAAAATAATATCATCTACATATATTTGCACAAGAAGTATATGTTTATCCTTAGATTTTATAAATAATGTACTATCTACTTTACCTCTAGTGAAACCATGATCTAATAAGAAAGTACTGAGCCTTTCATACCAGGCTCTAGGTGCTTGCTTTAAACCATATAAAGCCTTATGTAGTTTAAATACATGATTTGGAAATTCGGGATCATCAAAACCTGGAGGTTGTTCAACATAAACTTCCTCCTTGATAAAACCATTTAAAAAGGCTGATTTGACATCCATTTGAAATAGTTTTAAATCAAATGCAGATGCATAAGCAAGTAAAATCCTAATAGCCTCAAGTCTAGCTACAGGTGCATAGGTTTCATCGAAATCTATGCCTTCCTCTTGAGAGTAGCCTTGAGCTACCAATCTGGCCTTGTTCCTTAAGATTATTCCAGACTCATCCAGTTTATTTCTGAACACCCACTTGGTGCCAATAACTGAATGATTGGATGGTCTAGGAACAAGTGACCATACTTGGTTTCTCTTGAACTGATTTAGTTCATCTTGCATGGCTAATATCCAAGATTCATCAGATAAAGCTTCATTGACTGTCTTAGGCTCTATTTGAGAAACAAAGGCTAAATAATCACAAGGAATTACATTACCTCTTGTTCTTACCCCTACAGATGGATCACCAATAATGTTTTCAGGAGGGTGATCTTTCTGATGTCTCCATTCTTTTGGAAGATTTTCATGTTGAATTTCAGTTTGCTGCAGTTCTTCCAGAGGAGGATCATCCTTGTCCTTAATTGAGGTATTCTTTAATTTTTCAGACAAGTCATCTGCATCATCAATGTCACTAATTTCTTCCTTTTTCAAGGAAGGGTTAGATTCATCAAAAATAACATGTACAGATTGTTCAATTAATAAGGAACGTTTATTGAAAACTCTATAACCTTTGGGTTTAGAAGAGTACCCCATAAAGATGCCTTCATCTGATTTGGCATCCAACTTACCAATGTCCCTTTTTCCATTGTTGTGGATGAAGCAAGGACATCCAAATATTCTGAAATGGCTGATCTTTGGCTTCTTTCCTTTGTAGAGTTCATAAGCAGTCTTCTTCAGAATGGCCTGATCATCACTCTATTAATGATATAACATGCAGTGTTGATAGCTTCGGCCCAGAAGTATCTTGGCAAATCATATTCTGATAACATGGTTCTTGCCATATCCAAAAGAGTTCTGTTTTTCCTCTCAGCAATTCCATTCTGTTGAGGTGTCCTTGGGGCTGAGAAGTTGTGCTCAATTCCTTGATCATCACAGAACTTTGTAAACTTTTCATTCTGAAACTCACCACCATGATCTGATCGGATAGAGACAATTGTGAACTTCTGATCTTTCTGAACTTTCTTACTGAAGCTGACAAAATTTCAAATGTGTCATCTTTGTGCTCTAGAAAGGATACCCAAGTGAATCTTGAATAATCATCAACTATTACAAATCCAAAATTCTTTCCTCCAAACTGGTAGTCCTCATTGGCCCAAATAGATCCATATGAAGTAGTTCTAAGGGCTTTGAGGTGGTTACTACAGTCTTTGATTTGAAGGAGCTCTTGGTGTGCTTTCCTCTTGCACAAGGTTTGCAAATACTGTCCAAGCTAGAATTGACCTTTGGCAATCCTTCAACTAGCTTCTTTTTCTGAGCTTATTCAAACCGTCCAAGCTGCAGTGGCCCAATCTTCTGTGCCACAACTCTGTTGATTGATCTTTACTAGCTGCCAAACACACATCTTGATCCTTGAGTTCTTCTAGATAGAGTACATACAGATTTCTTTCTCTATAAGCTTCAAAAATGACTGCTCCATCCTTTAATATACTGCACTTTGATTCTTGGAACTGAATCTGATGGCCTTTGTCACACAACTGGCTGATGCTGATGAGATTATGCTTTAACCCTTTGACCAGCATCACATCTTCAATTACTGATCTTCCTTTGATGTTTACGGATCCACTTCCTATTACTGTGCCTTTTCCATTATCTCCATATGTGACTGTTCCTTCTTCATCTTGGAGATTAACAAAAAGCTTCTGGTTCCCTGACATGTGCCTTGAGCATCCACTATCCAAATACCATTTGGATGCTTTTGATTTTCCCTGAAATTAAACACTAAATTTTAGGTACCCAAGTTCTTTTGGGTCCTGAGAGGTTAGTATCATTGATTTTTCCTTTTATTATCCACTTTTTGTTCTTAGTGGGACATGTTGCTTTGTTATGTCCTAGTTTGTTACAATGAGTACAGCAGGTTATTCTAGTTATTCTTTCAACTGGAGTATATTTAAATTTTTTATGTTCTTTATCCTTTTCAGATATAAATTCAGGAGTTGGATAAGTGTTGGGAAAGACTTTTGTTTCTTCATTTTCCGAGGGAGTATAACCAAAACCATGTTTCTTCTTGTTGATCTTTTAGCTCCACTCATCATTAGAAGAGGTTTATTATTTGTGAACTTGTTTATGTGCTTGTTAAATGTTCATTTTCTTTATTTAATCTTTCTATTTCTGTTTTAAGTCCACTTAAGTCTTCTTGTTTTTCTAATGATTTATTTTCTTATTTTTCTCTTTTAAATCTTCACATAATAATTCATTCCTTCTTTTATGTTCAGTTATTTGTTTTTCAAGTTCTTCATTTTCTGTTTTTAGGTCTGAGTTTGTATTTTCTAAACAGATTATATTTTTCTTACTAATTTTAAGTAATTTACATACTTCTTTATATTTTTCATAAAGTTCATTAAAAGCACTTTCTAAGTTATCAGAATCTGAATCATTGCATGAATCAAAAGAAGAGTCAGAAGTTACCTTGTCTTCGGTGTTGGCCATGAAAGCCAAGTTGACTTCTTCACCTTCACTGCTTGAGCTTGACTCACTGTCTGAGTCACTGCTGTTCTCCCAAGCAGCTGCCATTGCCTTCTTTTTGTACTTCTTGAATCTTCTGAAGTTGTCCCTCTTTTTGTGATCATTTTTCTTAAGCGTTGGACAGTCTGCCTTGATGTGTCCAGGCTTCTTGCATTCATAACAGATCACTTCTCCTTTCTTTTGATCCTTTACTTCTGGTTTTCTGAAGTCTTTGTTTTTCTTGAAAAATTTTCTTCCGGACTGATACTTCTTTTTCTTTGCTAGAATCCTTTGAAGTCTTCGAGACAGCATGGCTTCTTCATCATCACTGTCTTTACTACTTTCACTATTATCCAAAGATTCTTCTGAATTATCTTCACTTGCTTTGAGAGCATTTGATTGTTTCCTTCTGCTGGAGGATTCTCCTAATCTCTCCATGTTTATCTCGTGAGCCATGAGAGATCCTATTAGCTTTTCCAATGACATTAATTTTAAATCATTGGCTTCTTCAATGGCTGTTACCTTTGGAGTCCATGAAGATGGTAGAGATCTGAGGACTTTTCTAACCATGTCTGGTACATCATAAACCTTTCCCAACCAGCTAATCCATTTGTAATGTCTGTGAATCTGCTGAACATCTGAGTTATTGATTCACCTGTCTGCATCTGGAATCTTTCATATTGAGCTACTAGAATATCTATTCTTGTCTCCTTTACCTTGTCTGTCCCTTCATAGGTAATTCTGAGCTTTTCCCACATCTCCATTGCGGATTTGCAGGCTGAGACTCTATTGAATTCTTTCTTGCTTAGGGCACAGCATAATATGCTCTTGGCTTTGCAGTTTAAGGATATTCTTTTCCTATCATCATCTGTCCACTGAGCCTTAGCGTTTGTGACCAAAAGATCACCTTCTTCTACAATGGACCAGATTGTGTAATCATGACCTTGTAGAAAATATTCCATTCTAGTCTTCCAGTAGGTGTAGTCTTCTCCATCGAACAAGGGAGGCCTGTTGACTGACTGACCTTCGAAGTTGCTTTGGGCTGCCATTGATCTTTGCTCTTCAGATCGTTGGATCTTCTTCTTTGTCGAAGAGACGGGCTCTGATACCACTTGTTGCCCAGCTAGCTAGCCCAGAGGGGGGGTGAATGGGTTATTAAAACTTCGATCTCTGATTAAAACCTGTTTACTGAAAGGATTGCACAACTTAATAACAAGGTTAGAGTTAGAGCAAATAAGACAACAATCACACAAAAACACATCCACAAGACACAAGGATTTTTATCCTGGTTCGGAACTCCTCTCCACAGGAGACCTACGTCCAGTCCCTGAGCAATACCTCAGGATTTCACTACCAAGGGTACAATCCCCCTTAAGGATCCTTACACCCAGCTTCAACTGGTCTTCCTTCAACCTGAAGGGAAAAACAACCACCCTGGATACCACCAGGTCTTCCTTCGTCCAGAAGGGAACACAACTAAAGAAGAAAAGGTGTGGGAACAGGCTTCAGACTCTAGCTTGACCAGCTACACACTGAAGCTACCAAGGCCCGAGAGAAAGAGATTTAACAAGGTTTTCTCTCCAAGGACTACACAAGCTCTCACAAATAAAAACTCTTTTTGATCACAGAGAGCTAAGAGCTAAGAACAAGGTTGGAGTGGAAGCTTCGCTCTTGTTTTCTTCTGAAGACTCGAAGAGATGGATTTCTTTCTTTTCAATTGCAAGCGTTGTTGTTCCTGTCTTGTTATCTTCTTCTCCGTCTTGAGTCTTCTATTTAAACTTCTGATTCAAATTTGAACGTTGAAGTGTCCGTTGTCTCTTATCCTGGTGTACGTTAGACTGGTCACTAAGGAAGCTTCTGATCGTCAGTCTTTTATCCTTTTGTACACGCCAGAGAAATGTTTTAGAACTTGTATCTTGTATCCAACGTTGTACAGATGAGTCTTGTCAGATATCTGCAAGCATATCAACAATAAATAGAGGACAGCTAGGACTGCCGTCGATTGTTAGTTGTAGATGGAACAGATATTGCAATATATAGCAAAGCTCCTTTCTGTCTAAAAAGTACGTAGACAGAGTAGCATAGAAATGGAAGATATTGTCTGCATGCATGGGAGATACGATCAGAGAGCATTTAATGCGTAGCAGTCAACAGACAAGATATGACTTTGACTTTTCAACGCTATTAAAAAGCATTATACTGATACAGCAAGAAATTCGATAAAACAATCTCGATGCTTCATAACTTATGAAATCGTTATGCGATAACAGACAAATCGTTATGACAGAGCATTATCAACTTATAATGATGAAATCGTTATGAGTTATAGCAAGTCGTTATGAACACTTATCAAGTCGTTATGATCTGTAAAGAAATCGTTACAAGAAGTCTTAACAAATCGTTGCATAAAGCAAGGCGTTATGAACTGTAAAGAAATCGTTATGAACTCTAAAGAAATCGTTACGCTAGAGAGTCGTTGCGAGTTTAAAGAAATCGTTACGAGGTCTAAAGAAATCGTTACGACTAGAGAGTCGTTGCGAGTTCTAAAGAAATCGTTACGAGGTCTAAAGAAATCGTTACGGCTAGAGAGTCGTTGCGAGTTCTAAAGAAATCGTTACGAGGTCTAAAGAAATCGTTACGGCTAGAGAGTCGTTGCGAGTTCTAAAGAAATCGTTACGAGGTCTAAAGAAATCGTTACGACAGTCAAGTCGTTACGGGTTCTAAAGAAATCGTTACGACAGTCAAGTCGTTACGGGTTCTAAAGAAATCGTTACGACAGTCAAGTCGTTACGGGTTCTAAAGAAATCGTTGCGATGTTTTAAAGAATCGTTGCGATATCGATTTGTTTTGAATTTTCGGTCAAAGAGGAAATCGTTCTGCTTATCAAAGAAGTCGATACAAAGACTTGGACAGAATGTGAGATGAGACTTACCTGATTGTCTTGAACTTTCATTTTTCTTTTATTTCCTGTTCTCAAGGCTCAAGTAATCCATTAGTACTATTTTGTTAATCATCAAAATTAATATATAAATAAATGAAATATTTATTATGGGGACAGTTTGGTCATCAATCATGAACAACTTTCATGAAGAGCCCAAAGACTGGATCACCCACGTTCAGACTGTAGAGAGACCGCATTTACTGCTAGTTTGGATCGCGATATGAGAGAGAAGATCAAGAATAATCTACTGTATCTATAAGAACATACCTTCATTTGATGCGATTCTAGTTGGAGCTCGTAGAGGAAGTCGTGGGGAACAACTTTCATAAAGAAGTCTCGAAGAGATATGCCCTCCGTTGAGATGTGGAAAGCATGATAATCCTATATATATAGATCATGATATGAGAGAGAATGTGAAGAATAATCTGCTATAACTTTGGGCACAGACCACCAATTGAGGTGATTCTACTTCGAGGACGAAGCTGAAAAAGAATAGAACAACTTTGATGAAGACCTTGTGAGTATATCAGCCCCTTTTTAGGTTGTAGAAGGTGTGATATCCCTAATAGTTCTTGAGGATATAAGAGAGAAAGGGGAGAGAGAAAGGGTACATGTATGAGAAGAGATGGAAAGTCTATCTTGAGTTTAGATAGAGAGTCTTCTTTTGATGTTTGCTCATTTTAAATATTCATCAAGTCACAAAACTAAAAAAAAAAAATCAAACAAACCTTTTTCCCACCGTATCTCAGCAGTACGGTACGGTATGATACCGTACCGTACCACGGAGAATACGACAAGGTTGATCTGGGCGGTACGACAAACCTTGGCACCGCATGGTCTAATTTGTTTTTTTTTTTTGAAATTTATTTTTAGATCCCTCCCTACATAACTATGTAAGTTATGTAAGTATATAAGTTATATAAATACGTAAGTTATGTAATTATGTAAGTATTTAAGTAGGTAACTTGTACTTCACCAACTATATACTTACATAATTACATAATTATGAAGGACTTACATAATTATGCAACTCACATAATTAGTGAAGTACAAGTTATATACTTAATACTTACATAATTACATAATTTATATACTTACATAACTTACATACTTACATAACTTACATAGTTATAGAGGGAGGGACTTAAAAATAAGTGCTACAAAAATAAGGTTCATGCGGTGCAAAAAATCTGATAGAGACTAAAAAATAATGTCAATCCTCCATCAGGAAGTAACCCTTAAAAAAAGTCACCATCTAGGGTATAAATTTATGGTTAGTTTTTATCAGAGTTTGACATCATAATATAGGATAGTTAAGGGCATGGGCAATTAATCAGGGGAAAGTTAAGGTAATTCTACCCAACTCTGTAGATGAGAAACCATAAAATTAACCTGAATAATTTGATTATCTGTATTTTTTTATTTAAAATAAAAATAGATCAAATAATTTAATTTGCCTTCGAATATTTTAACTTAAGAGTACATGACCTGCTATGAAACCAGAGTTAACTCAGCTTAACTCCGGTTACAAACACTTCCTCCCTTTCTAAGTCCCTGAGTTGGGAGGTCATCACCGGTAGATGGTATTGGGGGTAGGGCTGCCAACGGGTCAGAGTCGGAATCGAAAATGGGTGTTTCTGCTTCCGCTTTTTATAAGAAATTTCGGAGTCAGAAACGGAAACGGAAAAAGGGTGTTTCCGCTTCCGCATCTATTTCCACTTTCTATCAGAAAATCAGAAATAGAAACGAAAACAAAATGGAAACTTCGGATGTAAAAATATTTTTACAATTAGAATTAATTTATAAATTTATAAGTATATTAATTATTAAATTTATGAATAGTTTCAAATGTAAATATAATAATCTTTTCTACCATATCTTCTTCATCATGTATATTATAATGACCCTTACTAAATGAAGTATAACAAGATCAAATTAGTATGGTAAAATCATATAGTGATATATAATGGTTGAGTAATAGATAATCAATATATGTAGATATAAATATCATTAGAGAACAAAACTACCAAAATCGGAATAGATGACATTTACATGTAGATGAGAGGTGAGAGACAATGAGTTAAAAATTTAAGAGCCAAAGTTTTGAGTTTGAGGAGATTTTATTATAAAAATATTATATAATATATATTAAAAGTTATCGGAAACGAAAACGGAAAAGCGGATGCGGAATTGAGTGTTTCTGCTTCCGCATCCTATAAGAATTCAGATATCTATTTTCGCTTCCGCTAAACTATCGAAAAATTCTTTTCGAAGTTTCGCATCTTATAAAAAATACGAAAACAGATCAATTAAACAGAATTCGGAGGTCTATTGGGAGCCCAAATTGGGGGAGGTAGCAGAGAGTGGGCATCTACCTCTCTCTGCCATCTTGCTCTGGAGAGACGACCATGGTGGACGCCATCGGATCCGGGATTGCACAGGAGGTGGAGAGATTTGCTGCCTACGTTGGCACTCCGCCTGCTGCAGCATCAAGGGTGCCATCGTCGCCGTCCCGTTGCTCCACACCCGCCAACTGCGACATCAACAAGGTACATGCGAAAGCCCGATGGCTGATCCGGATGCTGGCCTGGGTGCGAGCCACCCTCGACGATGCAGAGGACATGGACGTAGCCGATGAGTCTATCTGCAACTGGCTGCGGGAGCTACGGGCAGTTGCAGACGCCGCCGAGGATGTGCTGGAAGAGTTACCTCACGAGGCGTCGCGTCTCGGGTTGATGGAGAAGGGCGGGTGGGATGCCGGAGGAAGCCTCGGAGAGGACGCTGTAACACCCCGGCCCCCTTGGGCCCTTGGCCCCGTCCTCTGGGTCGCGGCAGGTCGACTGTCGCGACGTGGTTCCGATCGTGAGCAATGCCTGGTTCTGCTTGGTATTGCGACAGGGAGTATGTCGCCTTATTGAAGGCGACGTAACCACTGTCGCCTTCTGGTTGTTGGATGGCGCCATGGGGTGTGTCGCTTTCTTGAAGGCGACATGTCCTGTGTCGCCTTCCCATTGCGTCGCCCCAGACGCAGTCTGACAGACGTGACAGACGTCCTTTGTGTCAGTACGGCTCTGGCGGTGTCGGGTGAACGCGACAAGTTGGCCGTCGCCTTCACTTTTTCGAATTCCGAGATTTGACCGTTGTCAGTGGAATTACGACAGGGGGGTATGTCGCCTTATAGAAGGCGACACACCCACTGTCGCCTTCTTGTTCCTGTGGCGACAGGATGGTATGTCGCCTTCACAGGATCCGGGCTTAAAACCCGGGCGCCCGAGCTCTTTCCCCTCTCTCGCGTTTTCCTCTCCCCCTTTCTCCTCTTGCCCTCTCGGAGCTCCGGTGGTTTTGGGGGTGCCTCCCCCGTGTTGAGGCGGCCGTGCTGAGGAGGGTGTCGCTCCGTTCGTGCAGGGTTGCGTTCGTGCCGTGCGGCGCGAGGAGGAGGCGTTTTCTACCTACGAGAAGGTCCCAACGGTTCGTTCTTCGTGTGGAGGTAGGGACTCTTGATCCTCTCGCCCTAAGCATGACCCCCCCCTCTCCGTCTAGATCGTGTTTCCCTTGTGGTTTGGGGTTTGGGGAGTGTGAGTCTCCATGCTCGTGTGAGTGAGGTTTCCCTCCGAGCGTAGAATCCATGTTCTTGGGGTATTTGAGGGTGGATTGTGTGTTTAATGGATTTCTAGCATGATAAGCATGCTCCCCTCCCCCAGTGTGTAGTGTTTTTTCCCGTTTCGGGAGTTCCCGGGAGAAGAGTCTCCGGAAACTCCCGAGTGGCCTGAAGGCGACATACGCTGTGTCGCCTTCTGACTGGTAAAGCGACAAAGCCTCTGTCGCCTTCTTGAAGGCGACGGGACCTGTGTCGCCTTCTCAGTCCCGCCACCTGACTGGCAAAGCGACAGCCACTGTGTCGCCTTCTTGAAGGCGACAGGGTCTGTGTCGCCTTCTCAGTCCAGAGGCAGGTTGTGCTTCCGCCGCTTCCGTTTTCACTTTACTGTACCCGTGGCACCTGTGCTAGTTCCCTAGTACGGTCTCACACTAGTCTTTCGCCCGGTGCTCGGCACTTGAGGACTTGTCCCGTGTGAGAGGTTGTTACCGTTACCTGGGACCCCCGTCCTCGGGAGCCTGTTGAGGGAGCACTCCGGGCTACGAGTGTGCTCGAGTTGGCAGCCACCAGGCGGACTCTGGAGCTTAGGGGAAAACGGTGGTTAGGACAGTGGTGTGTGAGTCGCTTGCAGAGCTCTCGTGGTTGGTCTGGGACGCCGAGGACAGTTTGGAGTTCTACCCTGTGCAGGCCAATCAGTCCTTCTTCTCACTGCCTCGCTCTTTGCGGCCCCGGAACCGCTTAGAGAGGCCAGGCGTGGGACCGTAGTCCGGCCAGACTACGGCGGTTACTGTTGTTCTTGTGTCCTACCTCGCTCTGACGAGACGCGAGGGCCAGGACCTGGGTCGAGGATAAGACGTCTGTGGATGCACCTGATCGTCTGACTAGTGGTGTTGTTCCCGTAGCTAGTGTTCCTTGTCCAGGCGGAGTTCCCTCCGTCTGTGTTTTACTAGCCGTGTGGTGGTCACGACGAGCAGTCGTACGGAGTTTCCGACCGAGAGTACTTTCCGTACCGTGCTAGCTTTAGCTTCGTTTCCGCACTTCCGTTGTAGGTAGAAAGTTATAACTGCTGTCTTTCCCTTATTAATAGTTATATATGTTCCTCTGCCTGTTTAGAGCCAGTAGGAGATTGGTAGTCCCTACTGAGCTTCTGTTGTGAAGCTCATCCCTCTGCTTTCCAGGTGAGTCTTCTCAGCAGCGGCAGGGCGCGCGTCAGGCGGAGGAGACGGGGCGGTAGTCGTGGTCCCCGTAGCTAGCAGTGGTCCCCCTTCTTTCAGTGTACGTCACCCTCGGGGTATGCCCCTAAGGGACTTGTCTCTCCCTTTTCCTTACTTGTACTAGCGTGCGTGCGTTGGGACTGTACTTAGAGCGGTACGCAGCGGTCTCACTTTACTTTCTTGTTTCCGCTTGTACGCTTCTAGCTTAGCAGTTGACGTTTACCTCCGTTACATATCCTGTCAGACGCGTGTTATAGCCCTTCCGGGTCCCCCGGATCCGTGGGCGGCGATCGCGAAAATCTGGTCCTCGGCGTGGGCCGAGGGTCGGATTCTCGGGTCGTTACAGTTGGTATAAGAGCTTGGTCTGACAGGACTTGTAGTGGATCTAAACTGCAACAGTAAGTCCCAAAAATAGTACAAGTACACTTCTAGCCGCCCGAGAGGTATTTATAACCTTTGTCAGTTGTGTTGCCATGTAGGTCATGGCTCCGCGTAGGCGCAGTCAGGCTAGGCAGCTGGTTGAGCAGCAGGATGAGTCCGACATGCCCGCTCAGGGGCAGGTTCAGGAGGAGGTGTCCGTGGAGGAGTCAGTGGCACAGCCTCAGGGTGCACAGGCAGCAGCAGCAGATGCAGCAGCAGCAGGAGGGCAGCAGTAGGAGTACCACCCCCAGCCCCGGCAATATGCCGACTGGTTTCCCATCGCCGAGCAGTTCTTCAGAGCTATGTACCAGGGAGCGTGGCAGCCCGGGCAGACAGCAGCAGGTGTCCAGTTTCCGGTGCCTCCCCCAGCCATACCAGAGCAGCAGGAGGTAGAGCCAGAGGGGGAGCAGCCAGAGCGTCAGCAGCGGTCGGGCATTGGGAGTACCCGGGCCGGGCGGCGGAGGACGGCGGTTACGGAGGACAGGACGGCTCTCCTCGAGAGGTTCCTGCGCCTTCGGCCACCGATGTTTCATGGTGAGTATGATCCAGATAAGGCAGAGAGCTGGACCCATGAGTTGGAGCGCATCTTCGAGACTATGGAGTGCGCTGAGGAGGACCAGGTTCGTTTGGCAGTATACCAGCTCAAGGGAGCAGCCCATGAGTGGTGGAGAGTTCAGAGGCAGACTCACTTCCAGGGGCAGCGGTTGGACCAGATCTCTTGGCAGTGGTTTTCAGAGGTCTTCCACGCGAGTACTTCCCCGACTACGCTCGACGTGAGAGACGGGACCAGTTCCACGAGTTGGTGCAGGGCGACCTCACAGTTTCTCAGTACCACCAGAGGTTTGTCCGGTTGTTGAGGCATGTGCCTCATGTAGCAGGCAGTGACCAGGCTTGTGCAGAGAGGTTTATAGCAGGGCTGAGACCAGACCTGAGGTGGGGCGTGACGGCTCACATGTGTACCACCTTGGGAGAGGCCGTGGCGAAGGCCACCGCCTTGGACAGAGAGACTTGGCAGCCTCAACAGCAGCAGCAGCAGCAGGGAGGAGCCTCTTCCAGGTCCTCGCCGTACCAGCGTCCAGCAGGCAGCCGCGGTAGTGCGACTTCCTCTTCCTCAGGCTCGGGCAGTTCCGGTGGCGCTGGAATTCGCTCGCAGTTCAAGAGGTTGTCTACTCGCGGGGGTGGACGGAGCCGGCAGCAGAAGCGCCAGTCCAGGTTTGCAGAGCAGTCAGTACAGCAGGGTGCTGAGCAGGGCAGTCAGGAGCCAGTGTGCTACACTTGTGGCTTGCCAGGCCACTTCAGGAGGGATTGCCCCATGGGGCAAGCCCCGCAGCAGCAGCAGCCAGTGCAGTACGCGCAGCAGCCACCTCAGTACCAGTACCCTCCCCAGCAGCAGGCACCGCGTCAGCAGCAGCGGGGGCAGTACCAGCAGCCAGCTCAACAGTTTCCGCAGCAGCAGCAGTACCAGCCGTACCAGCAGCAGCAGCATTTCCTCAGCAACAGCAGCCGCCGCAGCAGCAGCAGCAGCCCCAGCAGGCGCCGCAGCGTGGGCGTGGTCGTGGTCGCGTGATGGCACTCACCCGGGAGCAGGCAGAGGCGTCAAACTTGGTTATAGGTACTCTACCTATCCTTGGCAGAGCTGCTCGTGTTTTGGTTGATCCCGGTGCTTCCTTGTGTTTTGCTTCCGAGAAGTTTTACGAGTCCCTCGCGTGTCACGCTCCTGAGAGACAGTGTGACGTGATGGTCGATCTCCCGTCTGGTGACTATATGCGTTCCTTTGGTTACCTGGAGGGGTGTGGCAGTCAGGTTGAGGGGCACCAGTTGCCGGCCAGGTTGTACGCACTGCAGCTTTGCGACTTCGACGTCATCCTGGGCATGGACTGGTTGGAGGCTCACTCAGCCGTGGTTGATTGTCAGAGGAAGACCGTTCGGTTTGAATACCTGGAGCACCTGTTCTCTGCTTTCGAGGTATCCGGTCTACCCGTCGGCCGTTCATTTCTTTCTGTAAGGCTCGTCGTTTGATCCGTGATGGCTGCGTTGCTTACCTCGCTTCGGTTTGTTCCTTGGAGCCTAGCGGGTCTTCAGTTTTTGATGTGCCAGTTGTTTCTGAGTTTTCTGACGTGTTTCCGGAGGATCTACCTGGGTTGCCGCCTGAGCGAGAGGTAGAGTTCTCCATCGAGCTTTTGCCTGGTACGATGCCTTTGTCTAAGGCACCTTACCGGATGGCCCCGGCGGAGCTGCGTGAGTTGAAGCGCCAGCTGCAGGAGTTGCTTGAGTTGGGCTTCATTCGTCCGAGCCGTTCGCCGTGGGGTGCGCCTGTTTTGTTTGTGCGGAAGAAGGATGGTAGTCTTCGTCTGTGCATCGATTATCGGCAATTGAACCAGGTCACTGTGAAGAACAGGTACCCGTTGCCGAGAATTGATGATTTGTTTGATCAGTTGCAATCGGCCCGAGTTTTCTCGAAGATCGATTTGAGATCCGGCTACTACCAGCTGCGGATCAGAGAGTCGGATGTTGGTTGACGGCTTTTCGTTCTAGGTACGGTCACTTTGAGTTCGTCGTGATGCCGTTTGGGCTGACGAACGCACCTGCAGCATTCATGGATCTGATGCATAGGGTGTTCAGTGAGTACCTAGACCGTTTTGTTGTTGTTTTTGTTGATGATATTCTGGTCTACTCGGCTTCTGAAGAGGAGCACGAGGAGCATCTGAGGATCGTGCTAGAGACCCTGCGGAGTCACCGTCTTTACGCCAAGTTCGACAAGTGCGAATTTTGGCTGAGCGAGGTGCACTTCCTCGGGCATGTGATCTCGGGTTCTGGTGTGGCGGTGGATCCGGCCAAGGTTGAGGCAGTGTTGTCTTGGGAGCAGCCCACTTCAGTTGCAGAGGTCCGCAGTTTTCTGGGTCTGGCAGGTTACTACTGGAGGTTCATTCAGGATTTCGCCAAGATTGCAGCACCGTTGACTCGGTTGACGAGGTAGGACACCAGGTTTGTTTGGTCAGAGGTCTGTGAGCAGAGTTTCTTGGAGCTGAAGACGAGGTTGACCTCAGCGCCAGTGTTGGTCTTGCCGTCGGGCACGGTGGGTTCGTGGTTTATACCGATGCGTCGAGGTCAGGTTTGGGTGCCGTGCTGATGCAGCATGGTGGGGTTGTTGCCTATGCTTCTCGGCAGCTCAAGAAGCATGAGGAGAATTATCCCACCCACGACTTGGAGCTGGCAGCAGTGGTGTTCGCTCTCAAGTTGTGGAGGCACTACTTGTATGGCGAGGCTTTTCAGATCTTCACCGATCACCAGAGTTTGCAGTACATCTTCACCCAGAGGGATTTGAACTTGAGGCAGCGCCGATGGATGGAGTATTTGAAGGACTACGACCTAACCCTTTCCTATCATCCAGGAAAGGCTAATGTTGTAGCCGATGCTTTGAGTAGGTGCGTGCGCTTGAGTTCGCTGATGGTCAGAGAGTGGAGGCTGTTCGAGGATCTGTCTCAGGGGTTGTTTGTTCCGTCGAGGACCAGAGACCGTGCCGTGGCTTCCAGTTTGTCAGTTCGGCCGTCAGTGTTCAGGCAGGTGTTGCAGGCGCAGCAGGCAGACCCTCAGTTGGCAGACGTTTTGCAGATGCCAGATGTGGAGCTCAGCGAGGGCAGCGAGGTCAGATTTAGAGGCCGTTTGTACGTTCCTGGGGAGGCGCGTCAGGCAGTGCTGTCAGAGGCTCACAGGTCGAGGTATGTCGTTCATCCCGGCTCCACCAAGATGTACCATTGCTTGAGGAGGTTCTTCTGGTGGCCGGGGATGAAGAGGGGCGTGGCAGAGTTTGTTGCCCGGTGCCTTACCTGTCAACAGGTGAAGGCCGAGCACCAGCGTCCTGGTGGTGAGTTGCAGCCGTTGCCCATTCCTGAGTGGAAGTGGGACGACATCACCATGGACTTTGTGGTTGGTTTGCCCCGTACCCCGCAGAGGCACGATGGTATTTGGGTGATTGTGGATCGTTTGACCAAGGCAGCGCACTTTCTTCCGGTCAGGATGTCATGGTCAGTGGACAAGTTAGCCAGGCTGTACGTGGACAGAGTTGTTTCATTGCACGGGATCCCAGTTTCAGTCGTCTCCGACAGAGATCTGAGGTTCACGTCAGGGTTTTGGGGCAGTCTTCAGAGAGCACTGGGTACAGAGTTGAGGTTCAGCACAGCGTACCACCCGCAGACAGACGGTCAGTCAGAGCGGACCATTCGGACACTGGAAGACATGCTGAGAGCGTGCTGTTTAGACTGGAGCGGCACTTGGGAGTCTCACCTTCCGATGGTAGAGTTCGCGTATAACAACAGTTATCACTCGAGCATTGGAATGGAACCATACGAGGCTTTGTATGGTCGCCCGTGCAGGACTCCACTTCACTGGTTCGAGGTTGGTGAGAGGCAGCTGTTGGGGCCAGAGTTAGTGCAGCAGTGTGCAGAGACAGTCAGTTCGGTCAGGCAGAGGCTTCGGCAGCACAGAGCAGGCAGAAGAGTTATGCGGATGTCCGCAGGAGACCGCTAGAGTTCAGCGTCGGTGACCTGGTCTTCCTGCGGGTCTCGCCGACCAAAGGGGTCATGAGGTTTGGTAAGAAAGGAAAGCTCAGTCTGAGGTACATTGGGCCTTTCCCTATTACCGAGAGGGTCGGCGAGGTGGCTTACAGGTTGAGTCTTCCGGCAGAGCTAGCAGGTGTGCACAGCGTGTTCCGCGTTTCTCAGCTCAGGAGGTACGTGCAGATCCTTCGCACGTGTTGGACTACTCGCAGCTAGAGGTAGCGCCAGACTTGTCAGTGCCAGAGTACCCAGTTAGTGTTGTCGACCGCAGAGTTCAGCAGTTGCGCAGGAAGCAGATTCCGCTGGTTAAGGTCGTTTGGCAGAACCGCGTCGGTGGCGAGGCCACCTGGGAGCGCGAGGACGAGATGCAGCAGCAGTTTCCTTACTTGTTTGATTGAGTGGTATGTTACTTCTCCTTGTACGGCTTTCCGGTTTGAGACCGAGTTGTTTTCATTTCGAGGGCGAAATGTCTTAAGGAGGGAGGGCTGTAACACCCCGGCCCCCTTGGGCCCTTGGCCCCGTCCTCTGGGTCGCGGCAGGTCGACTGTCGCGACGTGGTTCCGATCGTGAGCAATGCCTGGTTCTGCTTGGTATTGCGACAGGGGGTATGTCGCCTTATTGAAGGCGACGAACCACTGTCGCCTTCTGGTTGTTGGATGGCGCCATGGGGTGTGTCGCTTTCTTGAAGGCGACATGTCCTGTGTCGCCTTCCCATTGCGTCGCCCCAGACGCAGTCTGACAGACGTGACAGACGTCCTTTGTGTCAGTACGGCTCTGGCGGTGTTGGGTGAACGCGACAAGTTGGCTGTCGCCTTCACTTTTTCGAATTTCGAGATTTGACCGTTGTCAGTGGAATTGCGACAGGGGGGTATGTCGCCTTATAGAAGGCGACACACCCACTGTCGCCTTCTTGTTCCTGTGGCGACAGGATGGTATGTCGCCTTCACAGGATCCGGGCTTAAAACCCGGGCGCCCAAGCTCTTTCCCCTCTCTCGCGTTTTCCTCTCCCCCTTTCTCCCTCTTGCCCTCTCGGAGCTCCGGTGGTTTTGGGGGTGCCTCCCCCGTGTTGAGGCGGCCGTGCTGAGGAGGGTGTCGCTCCGTTCGTGCAGGGGTTGCGTTCGTGCCGTGCGGCGCCAGGAGGAGGCGTTTCTACCTACGAGAAGGTCCCAACGGGTTCGTTCTTCGCGTGGAGGTAGGGACTCTTGATCCTCTCGCCCTAAGCATGACCCCCCCCTCTCCGTCTAGATCGTGTTTCCCTTGTGGTTTGGGGGTTTGGGGAGTGTGAGTCTCCATGCTCGTGTGAGTGAGGTTTCCCTCCGAGCGTAGAATCCATGTTCTTGGGGTATTTGAGGGTGGATTGTGTGTTTAATGGCTTTCTAGCATGATAAACATGCTCCCCTCCCCCAGTGTGTAGTGTTTTTCCCGTTTCGGGGAGTTCCCAGGAGAAGAGTCTCCGGAAACTCCCGAGTGGCCTGAAGGCGACATACGCTGTGTCGCCTTCTGACTGGTAAAGAGACAAAGCCTCTGTCGCCTTCTTGAAGGCGACGGGACCTGTGTCGCCTTCTCAGTCCCGCACTTGACTGGCAAAGCGACAACCACTGTGTCGCCTTCTTGAAGGCGACAGGGTCTGTGTCGCCTTCTCAGTCCAGAGGCAGGTTGTGCTTCCGCCGCTTCCATTTTCGCTTTACTGTACCCGTGGCACCTGTGCTAGTTCCCTAGTACGGTCTCAAACTAGTCTTTCGCCCGGTGCTCGGCACTTGAGGGCTTGTCTCGTGTGAGAGGTTGTTACCGTTACCTGGGACCCCCGTCCTCGGGAGCCTGTTGAGGGAGCACTCCGGGCTACGAGTGTGCTCGAGTTGGCAGCCACCAGGCGGACTCTGGAGCTTAGGGGAAAACGGTGGTTAGGATAGTGGCGTGTGAGTCGCTTGCAGAGCTCTCGTGGTTGGTCTGGGACGCCGAGGACAGTTTGGAGTTCTACCCGGCGCAGGCCAATCAGTCTTCTTCTCACTGCCTCGCTCCTTGCGGCCCCGGAACCGCTTAGAGAGGTCAGGCGTGGGACCGTAGTCCGGCCAGACTACGGCGGTTACTGTGTGTTCTTGTGTCCTACCTCGCTCTGACGAGACGCGAGGGCCAGGACCTGGGTCGAGGATAAGACGTCTGTGGACGCACCTGATCGTCTGACTAGTGGTGTTGTTCCCGTAGCTAGTGTTCCTTGTCCAGGCGGAGTCCCTCTGTCTGTGTTTTACTAGCCGTGTGGTGGTCACGACGAGCAGTCGTACGGAGTTTCCGACCGCGAGTACTTTCCGTACCGTGCTAGCTTTAGCTTCGTTTCCGCAGTTCCGTTGTAGGTAGAAAGTTATAACTGCTGTCTTTCCCTTATTAATAGTTATATATGTTCCTCTGCCTGTTTAGAGCCAGTAGGAGATTGGTAGTCCCGACTGAGCTTCTGTTGTGAAGCTCATCCCTCTGTTTTCCAGGTGAGTCTTCTCAGCAACGGCAGGGCGCGCGTCGGGCGGAGGAGACGGGGCGGTAGTCGTGGTCCCCGTAGCTAGCAGTGGTCCCCCTTCTTTCAGTGTACGTCACCCTCGGGTATGCCCCTAAGGGACTTGTCTCTCCCTTTTCCTTACTTGTACTAGCGTGCGTGCGTTGGACTGTACTTAGAGCGGTACGCAGCTGTCTCACTTTACTTTCTGTTTCCGCTTGTACGCTTCTAGCTTAGCAGTTGACGTTTACCTCCGTTACATATCCTGTCAGACGCGTGTTATAGCCCTTCCGGTCCCCCGGATCCGTGGGCGGCGATCGCGAAAATCGGGTCCTCGGCGTGGGCCGAGGGTCGGGTTCTCGGGGTCGTTACAGACGCCGTTGATGAGACGGTACAAGCCACCGGGATTGAGCTGCCGCCAAGGCGGGGCGGAGAGCTCGAGAGGACGTGGAAGATGTCTCCGCTTCGTCTGCAGGTACGCCACTCCATATCTGCCACCCCACCTGCGTGAGCTTTTTTCTTTCCTGTTTCGTGTTGAGCAGAGAATGGAAGAGATTGTTCTAAGATTTATGAAGATCACGAAGCCCAAGCCAGCCAAGAAACTTGAATACGGGAAGGTACAAAAGCAAGCCGAGACTGAGCCTACCTGGCGGGCAACGAGTTCTGTGATAGAAGAGCCACGCGTCGTGGGAAGAATCGAAGAGTTAGCAGCAGTTAAACAGTTCTTGTTGTCATCGGATGCAGAAGAATCCAGAGGAACTGAGGACATAGATGATCTTCCCGTGATGACCATCGTGGGCATGGGTTGGCCTGGGCAAGACCACACTTTCCCAGCTTGCCTATAACGACGACGAGGTAAGAAGTATTTCCAGATCGCTTCATGGGTCTGCGTGTCCGAAGATTTTGATGTTGTGCGCCTGACCAAAGCGATGCTCAAATCCTTGGATGAGGAAGTCGATGATTTCTCACAGCTTGATATCCTTCACAGGAAGCTTGTGCAGAGATTGGTTGGCTTAGAAAGATTATTACTTGTCCTGGAACATGTTTGGGAAGCAGAGAATCTTAATTTAAGCAGTTGGAATCTGCTCACAGCTCCCTTACGCAACAGATATGGAGACACTAAGATTATCATAACTACTCGAAGTAGGAATATTTCAAAAATATTGCTGAGAATTTTGACAGAGTGATGCCCAAAGATCTTGATCCGTATGACAAGAAGAAAGGAGAGAGAAGAAGGATCAACCACACATGATAAGAACACAAGGATTTACGTGGTTCGGAGAGATAGTATGTCTTCCTACGTCCACAGGTGACAGCGACAGCGAACTTCACTAGATGTGGAGAATAATACAAGAAGCCTTACACCCACTACAAGAAAAAGCGGAAATAGCGACCGACAAGTTCGGTCTCTATTCCGTCTCTGTTCGATCGCTGTGAGCATCTGCGACCGAACAGCCACCGCATTGCGACCGAATATTTCGGTCGCTATATATGGTCGCTAGACAGCGACTGATTGTTGTCGGTCGCAGAATCCGTCTCGGATAGCGACCAAAATAGGTCGGTCGCACGTTCGGTCTCAAATAGAGACTGCCCAGCGTGGTCGTAGGACGGTCGCCCACAACGACCGATAATTGGTCGCTGTTTCGGTCACTGTCAGCGACTGATTCTTTTGGTTGCTTTATCGGTCGCTAACAGCGACCAATGTCAGCGACCGATCCGCGACGGAAATATATCCGTCGCTATTCGGTTGCTAATTTTACAATATTTGTTTTTATAAATTTACATAAATGACTATAAATCACCTGATAAATAACAATACCATAAACCACAATAAATCAACTTCAACTACACAAATCACAATCTCCACGAACCTCAATTCATCACATGAAATACAAACACACAACTAATCATACATCCATAATAAAATGACAACATGCACACAACTAAAATGAAATCACAAATCCTCTGCATATGTGTCATCCTGGTCGTCGTCTCGTCCAACATCTCGCGACGGATGATCTTGCATATCATTTAAAAAAATTAAAATCAAATATTTAATAAAGAATCAATTTTTCTTGAAAATTAAAAGCAAGATGTTTTTCATTTGACTGAAATTGACGAATGACAGTTCTAAACGTTTTGCTCAAATCGGTAGTCCAATTTGGACTCCGTCAATTTCTACAAGTCACTCTCACCTTCCTGTTCGTGTTGTAGTCATTGACAAATTAATCGGACATATAATTTTTTATTTTTGACCCTCTTAAACTCGATTAAGTTGGTTCTTTTAGGAAATGTAAATTTGAGCATCGAGCTCAAATTTGGAGTCCAATTTGAACTCCGTCAGTTTCTACGTGTTACTTCACCCCCCATGTCGTGTTGAAACAATCGATAGATTGATTGGATATTTTTTTTCAATTTCGGACCCTCAAACCCAAGTTCATAGAGTTAAGAAAATGATTTTTTCCCTCCTCAATCTAAATTCTTATATTTTGTAAGATGATATTTAGAGTTAACAAATAGAAAATCAATCAAATAAAATACTTACCGGAGGCTGCTGTGTAGGTGGTGCTTTATTACCAGGAATTCCTAATTCTGTGAGCATCTGGGAGACGGTCTGAGAGACGATGGTTGAGATATTCTAAGAGACGGTCTCGTTGACGATCACCCTAAACATATCCGGAGTCATGGTCAGGGCGACACTGGAAGAACCACCTGGGGCTACTAGTGTGGTAAATGGGGAGGGTCGCATATGAGACCGAACTCGAGCATGATGATATCACCCTGGTCGTGCCCAAGCTATGTCCAAAACCATAGACATGGCCTTTCTTGGGTGCCCCAGATGCTGCAACCCAAATGTTAGGATCCAACTCTGGACATTGACTGTCGTCTCCGTACCTCTCATCCATTCCTCTACTATATGACTCCTGCAAAAAAAAAAAAAAAAAAAAATTCTACAGTTTAATTTTAAATGAAAACTATTAGTGTATACACTTACCGCTACCTCCCGAGCTTTCTCACTATGTAATCATTTGTCCTTTTCTTCTTATGAGTTTCATCAAAAGTTCTTGAAATTGAGGTGGCCTTTTGAGCTGTACTTCCTATTTTTTCAAATAAATCATAGTTTATTATTAGATTTAAAAAAATTCACAAATGTAGAAGTGTACTTACCAATCTCGCTTTATGCGTTGTAAAAAAGACAGATCCACTCGTGTGTACATTCGCTTCAGGATGCGCTGCTCTGTTTTTACTTTGCTTTGCTTGAATTTTCATTCCATTTCCCCGCTCCCCAAATGTCGCACAGCTCCGTCCAATACTCCTTTCTCATCCACACAGGCCCATGCTCCTTCCATTGGTTCTTATCTATACTTGCACATGCTCTTTCTGCATTTTTTGGACATTGTACATAAGATGTTTGAAATTTGCTCTTGCAGTAGTTGTCCATGCAGATCTAGCATGTAACTCATCTGAATGCTCTGTGAATCGATGATTCCTCTACATATTAACAAAAAATAATTTATATGTTACATAACAATAAGTGTGTTAAAATAAGAATTGAAAATGACTTAATATGATAAAATAAGATACATACCAAGAACATAGAGAACAATAAATCCTGAACATCCATCGAAAAATCAGAAAAGCAATGGATGGGGCCTGGAAAATGTGCTTGAATTGTCTATGTAATAAATTGTGATGCTTGGGCTGGCTCTATTTTATTCCTGAAATTGAAAATATTAATACCACAATGACGAATAGATAACAAAAATAATGCATTACATACCCTTCATTTATCCACATGCCCGCATCGTCTCATTATAACTGCCCTCCCCCTTGTGCTGACTCGTCTCGTCATCAGTATGTACTATACAAATTAAATAGTATAAATAAAACAAACTATCAAAAAAAAATTAGAAATGTAAATGAACATACTTGGCTCAGATGGAGGAGGTGTAGATCCACTCGCCATGTGTGATGGAGATGCAGAGGCCGTCAATCTACCTGCTGTCAGTGGTAAAAGTGCAGAGGTCGTGGGTCCTGTAAGGATAAGAATAAGATACCACAAAAATATAAAGAATTATTTTAAACAAATACTACAATGCATTACACATGAAAGTATACATACCTACTGCTGGTGGTAGCGGTACAGAGGTCGGTGGTACCGGTACAGAGGTCGTAGGTCCTATGAAAATAAGAATAAGTTACCACGATGACATAAAGAATTATATTAAATAAATACCGCAATGCATACAAATCAAAGTATACATACCTACTGCCGGTGGTAGCGGTGCAGAGGTCGGTGGTAGAGGTGTAGAAAGGGAAGTAAATCTCCTCCCACTACCCTCTCCCCTCCCACCTGAAGAAGTCCCACGCCGTCCTCGAACCATATCTTCAACTGGTAATAAAATACATACATATTCATCAAATAGTGGAAGAAAGAAAGTTACAGAGTATTAAAATTTTAGGTAAAATTGTCTACCATTAATCAAACATTCTCCATTTCATCTTCAGATGTTGGAGATATATCAAATTCAGCATTCACATCTTCATTATCAGATTCATTTTGATCACTAATATATTCCTCCTCATCGGAGTCCCCCAACTGTATTTCAAGTTGTTCTGGATCGACTTCTTCCACTTCATTCTCTTTAGATAAAGACAGTGCCTCCACAGATTCATCACTAGAAGTAGGCAACTCTACATCATCACCCAAGTCTAATTGAAAGAATTCGGCATTCACATCCAACTCTACTGTTTCAGTCAAATCCAACTCATAATCCGGGAAAAGCCTTGTCTTAACCTTGCAAACTGCCCACCAATCATTTATTTTTTTATTTCTAGACGATGGATACTTTGTATAATAGACCTGCTGGGCTTGTGCGGCCAAAATGAATGGATCATGAGTATTCAATTTGGACTTATGTCTGATATCGACAATCCCATATGTTGTGTCATTTCGAACAGAATTAGGATCAAACCAATGACACTTGAAAAAAATATATGGTTGTCATCTCCGAGATATTGCAATTCTAAGATCTCCTCATAATACCATAATAATCACATTCATTTTCATTATATGTACTTCCTTTCACACATATCCCGCTGTTCATTGTTGACTTATTCTGCCCATATTGTCTAGTGTGAAATCTATACCCATTCACAATAAATGCTGGATATGTACGTGCAACTTTCGATGGGCCATAACTGATCTCTCGAATTCTTTGATCAGTAATAAAACCATTTTCAACCTACATATGGAGAGCACACTAGTCAGAATTTGTCATTGGCCTAACAAGGAGAAAGAGTAGTAATAATGCTTACATGATATTTCAGCCAAGAAGCCAATGATTTCTCTCGTTCCTTTTCAACCTCCATGTCAGTGAGATATGGACATCTTTGGATTAATTCTGAGTCAAATTGTATGTATTACGAACATTAGAGTATTATAGATGGAATGAAAAATAACAAGTTATGGACAGGATACTTAAATGTGAGCAGAGCACTTACGCAACATAAGATTCAACCTCCATACAATTTAAAAGGATGTAAATTTCTGCACACTGCAATTCTCTATCATTTAGCATCCAACTCGAAGAATGTCCATACGCACGTCTAGGATACTTAAATATAGAGAGCCGATCAGACTGAACGGAGTCTCCCCCATCATCATTACGTGGTGGCCGAGTACGACGAGTTTGTATCTGAGGTTCAAAGTACATTGAACAGAAATTTGATATTTCTTCCATAATGTACGCCACCACAATGGAACCCTCTACCTTTGCCTTGTTGCGAACTTTCATTTTCTGCACACTGCAATTCTTACAGACTACACAAGGACATCGGATATGACCCTCACAATCTACAGCTTCAATAGGATTTCTCAAAGCAAACTGAATGAATCTCTCAACTCCATTTTTAAATTTTATAGACACCACCTGATCAACTACTCTACGGTACATCCATGAACGATCTTCAGACATTTTTCTTGTGCGAATGAAATGTAAACACACAAAACTTTAACATGTTTAACAAAATAAAAAGTCCAACCCTTTCATCACATCGTCCATCTCTGCCATTTTAAATAGGAAGGAAATATCATTTAGATTTTCACTTTTTAACCCATCTGTGAAGGTTTGATCGCACGATTAATTACTATATGTGTTGTGTTATTTGCTAAAAATTTCGGCAGCATCTCCCCACACCTCTCCGATATACCACAACATATTTATTGATTAAGAAATTTCTTAAACACTTACTAATAAGTGGTTAAGAAAATAATCAAAATCAATAAAGGTATATCAGAGAGGAGTGAGAAGACACAACCAAAATTTTTAACAAACAACACAAACACATATAGTAATTAACACCTAAGTGCGATCAAACATTCACAGACTGTCCAAAGGGACAATTCAAGACTTTGAGTTAGATATACACATCTCATCATTCAAAATGAGAACGTGCACATCAATCCCAAAGTCGTGAACGGTAAGTTGATTGACACGGGCTTAACATGCTCTCCTAAGATGCGTGCAATGTTAGGTTGCACCCACGCATCTCAGCTCACATACAACACCCAACTAATTAAATATTGACAAGATAATAACACATTATAAAAACATAAAAATAAGTATTCTAAAAACTCTATACATATCAACAAGCACATAAAATAAGCAAGATTGACTTTATGTTGACGACCATTCAACAATAAACTAAATAACATATTCAACAACAAAGCTAGAAAGGAAATTTACAAAAGCACCAATAACATGTGAAATTGGCAAAACATGTAGACGATGAAAATATAGATTTGTTTTAACATTCAACACATTCATAAGAGCAATCAATGGCATGGCGTAACATGCATGATGGAGAGCATTATTCATAAGTGCATATCTAACTAAATATTAATGTAGCACCATTGAAATTCTACTACTAATTCAATATGATTTATGACTGAATTTGTGAAATATATCCTATAAATATCAAGACACTTACTAGAAGATCCACCCACACACTAGCACCAACAAGTATGGAGAACACCAGAAGAACCTGTCATCAGAAAAAGAAGTTGAATTCAAGAAAGAGTTTTGCTTTTCTTTAAGCAGATGTCATAAGCAGGACATGAATAGCACATCAATCACCAATCCAAGATTCACTAGGATGCAGTTCAAGTATTTAATCTAAAAGTATAAACACTTATGCCATTAAGATCTCTTATTTCTGCCTCTTAGAAATTACATATAATTCCCCTGAAATCTATTGCATATGTATATTAGTGAAATTTGCATATTATACTCTATACCTTTATATTCCATATAATGTATATGTATAAAGCTCCCAGATGACAGCGTGGTCCCGATGCACGTGTTGTACTTTTGGTACTTGAAGGGACGTTAGCAGTGGGCCTCCTAGTGGCCCAACGACACCGGTAAATGCCAAACACTGCATTTTATTTTGATGCATATGGAACAAATACTCATGTGGTGCCCCTGTGGCTTTATCCTATTTATTTTACCAGATTGTCCATGTCAAATTTGTGAAATTATTTCCTATGCAGAGCTGCAAATGAAATTTGTGTCATCAATGATGTTCTTCTATCTCTATTTCACCACTTACACACCAGCCTCCTCATATTTGCGGAGCTCATAGTTTACTTATCTCTTGTAAGGCCCTTGATTTTCATCTTGTTTGTTTAAGTATATGTATATGTGTATAAGTGTATTCTATTGATGTATAGATTATTATGTATAAGTATTTATTTATACAAATTGTATGAATTAGTATTATTGAAATGTACATATTGTATTCAAGTATATATATATATATATATATGTATGTATTTATGTGTGTAGTATTATACATTCTGCATATTTAAAGTGAATTTTGTCAGCCAGTCGGCGTCCACATCGACTGACGCTGACCAGGGGTAGGCGGCAATATCGATGGACGCCCATTTTGGATAGGCGACCATAGATATGGATGCCAATATCCCAGACCTGTTACGATTCCAGATCCGGAAACGCCCCTCTTGTTTTGGAAACCCTTCCCAACGGCTCTGAGACTTACCCCATTAGCTATCCGACCCCCAACCCTTTATAATACCCAGTTTTCGGCCAGATCCATCCCTTTTGACTCTTGGGTCAAAAACCTAGCTCTTCTAGGCAAAAACCCTAACTTGAACCTGAGAGATCTGACTTCGGGAGGCTCCATCCGGTGATCTGCATCGACTGGTGTCAACCTTGAACATCCGGGAACGACTCCCCACGCTGGTGTGCAGTGAAGATCAACAGAAGATCCGAAGAAGGAGGGATTTGGAGACTCTTTGGCATAGGCCGAGGAGGGCTTCTCCGGCTTGAATCGTCATTTGTGGATTTTACAGGAGGCAAGTACCCCACTCACATCAACCCTACATGTGTCTAGTATGTCCCAGGAATTTTTCGGATTTTTCTCGTGTCCTGGAACCCCCCTTTCAAGTGATTTGTTGGCTTTCAGTCTGTGTTTGTGCAGACAGGATATTAACGGTAAGATCCCTTGCCGCTAATATCATGTGTTGGCGGCATCATATACTGCCGTTAACATATAGACGGCTACCCCATGCCGTCGAGTTCTTCAGACTGCAACAGTGTGCAAGTCTGTCCTTCTATAAGCTAATTTTCGAGTTTCTCCGCATGAGGATATACAGTAAATTTCATATAATATGTAAATACACATGTTTGAGTGTACTGTGAGTTATTATGCATTTCTGAAATTTTCACTAATTATTAGAATTCTTTGAATGTGCTACCAATAGAATTTTAATCTTGAAAAATGTCGTTTATGAAATATGTATAGAATTTAATTGCCATAAATTTCTGTACATTGTTTATGAGATCTGATGCATGATATAAAAATTTGAGTAATTTATAATATGTATAGTTTATTAAATTTTCTGAACGGAAAAATAGTTAATATGTCTACTCAATGTAGAAAAGTTAAGAATTTATGCGAAACTAGCTAAATTCCTATAATTTGTGATAAAATTGGTACTATCAGTATTCATGTATGAAATAAATTGTGAATCCGAATAATGAAAATTTATATCAGTTTGGCTATTTTTACAGTTGATAATATCATTGTTAGAATTTTCAGAAAATATGTGTAATTCATAAAAATGTAAATTTTGGTATGCATGATGGTTAAACTGTGATGAAATTCTGGTTAAATTTCTGTACTGAACAGATGACAGTAGCTATATAAACTTGTTTTATGTTAGATATTAATGATTTATACATGCTAATATGATTAATGTTTAATTCTGCAAAAATTTCAGCATGATTAGAATTGTTGTAAAAATTTGATTAATACTGAAAACAGTAGTACCATGCTAGGTAATACTGAAGAATGTAAATGTGTGAACATGAGATGAATGCGTAAATATTTTGTATTTAGAATGTGTTGAAATTGAGAAAATGTATTAATGTGCCAATGGGTGACACTGCTACCTTAGAGGGCTGTGGAACTGTACTGTGGTAAAGTCCCCACGGGAAAGTTCAAAGTGTGTGATGTCCCATGGGCATTGGGATTAAATCCTGGAGGCGAACAAGTATCGCTGGTTAGGGTGGAGAGTGCTTCTCCCGGTTCTGCGCAGTAACTAAGATTAATCACTGGAATGCCTAGGTGATTGATATGTGATGTGATTAATGTGTGTCCTTCTAAAGTGGTTTGGGCTATGTGTCACGGCATTAAGAAAGTGAAAATGTGTTTAAGTGAAAGAAAATGTGTAAATTGTGAACCTGTGTAAGTGAATATGTGTTCATGAAATTCTTATGAAAACATGCAAAAAAATGATAAGTTTCTTGTGAATGTGACATGATAGTAGTAAAACAACGAGCTTTTCACTAAAATAAATGTGTTAACTATGTGAAAACTTATCTTAGAATCATGTTAAATTAGTTGTTATGAAATGTGTAAATTATGTGTAAAATGATCAACATGTGGCTATGAATGATTGAATGAAATCAGTTTAGCATAGTGAAAAGTGTAGAAAGCATGTGATAGGATTTGTTATTGTGTATAAAACTAAATCCCATGTGTGAAATGTGTAGAAATCATGAATAGGCTTCTATTTGAAAAATTGTCACTTCCATGCATTATGTGTAAATGATATAGCATAAGGATATGGGATTACTTGATGCATGTATGGTTAGTGTGCTTGGTGTTACTTGTTGAGTTCTTTTGAACTCATTCTTGCTTCGGCGTACAGGTGCAGACGTTTCTACTTCTTCCGAGGAGATCGTTAGGAGCGACTCGGAGCGAGAGTAGGAGAGATTGTTGTGGATTTAGCATTGTACTTTCTTACTTCATAGTATGTAATAAAGACTCTGCGTAGTCTCATGTGGACAATGTATTTATTTTATTTCAGTTATGAACAGTTAGCTCTCTTTTCTACTATACGGACTGTGAATAGAATGTGGATGATGGAATAAGATTTCTTTTCAGTTCTTTAAATTCCGCTGTCATGAGATATATTATATTTGTGTATGTTTCAGCCTATTGTACTAGTGTTGGGTAAATGTCCCACTGTGGCGATGCTTTCTATATCGATGTGGGTTGGTGGAACCGTACCGATATAAAGAGGGTCGTTACAGAGATTGGTATCAGAGCGTCAGGCTGAAATTGTACATAAATATGCATATACCATCATCTTCATTGTATACTAAGTCTGTGTAGATTGTCCACATAGATAAGTAATTAGTTAGAAATTAGATAGTTTAAGTTCTAAATGGTGATTAATCCGTTTTACAGGATATGGCTTCGCGTGGTAGGCGTGGTGTTCCTGCTCGTGATGGCGAGCAGAGGAGGGATGAGCCTCGGCGAGAGGATCAGGGTGAGCAGCAGGCCCCTGCACCCCAGGGTCCTGTACTTCCCCCACCGCCACCAGTTGACTATGGAGTGTTCATGCAGGGTTTAGTGCAGGCCATGCAAACACAGGCCCACACTCAGGCTGCACTCCAGGCTCAGTTGGAGGCTCAGGTTAGAATAATAAGATAAAGTAGTCTGCTCTATTAAATATATGATTGTTATGTTATATGTGTTAATTATGTTGTTTGTTGTAGCAGGCTCAGGTGCCAGCTCCCCAGGCTGACCATGGTGGACCCTCCATCATGGAAAGGTTCAAGAGGATGTCACCACCCTCTTTTAAGGGGGAGAGCGATCCATTATTAGCTGAGAACTGGATGAGGGAGATTGAGAAGATCTTCCGGGCCATTAGGTGTGCTGAGGACGACAAGGTCACTTTAGCCACCTATATGCTACAGGTATGTGTAATTTAATCTAGTTGTTATTACTTTAAGTATAATTATGTTGGTTAGTTCTCATGGATGGTTTTGGCAGGAGCGAGCCGATGTATGGTGGTCCTCGTTGTTACGTACTCGGTTCGAGGATGGTGCTGTGGAGTTGGATGGGATGAGTTCGTGAGGCTTTTCCGAGCCAAGTTTGTTCCGGAGCACATCCAGGACAAGATGGAGCAGGAGTTCCTCTCGTTAACTCAGGGCTCCATGACCGTGCTGGAGTACGAGGCCAGGTTTGCCGAGCTATCAAAGTACGCCCCTCATATTGTAGCTGATGAGCGCAGGAAGGCGAAGAAATTCGTGATGGGTCTGAAACCATCGCTGAGGACGAGGTTGGTGGCTTTCGACCATCGTCTCGAGCAGGCGCTCAGCGCGGCGTGTCGGCAGGAGGGAGAGATGGAGCAGTATCTGGAGGAGAAGAAGCTTCTCAAAAGAGGCCAGCAGCTCCTTTCCAGAGGCAGGAGAGGAAGAAGGCGACTTTCCAGTCACCGCAGCGTCCTGTGGCATCAGGCAGTGGTCAGGTATCTTCTCAACGTTCCCCTAGTGGTAAGAAGGAGTGTCCTCATTGCGGGAGGGCACATGGCGGTACGGAGTGTTGGCTGGTAGCAGGGAAGTGCTTAAAGTGCGGGAGCAGTGATCATAAGATTAAGGATTGTCCGAGGCTTCAGCAGGGAGCCAGCGGGCCAGCCCCAGTAGCAGCAGCAGCAGCGCCAGCGACAGGACGACCAGGGAGACCTCGAGCCCCAGCTCGAGTGTTTGCTTTAGCTCGTGAGGACGCCGAGCAGGCGGATCATGTCACCGAAGGTACGGTTTTGTTCTTGGTGTGCATGCTCGGGTTTTGTTCGATACGGGTGCTACTCACTCGTTCATTTCCGAGCGTTTTGCTAGGCAGTTAGCTTTAGAGTCAGGATTAGAGTCTGAGGATTTAGAAGTCCCTTTGTCTGTGCACACACCTGCGGGTACGGTATCGACTAGGAAGTGTATTCCGTCTTTACCGGTGTGCATTGAGGATAGAGTCCTAGAAGGGTGTTTCTTCTTGCTTAAGATGAAGGACTATGATGCTATTCTTGGTCTGGATTGGCTAGAGGAGCACTATGCTTGGTAGATTGTCGTGGGAAGAAGATTGTTTTCCGCATTCCTGGTGAGGATGAATTTTCTCATCCTTTGCCGAGGAACTTAGCAGGAAAGTTTGTCATCTCGGCCATGAGGGCAATGAGAATGGTGAACAAGGGTTGTGACGCTTTTCTTGCCAGTGTGGTTTTAATACCCAAGGCTGATGAGTCACTTACTCTTGCCGAGATAGATGTAGTGCAGGATTTTCCAGATGTCTTTCCTGATGATTTATCTGGATTGCCACCGGCTAGAGAGATAGAGTTCACTCTAGAGTTGCTTCCAGGCACTCTCCTATCTCGAAGGCACCTTATCGGATGGCACCTGCGGAATTAGCTGAGTTAAGGAAGCAGTTGCAGGATTTGTTAGATAAGGGATTTATTCGCCCTAGCGTTTCCCCTTGGGGCGCACCTGTCTTATTCGTGAAGAAGAAGGATGGGTCACTTCGGTTATGCATTGATTATAGAAAGCTAAACCAAGTGACGGTAAAGAACAGGTATCCCTTACCTCGGATTGATGATTTGTTTGACCAGCTACAGAATGCATCGGTCTTTTCTAAGATTGATTTGCGTTCTGGCTATCATCAGTTGAGGATTAGGAGTGAGGATGTGTCCAAGACGGCATTTAGAACCCGTTATGGACATTATGAGTTTTTGGTCCTTCCGTTTGGTCTAACCAACGCCCCTGCAGCGTTCATGGATCTCATGAACAGGGTGTTTAGACCCTATCTAGATAGTTTTGTTGTAGTCTTCATTGATGACGTGTTGGTCTACTCTCCAGATGAGGCCACACATCGTCAGCATTTGAGGATAGTGTTAGAGGTTCTCCGTGAGCACAAGCTGTATGCAAAATTCAGCAAGTGCGATTTTTGGATGCGCGAGGTTCATTTCCTTGGGCATGTTATCTCCGTGCTGGTGTAGCAGTGGATCCAGCGAAAGTCCAAGCTGTTATGGATTGGGAGAGTCCCAAGACTCCTTCGGAGATTCGGAGTTTTCTTGGTTTGGCGGGTTATTATCGGCGTTTTATTGAGGATTTTCATCCATCGCCGCTCCATTGACTCAGCTGACCAGGAAGGGAGTGAAGTTTGTCTGGTCCGAGGAGTGTGAGAGTAGTTTTCAATTATTGAAGACTAAACTCACATCGGCCCTGTGTTAGTTCTACCGAGCGGTGTAGAGGATTTTGCTATCTACACGGATGCATCTCGGATTGGCCTTGGCTGTGTGTTGATGCAGCAAGGAAGGGTAGTAGCATATGCTTCGAGGCAATTGAGGGAGCATGAGCGAAACTATCTGACTCATGATCTTGAGCTTGCGGCAGTGGTTCATGCACTGAAGATCTGGAGGCACTATCTTTATGGTGTCAGATTTGAGGTGTTCACTGATCACAAGAGCCTAAAGTATCTTTTCTCCCAAAAAGAATTGAACCTTAGGCAGAGAAGATGGATTGAGTTCCTGAAGGACTATGACTTCGACCTCCAGTATCACCTTGGAAAGGCGAATGTCGTAGCCGATGCCCTTAGTAGAAAGAGGTCGTCTCTCCAACAGGACTGGAAGATGTTGGAGGATGCAGCGTGTACGATGACCGAGTTGGAGCCATCATTATGCCGAGCTTTTGTGGCTCAGCTAGGTCATCGGTGTTAGATGAGGTGATCGAGCATCAGAAAGCCGACCCTAGACTCCAAGAGTTAGTGGGCAAAGCCGGTATTGTTCGTGATGAGGATGGTGTGATTAGATTCCATCATCGTGTCTGTGTTCCAGACATTGTAGATATTCGTGAGCATGTTTTAGCAGAAGCTCATAGATCTAGGTTCTCTATTCATCCGGGTAACACTAAGATGTCCCAGGATTTAAAGAGATCATTTTGGTGGTCTGGCATGAAGAAGGATGTAGCTGAGTTTGTGTCTAGATGTCTAGTATGCCAGCAAGTGAAGGCCGAGCGGCAGCGACCATCTGGTCTTATGCAGAAGATGGAGATCCCAGTTTGGAAGTGGGAAGCTGTCACTATGGATTTTGTTACGGGTTTGCCTCGGTCTAGACGAGGTAATGACTCGATTTGGGTAGTGGTAGATCGATTCTCGAAGACTGCGCATTTCTTGCCTATGAAGAAGAAGCAGTCAGTAGAGAGTTTAGCTAGACTGTATGTTGGTAGTATTATTAGATTGCATGGGGTACCAAAGTCTATCATTTCGGATCGAGATCCGAGATTTACTTCGAGGCTATGGAAGGGTCTTCAGGATGCGTTAGGTTCAGAGCTGAAGCTCAGTTCGGAATTTCATCCCCAGACAGATGGACAGTCCGAGAGGACTATCCAGACGCTTGAGGATATGTTAAGGGCTTGTGTGCTGGATTGGAAGGATGATTGGGAGCGCCATTTACCTCTAGTGGAGTTCGCATATAACAACAGTTTTCATGCGAGCATTGGTATGGCTCCATTTGAGGCTTTATATGGTAGGCCTTGCAGATCTCCTTTGTGTTGGGAGGAGACCGGTGATAGGCAGTTGATCGGTCCGGAGTTAGTTCAGGAGACTTCGGATAAGGTCCAGCTTATTAGGAAGAGACGTTGCGGCACAGGATAGGCAGAAGAGTTATGCCGACAACAGGAGGAAGGATCTAGAGTTCGAGGTAGGTGAGCATGTCTTTTTGAAGATTTCGCCTACGCGTGGTGTAGTTAGATTTGGCAGGCATAGTAAATTGAGCCCTAGATTCATTGGCCCGTATGAGATTCTCCGACGATTGGGCAACGTGGCATATGAGCTAGCTTTACCTCCAGCATTGGCTAGCGTTCATCCTGTTTTTCACGTATCTATGCTCAGGAGGTATGTCAGAGATCCGTCTCATGTTATTAGTCATGAGCCAGTGGAGATCCAGCCAGATCTTTCTTATGTAGAGCAACCAGTAGCTATTCTTGATCGGAAAGTTCAGCATCTCCGAAACAAGAGCATTACGTCAGTAAAGATCTTATGGCGTAACTTCTCGCGAGAGGAGGCTACTTGGGAGCTTGAGGATGCAATGAAAAAGAAATATCCTCAGTTGTTTGAGTAGTGTCAGTCTAACTTCGAGGACGAAGTTTCTTTAAGGGGGAGAGGGTGTAAGGCCCTTGATTTTCATCTTGTTTGTTTAAGTATATGTATATGCGTATAAGTGTATTCTATTGATGTATAGATTATTATGTATAAGTATTTATTTATACAAATTGTATGAATTAGTATTATTGAAATGTACATATTGTATTCAAGTATATATATATATATATATATATATATTATTTATGTGTGTAGTATTATAAATTCTGCATATTTAAAGTGAATTTTGTCAGCCAGTCGGCGTCCACATCGGCTGACGCTGACCAGGGGTAGGCGGCAATATCGATGGACGCCCATTTTGGATAGGCGACCATAGATATGGACGCCAATATCCCAGACCTGTTACGATTCCAGATCCGGAAACGCCTCCGGAAATTTAGCCTCTTGTTTTGGAAACCCTTCCCAACGGCTCTGAGACTTACCCCATTAGCATATCCGACCCCCAACCCTTTATAATACCCAGTTTTCGGCCAGATCCATCCCTTTTGACTCTTGGGTCAAAAACCTAGCTCTTCTAGGCAAAAACCCTAACTTGAACCTGAGAGATCTGACTTCGGGAGGCTCCATCCGGTGATCTGCATCGACTGGTGTCAACCTTGAACATCCGGGAACGACTCCCCACGCTGGTGTGCAGTGAAGATCAATAGAAGATCCGAAGAAGGAGGGATTTGGAGACTCTTTGGCATAGGCCGAGGAGGGCTTCTTCGGCTTGAATCGTCGTTTGTGGATTTTACAGGAGGCAAGTACCCCACTCACATCAACCCTACATGTGTCTAGTATGTCCCAGGAATTTTTCGGATTTTTCTCGTGTCCTGGAACCCCCCTTTCAAGTGATTTGTTGGCTTTCAGTCTGTGTTTGTGCAGACAGGATATTAACGGCAAGATCCCTTGCCGCTAATATCATGTGTTGGCGGCATCATATACTGCCGTTAACATATAGACGGCTACCCCATGCCGTCGAGTTCTTCAGACTGCAACAGTGTGCAAGTCTGTCCTTCTATAAGCTAATTTTCGAGTTTCTCCGCATGAGGATATACAGTAAATTTCATATAATATGTAAATACACATATTTGAGTGTACTGTGAGTTATTATGCATTTCTGAAATTTTCACTAATTATTAGAATTCTTTGAATGTGCTACCAATAGAATTTTAATCTTGAAAAATGTCGTTTATGAAATATGTATAGAATTTAATTGCCATGAAATTTCTGTACATTGTTTATGAGATCTGATGCATGATATAAAAATTTGAGTAATTTATAACATCTGTATAGTTTATTAAATTTTCTGAACGGAAAAATAGTTAATATGTCTACTCAATGTAGAAAAGTTAAGAATTTATGCGAAACTAGCTAAATTCCTATAATTTGTGATAAAATTGGTACTGTCAGTATTCATGTATGAAATAAATTGTGAATCCGAATAATGAAAATTTATATCAGTTTGGCTATTTTTACAGTTGATAACATCACTATTAGAATTTTCAGAAAATATGTGTAATTCAGAAAAATGTAAATTTTGGTATGCATGATGGTTAAACTATGATGAAATTCTGGTTAAATTTCTGTACTGAACAGATGACAGTAGCTATATAAACTTGTTTTATGTTAGATATTAATGATTATACATGCTAATATGATTAATGTTTAATTCTGCAAAAATTTCAGCATGATTAGAATTGTTGTAAAAATTTGATTAATACTGAAAACAGTAGTACCATGCTAGGTAATACTGAAGAATGTAAATGTGTGAACATGAGATGAATGCGTAAATATTTTATTTAGAAAGTGTTGAAATTGAGAAAATGTATTAATGTGCCAATGGGTGACACTGCTACCTTAGAGGGCTGTGGAACTGTACTGTGGTAAAGTCCCCACGGGAAAGTTCAAAGTGTGTGATGTCCCATGGGCATTGGGATTAAATCCTGGAGGCGAACAAGTATCGCTGGTTAGGGTGGAGAGTGCTTCTCCCGGTTCTGCGCAGTAACTAAGATTAATCACTGGAATGCCTAGGTGATTGATATGTGATGTGATTAATGTGTGTCCTTCTAAAGTGGTTTGGGCTATGTGTCACGGCATTAAAGAAAAGTGAAAATGTGTTTAAGTGAAAGAAAATGTGTAAATTGTGAACCTGTGAAAGTGAATATGTGTTCATGAAATTCTTATGAAAACATGCAAAAAAATGATAAGTTTCTTGTGAATGTGACATGATAGTAGTAATACAGCGAACTTTTCACTAAAATAAATGTGTTAACTATGTGAAAACTTATCTTAGAACTCATGTTAAATTAGTTGTTACGAAATGTGTAAATTATGTGTAAAATGAACAACATGTGGCCTATGAATGATTGAATGAAATCAGTTTAGCATAGTGAAAAGTGTAGAAAGCATGTGATAGGATTTGTTATTGTGTATAAAACTAAATCCCATGTGTGAAATGTGTAGAAATCATGAATAGGCTTCTATTTGAAAAAAATTGTCACTTCCATGTATTATGTGTAAATGATATAGCATAAGGATATGGGGATTACTTGATGCATGTATGGTTAGTGTGCTTGGTGTTACTTGTTGAGTTCTTTTGAACTCATTCTTGCTTCGGCGTACAGGTGCAGACATTTCTACTTCTTCCGAGGAGATCGTTAGGAGCGACTTGGAGCGAGAGTAGGAGAGATTGTGGCGGATTTAGCATTGTACCTTTCCTTACTTCATAGTATGTAATAAAGACTCTGCGTAGTCTCATGTGGACAATGTATTTATTTTATTTCAGTTATGAACAGTTAGCTCTCTTTTCTACTATACGGACTGTGAATAGAATGTGGATGATGGAATAAGATTTCTTTTCAGTCTTTAAATTCCGCTGTCATGAGATATATTATATTTGTGTATGTTTCAGCCTATTGTACTAGTGTTGGGTAAATGTCCCACTGTGGCGATGCTTTCTATATCGATGTGGGTTGGTGGAACCGTACTGATATAAAGAGGGTCGTTACATCTCTTCTCATTTATATAATTATATAATATGGGATGGTTGTGGAGTTGAGAAATTGCAATATTTCTCTAACAATGTTTGGGGATCTCATTTATGTTCACTTAGTTTCAATCATGTAATGCTGATGAGTTTCCATTATGTTTGGTCTACATAGGTTCTGGGGATCAAAAGACTATGGTAACATAATCATATTTTAACCTAAGATTTCAAAAAAAAGACTGTCAAAACAATTTTACATAAAAATTAATTAGGTTAAATAATACCTAATCATTTTAACTAAAAATTACTTAGCCTGATATCAAAGTGGAGATGGGAGGAGAGCCACTGGGCCAAGAGGGAGAGATCTGGCGCTGTTGGCCCTCTAGGTTGGATAGGGGGACGGGGGGAGTGGGGGGTAGGGGAGGGGCTGTGGTGGAGGGAAGAGGAAGAATGGCAGGGGCGGGGGTAGGGGGCTGCAGACCAGGGCGGGCGATGGAGGGAGGAGGAAGCAGGGCGGGGGTAGGGGGCTGCAGGCCAGGGGGGGGCAATGAAGGGAGGAGGAAGCAGGGCGGGGGTAGGGGGCCGCAGGCTAGGGGGCGGGCGATGGAGGGAGGAGGAAGCAGGGCGGGGGTAGGGGGCCGCAGGCCAGGAGGCGGGCGATAGAGGGAGGAGGAAGCGGGCAGGGGGCAGGGCCTGAATGCCGCGGGCCAGGGGGAGGGGATAGTGGCAACGATGGGAAGGGGGGGGAGTGAGATCTCCACTTATCGGCGATGGGGAGGCGGCAGCGGCAACGGGTACCGACGGCGGTGGCGATGACGTTGACGGTGGCTGAAGGAGGCGACGACGTCAACGGCGACTGTAGGCGGTGGTGACCTCCTCGGCAGCAACGACGACGGCTACAAGGTGGCCAACTGGCGTTCTCCTCAGCAACGACGAAGACAAGAGGGAGGGAACGACGGGAGACGGGAGGAAAAGATAGGAGGAAAAGGTTGGTCGGGGAGAATATAGGGCAACAACGACCGATGTTGCGATCGAACTTAAATCGGTCGCATAATCGGTCTTTGATATGTGACCGATTATATTGGTCTCTATTCGGTCTCTATCAGCGACCGAATAGAGACTGATCTAATCGGTCTCAGAGTCGGTCTCTATAGGCGCTTTTTCTTGTAGTGACCCCAACCCGAAGGAACAAATCCTTACTGCAAAACTCTCTCTTGCTCTCCACCCCAAGACCCTCTTGTTTCTCTCTACAAGAACACACTTGCTGTCTCTCTCACTTGGGATGCCAAAACAGGTTGGAAGAGGTCTCTATTTATACTAATTGGAGCCCCCTTGGTGCTGCATCGTTGGAGGAAGAAGAGTCCGCAAGAAACAGACTCCCTTCAATAGCCTTCAAAGCATGCGGTTCTTCTCAAGCATTTGTCCGCTTCTATTGCATGAGAATTAAATTCCCATTGGCCAGCTCCACTTAATTGCTTGGGCGGTTTTCTTGGCGATGGCTTGATGAGGGTGAGACACATTTGTAACAATTCTCCTCTTGGTTCGCCTTCACAAGCCGCATCTAGTGCCAAGCTTCACCACGATCACTGTCATCGCCAATGCCCCGGTCAGGGCGACCTCACGTGCTCTGCAAGCCAACCAAGCTCAGACAATGCCTGAACTTCTCTGAAGGAATAGACTTCGTCAGCATGTCTGCGGGGTTCTCCACTGTAGAAATCTTCTGAAAAGCCACAGTACCCTGCAACACAACATCACGAACAAAGTGATACCTGACATCGATGTGTTTGGTCCTCTCATGATACATCTGATTTTTGGTCAGATGTATAGCACTCTGACTATCACAGTACACCGGAGTCATCTCCTGTACAAGATCCAGATCTCCAACCAAACCTCTTAGCCACAAGGCCTCTTTAACTCCCTCTGCCGCTGCCATATACTCTGCCTCTGTAGTAGACAAAGCCACAGTAGACTGCAAAACAACCTTCCAACTAATAGCACAGCCTGAGAAAGTAAAGACATAACCTGTCAGGGATCTCCTCTTATTCAGATCACCAACATAATCTGAATCGACGTAGCCAACCAGCTGACCACCATCACTATTTCCTTTCTGAAATACCAGGCTCACATCTGAAGCACTTTTGAGGTAACGAAGAATCCACTTCACAGCCTCCGAGTGGACCTTCCCAGGATTTCCCATGTACCTGCTAACCACACTAACAGCATGAGAAATATCAGGTCGAGTACATACCATAGCATACATAATGCTACCAACCGCACTCGCATATGGAACTTTAGACATCAGTTCCTTCTCTTTCTCTGTCTTCGGTGAATCATCAGCAGACAATTTAAAGTGGGTTGCCAATAGAGTGCTCACAGCCTTGCAATCTTTCATGACAAACCGCTCCAACACCTTCTCCACGTACTTCTTTTGTGACAAGTACAACCTTCCAGTGTTGCGGTCTCTATGAATCTCCATGCCCAAAATCTTCTTAGCTGCTCCAAGATCTTTCATCTCGAATTCACCATTCAACTGAGACTTTAAACTGTTAATTTCTGACATATTATTTGCAGCTATTAACATGTCATCTACATACAACAACAAGTAAATAAAAGAACCATCCGGAAGCCTTTTATGATACACACAACTATCATAATCACTTCTAGAGTAATTATGACTCAGCATAAAAGTATCAAACCTCTTGTACCACTGTCTCAGTGATTGCTTTAAGCCATACAAAGACTTCTTTAATAGGCACACATGATCTTCCTTACCAGAAACCACGAATCCCTCTGGTTGGTGCATGTAGATTTCCTCCTCCAGCTCACCATGTAAGAACGCTGTCTTAACATCCAGTTGCTCTAACTCTAAATCAAGTAAAGCAACTATAGAAAGCAACACACGAATAGAGGTATGTTTCACAACAAGGGAGAATACCTCATTGAAGTCAATACCCTCTCGCTGTGTGAATCCCTTCGCCACTAGTCGTGCTTTAAATCTAGCATCTTCCACACCAGGAATTCCTTCTTTCTTCTTGAAGACCCATTTGCACCCCACAATCTTCTGACCAGGTGATACTTTCACCAGCTTCCATGTATTGTTCTTCTGTAGAGACTCAATCTCCTCTTGCATGGCCAACTGCCATTTAGATGACTCATCTGATGTAGCTGCCTCTTTATAAGTACTTGGTTCTTCCCCTTCAATAGCATCTGCAATAGATAAAGCAAATGCTACCATGTCAGCATGACCATACCTGCTGGGTGGTCTGATCACCCTTCGCTCTCTATTTGCTGCACTACTGTGTTGCCTTTGAGGGGCCCGCTGTTGTGCTGTACTGCTCTCTGGCACATCAACTATCACATCTGGGACTCGAACTGTCTCCTCTTGCACTGCACTTTCTGTTGAGAGCTTCACCTCTAGCTCTCCCTGCTTACCACTAACCTGATCTCCATTTTCTATTGTTGATTTATCTCCCGCCCGGAGCATTGCAGACTCATCGAAGGTCACATCTCTCTTAATCATAAACTTGGGTAACTGAGGATCGGTACACCATAACCGATACGCCTTCACACCCTGTGTTTGTGCATATCCTACGAAAATGCACTTCTTTGCCCTTGGCTCCAACTTGTCACCTGACATGAGCATATGCAAGACAACCGAAAATTCTAAGGTGAGAATAATCGGAAGGAGAACCAGACCATACCTCCTCGGGAGTTTTCAACTCTATGGCTGTGGATGGAGATCTATTCACCAAGTAGCAAGCCGTGTTGACAGCTTCTGCCCAAAATGCCTTTGACAGACCTGCCTGAGATAACATACTTCTCGCTCTTTCTAAGAGTGTCTTGTTCATTCGTTCTGCAATACCGTTCTGTTGTGGTGTTCCTGCTACAGTGCGATGCCGAACGATGCCATCATTCCTGAAGAACTCATCAAATTCTTTCGATCAGAATTCCATACCATTATCTGTACGGAGGCGCTTGATCTTCTTACCAGTCTGCCTCTCAATCAACGCCTTCCACTGCTTGAAAGTGACGAACACCTCACTCTTTTTCTTTATAAAATATACCCAGGCCTTTCTTGAAAAATCATCAATAAAGGTCAACAAATAAGTCGCACCACCCTTAGAGACAACTGGAGCAGGACCCCAAAGATCAGAGTGGATGTAATCCACAGTGCCTTTAGTCCTATGGACTGCTGTACTGAATTTCACCCTACACTGCTTACCATTCACACAGTGTTAACAGAAATCTAGTTTCCCAGTCTTTTGACCATCAAGCAAACCTCTTTTGCTCAACTACACCATGCCTCTTTCGCTTATATGGCCCAGTCGCATGTGCCATAGTTGGGTGGGATCATCTGAACTTTGTGCCACATTGGCACTACCCATCACAGTGTTACCTTGTAGATGATAAAGGCCACCGATCAGATTCCCTTTCATTACAACCAATGCACCTCTAGAAACCTTGAGGATTCCATTCTTTGCAGAGAACCGGTATCCATGCACGTCTAAAATACTCAAGGAGATCAGACTCTTTTTCAGTTCTGGAATATGCCGCACTTCTAGAGTTCTGATGACATTATCAAACATTTGATTCTAATTGTACCAACTCCTACAACTGCAAGAGTTGTATTGTCTCCCAAGGTTACGATACCACTACTTACTGTTGTGTAAGTAGAAAACCATTCCCTGTGAGGACACATGTGGAAGGTACAACTAGAATTAAGAATCCAGTCATCCCCAGAAGTGCTAGTAGAGACTGACAGAATAGTCTCATCTTCAACAGTCTCCTCTTCAACAACATTTACTGTATCAAAAGAAGACTCTTCCTGAACCTTGCCTTTCCCCTTTAATTTTGGACAATCTTTCTTAATGTGCCCTCTTTGGTTGCATTCATAACACTTGACCTTTTTAAGTGACCTTGATTTTGATCTAGCCCTGCTCTTTTTACTAGACTCTATTTTCTCACTTCTTCCTCTCACCATTAGGCCATCTGCCCGATCTTTGCCATGACTTTCTAATACCCGCCGTTTCAACTCCTTAGAGTTCAGAGAAGCCTTGACATCTTCTATTGTAAGGCCCTCGAATTTCCGTCGCATTATTTGTATTTGTGTGTGTATATTTGTGCTTGTGTATGTATATACATATTTACGTACGTATGAATTAGTACAATTACTTGTGCATGTGTTTATACTAGATGTAAATAATGCATGTATTGAATGGTGATAGTATGAGTACACTACCATATACATATTACATGTATATATGCATGGCATGCATAGTTTTCTGCATGTTTTAGAGTTCTGGCCGAAGGCCAGATTGGCGTCAATACCAGGACGTCGAGGAGGTGTCAGCGTCCACCCATGGACGCCAACACTAATCCTGGCGTCTAACGATGTGGACGCCGATTTCTCTGACCTGCATGCATTGCAGAGCCAGAAATTCCGGAAACAAGGTAGCTCACCCATTGGGGAGCTGTCCCCAATGGCTCTGAGAGCCATCTTATCACCCTGTGAGTGGGAGAGAAGTCTCTCCCATATATCCAACCCGAATCTGCTCCCCAACCCCTCTCTCTTCACCCTTTTGCAAGAGAGAAACAAGAGGAGAAAACCCTAGTTCGGAGCTGTGCAAGGACTGGTTTTTGGAGGCTCCAAACCGGCGATCCAAGGCTCCATCCGGCGTTCTACTGCAACTGGAGGCTAGAGGGATCATCGAGGAAGGCCTCCCTGACATTTCCTTGCTGTAGAGATCATCCAGGAGCCGGAGGAAGGAAATCTTGGAGGACATTTCTGCACTTCTTGGGACTGCCCAAGGAGGGCTTCACCAGCACTTTTAATCCCTTAGGAGTGTTTCTAAAAGGCAAGTGACCCTACCATAAGGTTCCCGTATGAGTCTAGGATGGTTTTAACATTTTGTGCATTTTTCTTCGTGTCCTTGACCCCCACATTCATCCTATCTTGAGAGCTCGGGTCTGTGTTCTGCACAGACCTGAATTAACGGCAAGGTCCCTGGACGCTGAGATCATGCTTGGCGTCCATCGACTATGACGTTGACCCTGGACTAGCGGCCAGAGACCGCCGCCAAGTTCTTCAGGACAGAACTGAAACCTGTTCTCTCTTCTTATATGATTAATTTCGATGGGTTTTCCGTGATGAGGATATATGGTAGCCCTATACACTATGTATATTAGTAAATGCAGTGTGTGGATGGATGAGTGTGCATGGTGGTGAATGATAAGTTATTTTATTACATGAAATTTCAATCATGATTTGTTGGTGATCTTGCCAATCCATGTTTTATGATTAGGACTAGTCTGAGCGCCCTAAGTTTTGTCAGAACATGAAGTTAGTGGATCAGTATATGTGTACTCAAATTTTGATAAATTGTCCATACTTGCATAAATTGCTATTAATTTAGGTTCGGTAAATAAAAAGGCATGCAAGAAAGAATTGTTGTGATCGATCTATGGTTGTATGATTTAGGGTGATTCTGTATTTTCAGATCATGCATATAGAAGTTAGTCTCTGTTCGGAAATTTTGGAAAATTCTCCATACTTATCTGAATTATTACGCTTTCTGAAATTGAATTTAGAAAAGCATGTGTAGGGTTATAAAACCTTGAGAAAATGGTATGTTGCTCAGAAAAATCTGAAAAATTGAAGGTATGATCTTGAACCCAAAAATAGCATGTGGTTAAATTTCCAGGTCATTTGGACCAGTATATAAGGAGTTATGCACTTTTTCCATGTGAAATGTAAAAATGTATGCATGTCATCGTAAAGTGATTAGATATCGTTTTAATCCCAACCTGATTGGTGAATTTACTGTGTGTTAAACTCCTGAAATCTGTAGTGACATGTCAGGAAAATAGAGATATGCATGTGAGTGAGAAAGTGAATGGGATGAAAAGTGATATGTGTAAAACCATGTGTAAAATCGGTAAAATGTGTAAATGTGTAACTGTGCCAATGTGACACTGCTTCCGTAGAGGGCAGTGGAACTGTATCAGGGAAAAGTCCCCTAAGAAAGTTCAATGTGTAAGTGACCCTAAGGGCATTAGGGGGAAATCCTGGAGGTGGACAAGTACCACTGGTTAGGGTGGAGACTTGTTCTCCCGGTCTGCGCAGTCCAAGAGTCGCCATTGTAATGCCTAGATGGCGTCTATGTGTAATGTGATGTGTATATGTCCTTCTTTGGTGGTTTGGACTATGTGTCACGGCACCTAAAATGTGAATGTGTGATGTGTAATGTGTACGTGTTCATGTGTTAATGTGTAAGTGCATAATGTGAAATGTGTATGTGCAAAGTGCAACCATGTGAATTGGAAACTTGTGTAAAGAAAATGTGAAACTAAAAATGTGAGAATATGACATTGAAATTCATGTGAGACAAATCTGAAACCATGTGAAATCAGTAGTTTCATGTTGTTATCATCATGTTTATATGTGCGAAAATGTCTAGAATCCATGTTAGGGATAGTTGATGAGCACGTGTACAAAATAGCATGATTGGTTGTTCACATGGTATGTTTTAAACAACATTGTAGCTCTCATGTGTAGGTTTACAACCATTAAACCATGTGAAACCAGCAACTTAAAGCATGTGAAAATGTCTATGTATGTGCTTAGGAACATGTGAAATCCATGCTAGTTGTGTTTTCCCTTCATATATGCACAGTGTTCATGTTGGTAGCTCTCATGTCTTGGTTCCTTAAAGGTAAAATTTCTCGAGTAAATTGAATAGAGAGCATGTGATAGGTAAGTTTTATTCTTAGAAATCTGAAAGCATGATCCATGTATTAAATTGTAGAATTTCATGATAGGTTGCAACTTCCAAATGACTAGCATGCCATATGTTGAAGTTGTGGATGTGCATGTGGAAACCGCTATGACTTATACGTGTATGTTATGAGTAGTGTTGCTTCCTGAGTCTTTAAGACTCACTACTTGCTTCGGCGTACAGGTATAGACGGTGACGAGACTCTGTGGAGGAGACGGTAGAGACGGACTCCGAGCGCGGAGTTTAGATTGTTGGAGCAGTTGTACCCTTTTGCGTTTTCATATATGTAAAAGTGACATTGTACTAGAAATCATGAGAAAATTGTATAAGTGTGGACATTGTGTACTTAATTTTCAGCAATTTAAATTATGTGAACTTTAAGTTCTTTAATGTTAATTGCAAATTTCATGTATGTTAAATGTGGATGATGAATGAATGAAGACAGTTGTCTTTTACTTCCGCTACTCTGTGGTATATTCGCGTGTATCTCAGCTGTTTGTATCGTTTGGGTAAGTGTCCCACTGTGGCAGCGCTCGCTATACCGACGTGGGTTGGTATAACCGTACCGGTATAATGAGGGCCGTCACAGAGATTGGTATCAGAGCAACCGGTTGAGATTGCACATGAATATACATAAGTCATCATCTTCATTGCATGCTAAGTATGTCCACATGTGTAGAAAACACTAATAAGAAGCGAAAATAGATAAGAAAATGGTTAGAAAACTTAGTAACCTAGCTCTAATGGTGGCTGAATTTTATTACAGCCATGGCTTCGAGAGGTAGGCGTGGCGGAGCGTCGGCCCGTGAGGACGAGCCGAGACATGATGAGCGGGCGGAGCAACAGGCCCCGGCACCACAAGGCCTTGTACTTCCCCCACCGCCGCCTGTGGACTATGGAGTATTTATGCAAGGTCTGGTGCAAGCCATGCAGACGCAGGCTCATACCCAGGCAGCACTCCAGGCTCAGTTGGAGGCCCAGGTAGAATAATGAAACAACTAGTAGTTTGCTATTTAAATTGCATGGTATTGTGTTTATTGTGTATTGCCTATTGTTTAATGTAGTAGGCTCAGGCACCAGCTCAGGACCATGGTGGACCTCCCATCATGGAGCGATTCAAGAGGATGACCCCACCCTCTTTTAAGGGGGAGAGTGATCCATTAATGGCAGAAAGTTGGTTAAGGGAGACAGAGAAAATCTTCCGAGCCATCAGGTGCCCTGATGAGGATAAGGTGACACTAGCCACCTACATGCTACAGGTATGCTTTAGTTTTATGCTTGTATGTTGTTTGTCAATTAGAATTGTTAGTTGGTGCTTATGAAGGTGTATTGCAGGAAAGAGCGGATGTATGGTGGTCCTCCCTACTACGTACACGCTTCGAGGGCGGAGCTGTTGACGTGGCGTGGGACGCGTTCGTGAGGCTCTTTCGAGCCAAGTTCATCTCAGAGCATATCCAGGACAAGATGGAGCAGGAATTTCTCTCCCTGACGCAAGGCTCCATGACTGTGCTGGAATACGAGGCAAGGTTTTCTGAACTTTCTAAGTATGCACCGCATATCGTAGAGGATGAGCGCAGGAAGACGAAGAAATTCGTGATGGGACTCAAGCCATCACTGCGGACGAGGCTCGTGGCGTTTGACCACTGCACGTTGGACGAGGCCCTCAGTGCTGCCTGCAGGCAGGAGGGAGAGATGGAGCAATATCTGGAGGAAAAGAAAGCTTCACAGAAGAGGCCGGCATCGACATTTCAGCGGCAAGATAAGAAGAAAACGGTGTACCAGACACCGCAGAAACCAGTGGCAGTCGGCAGTTCTCAGGTACCTTCTGTACGTTCCCCTGGTGTGAAGAAGGAGTGTCCCCACTGTGGGAAGACTCATGGTGGTACCGAGTGTTGGATGATTACGGGCAAGTGCCTAAAGTGTGGGAGCAGCGACCACAAGATCAAAGATTGCCCACGACTTCAGCAGGGAACTCAGCGTGGAGCGCCAGCCCCAGCAGTAGCGGCAGCCGCGCCAGCTACGGGAAGACCAGGAAGGCCTCGAGCCCCAGCTCGAGTGTTTACTTTAGCTCGCGAGGACGCCGAGCAGGCGGAGCATGTTACCGAAGGTACGGTTTTGCTTTTAGGTGTGCACGCTCGGGTTATGTTTGATACGGGTGCTACTCACTCGTTCATTTCCGAGCGGTTCGCTAGGCAGTTAGCCCTAGAGTCAGGCATAGAGTCTGAGGAGTTAGAGGTCCCTTTGTCTGTGCACACCCCTGCGGGTACGGTATCGACTAGGAAGTGCATTCCGTCGTTACCTGTGTGCATTGAGGATAGAATCCTAGATGGGTGCTTCTTCTTGCTAAAGATGAAGGACTATGATGCTATTCTTGGTCTGGATTGGCTAGAGGAGCACTATGCATTAGTGGATTGTCGTCGGAAGAGGATTGTTTTCCGCATTCCTGGTGAGGACGAGTTCTCTCATCCCTTGCCAAAGAACCTAGCGGGAAGGTTAGTCATCTCTGCCATGAAGGCGATGCGCATGGTGAACAAGGGTTGTGACACATTTCTTGCCAGCGTTATGCTAGTACCCGATGCTGGTTCGTCACTGACTCTTGCAGAGATCGATGTGGTGCAGGACTTTCCAGATGTCTTTCCCGATGACTTGTCTGGATTGCCACCGGATAGGGAGATAGAGTTCACTATAGAGTTGCTTCCAGGCACCTCTCCTATCTCGAAGGCCCCTTATAGGATGGCACCTGCAGAGTTAGCAGAGTTGAGGAAGCAATTGCAAGAATTGCTTGATAAGGGATTCATTCGCCCTAGTGTTTCCCCTTGGGGCGCACCTGTATTGTTCGTCAAGAAGAAAGACGGGTCACTTCGGTTGTGCATTGATTATAGAAAGTTGAACCAAGTGACTGTGAAGAACAGGTATCCCTTACCTCGTATTGATGACTTGTTTGACCAGTTGCGAGAGGCATCAGTCTTTTTTAAGATTGATTTGCGATCTGGTTATCATCAGCTGCGGATTAGGAGTGAGGATGTGTCCAAGACGGCGTTTAGAACCCGTTATGGACATTATGAGTTCTTGGTCCTTCCTTTCGGATTGACCAATGCCCCTGCAGCGTTCATGGATCTCATGAACAGGGTGTTTAGGTCTTATCTAGATAGCTTTGTTGTAGTGTTTATTGACGACGTGTTGGTCTATTCCCCAGATGAGGCCACACATCGTCAGCATTTGAGGTTAGTGTTAGAGGTTCTTCGTGAGCACAAGCTGTATGCTAAATTCAGCAAGTGCGATTTTTGGTTGCGCGAGGTTCATTTCCTCGGGCATGTTATCTCCGGCGCTGGTGTTGCAGTTGATCCAGCGAAGGTCCAGGCAGTTATGGATTGGGAGGTTCCCAAGACTCCTTCGGAGATTCGTAGTTTCCTTGGGTTAGCTGGTTACTATCGGCGATTCATTGAGGGATTCTCATCCATCGCCGCCCCCTTGACGAAGCTGACCAGAAGGGTGAGAAGTTCGTATGGTCTGAGGCATGTGAGCGTAGCTTCCAGCTATTGAAGGCTAAGCTTACTTCTGCTCCGGTATTGGTATTGCCTAGTGGTCTAGAGGGCTTTGCCATTTATACGGATGCGTCTCGGATCGGGTTAGGCTGTGTGCTCATGCAGCAAGAAAGGGTAGTGGCTTATGCTTCTCGTCAGTTGAAGGAGCATGAGAAGAACTATCCGACTCATGACTTGGAGCTCACAGCAGTGGTTCATGCACTAAAGATCTGGAGGCACTATCTTTATGGTGTCAGATTTGAGGTGTTTACTGACCACAAGAGCTTAAAGTATCTTTTCTCCCAAAAGGAATTAAACCTGAGGCAGAGGAGATGATTGAGTTCTTGAAGGACTATGACTTCGACCTTCAGTACCACCCTGGAAAGGCGAATGTCGTAGCGGATGCTCTTAGTAGAAAGAGGTCTTCGCTCCAGCAGGATTGGAAGATGTTGGAGGATGCAGCGTACTCTATGACCGAGTTAGAGCCATCGCTGTGTCAGGCTTTTGTAGCCCAGCTATCCCTTAGATCCTCTGTGTTGGACGAGGTGATTGGGCAGCAGGAAGCCGACCCTAGATTGTTAGAGTTAGTGGGTAAGGCGGGCATTGCTCGTGATGAGGACAGTGTGATTAGATTTCAGCACCGTGTTTGTGTCCCTGATTTAGTAGATGTCCGTGAGCATGTGTTAGCGGAGGCTCATAGATCGCGATTCTCTATTCATCCGGGTAACACTAAGATGTATCAGGATTTGAAGAGATCATTTTGGTGGTCCAGCATGAAGAAGGATGTTGCGGATTATGTGTCTAGATGTCTAGTGTGTCAGCAAGTGAAAGCCGAGCGGCAGCGACCATCTGGCCTTATGCAGAGGATGGATATCCCAGTGTGGAAGTGGGAAGCTGTCACTATGGATTTTGTCTCGGGTTTGCCTCGATCTAGAAGGGGCAATGACTCGATTTGGGTAGTTGTAGATAGATTCTCGAAGACTGCTCATTTCTTGCCTATGAAGAAGAAGCAGTCAATAGAGAGTTTAGCTAGATTGTATGTTAGTAGTGTCATTAGATTGCATGGTGTGCCGAAGTCGATTATTTCGGATCGAGATCCGAGATTTACATCGAGGTTGTGGAAGGGTCTTCAGGATGCTTTAGGTTCGGAGCTAAAGCTCAGTTCGGCGTTTCATCCCCAGACCGATGGACAGTCCGAGAGGACTATCCAGACGCTCGAGGATATGTTGAGAGCGTGTGTTCTGGATTGGAAGGATGATTGGGAGCGTCATTTACCTCTTGTGGAGTTCGCATACAACAACAGCTTTCATGCGAGTATTGGTATGGCTCCATTTGAGGCGTTGTATGGTAGGCCCTGCAGATCTCCTTTGTGTTGGGAGGAGACCGGTGATAGGCAGTTGATCGGACCGGAGTTAGTTCAAGAAACTTCGGATAAGATCCAGCTTATCAGGAAGAGGCTTGTTGCGGCACAGGATAGGCAGAAGAGTTATGCCGACAACAGGAGAAAGGATTTGGAGTTCGAGGTTGGCGATCATGTCTTCTTGAAGATATCGCCTATTCGTGGTGTCGTCAGATTTGGCAGGCATAGCAAGCTAAGCCCTAGATTCATTGGCCCATATGAGATTCTCAGGCGTTTGGGTAGCGTGGCATATGAGCTAGCATTACCCCAGCTTTGGCTAGCGTTCACCCTGTATTCCACGTATCTATGCTCAGGAAGTATGTCCGAGATTCGTCTCATGTGATTAGTCATGAGCCAGTGGAGATCCAGCCAGATCTTTCGTATGTCGAGCAACCAGTAGCCATTCTTGACCGGAAGGTTCAGCATCTCCGGAACAAGAGTATTGCGTCGGTGAAAGTTCTATGGCGGAACTTCTCATGAGAGGAGGCTACGTGGGAGCTTGAGGATGCGATGAAGAAGAAGTATCCACTTTTGTTTGAGTAGTGTCGTTCTAACTTTGAGGACGAAGTTTCTATAAGGGGGAGAGGGTGTAAGGCCCTCGAATTTCCGTCACATTATTTGTATTTGTGTGTGTATATTTGTGCTTGTGTATGTATATACATATTTACGTACGTATGAATTAGTACAATTACGTGTGCATGTGTTTATACTAGATGTAAATAATGCATGTATTGAATGGTGATAGTATGAGTACACTACCATATACATATTGCATGTATATATGCATGGCATGCATAGTTTTCTGCATGTTTTAGAGTTCTGGCCGAAGGCCAGATTGGCGTCAATACCAGGACGTCGAGGAGGTGTCAGCGTCCACCCATGGACGCCAACACTAATCCTGGCGTCTAACGATGTGGACGTCGATTTCTCTGACCTGCATGCGTTGCAGAGCCAGAAATTCCGGAAACAAGATAGCTCACCCATTGGGGAGCTGTCCCCAACGGCTCTGAGAGCCATCTTATCACCCTGTGAGTGGGAGAGAAGTCTCTCCCATATATCCAACCCGAATCTGCTCCCCAACCCCTCTCTCTTCACCCTTTTGCAAGGGAGAAACAAGAGGAGAAAACCCTAGTTTGGAGCTGTGCAAGGACTGGTTTTGGAGGCTCCAAACCGGCGATCCAAGGCTCCATCCAGCGTTCTACTGCAACTGGAGGCTAGAGGGATCATCGAGGAGGCCTCCCTGACATTTCCTTGCTGTGGAGATCATCCAGGAGCCGGAGGAAGGAAATCTTGGAGGACATTTCTGCACTTCTTGGGACTGCCCAAGGAGGGCTTCACCAGCACTTTTAATCCCTTAGGAGTGTTTCTAAAAGGCAAGTGACCCTACCATAAGGTTCCCGTATGAGTCTAGGATGGTTTTAACATTTTTGTGCATTTTTCTTCGTGTCCTTGACCCCCACATTCACCCTATCTTGAGAGCTCGGGTCTGTGTTCTGCACAGACCTGAATTAACGGCAAGGTCCCTGGACGCTGAGATCATGCTTGGCGTCCATCGACTATGACGTTGACCCTGGACTAGCGGCCAGAGACCGCCGCCAAGTTCTTCAGGACAGAACTGAAACCTGTTCTCTCTTCTTATATGATTAATTTCGATGGGTTTTCCGTGATGAGGATATATGGTAGCCCTATACACTATGTATATTAGTAAATGCAGTGTGTGGATGGATGAGTGTGCATGGTGGTGAATGATAGAAGTTATTTTATTACATGAAATTTCAAGCATGATTTGTTGGTGATCTTGCCAATCCATGTTTTATGATTAGGACTAGTCTGAGCGCCCTAAGTTTTGTCAGACCATGAAGTTAGTGGATCAGTATATGTGTACTCAAATTTTGATAAATTGTCCATGCTTGCATAAATTTCTATTAATTTAGGTTCGGTAAATAAAAAGACATGCAAGAAAGAATTGTTGTGATCGATCTATGGTTGTATGATTTAGGGTGATTCTGTATTTTCAGATCATGCATATAATAGTTAGTCTCTGTTCGGAAATTTTGGAAAATTCTCCATACTTATCTGAATTATTACGCTTTCTGAAATTGAATTTAGAAAAGCATGTGTAGGGTTATAAAACCTTGAGAAAATGGTATGTTGCTCAGAAAAATCTGAAAAATTGAAGGTATGATCTTGAACCCGAAAATACATGTGGTTAAATTTCCAGGTCATTTGGACTAGTATATAAGGAGTTATGCACTTTTCATGTGAAATGTAAAAATGTATGCATGTCATCGTAAAGTGATTAGATATCGTTTTAATCCCAACCTTATTGGTGAATTTACTGTGTGTTAAACTCCTGAAATCTGTAGTGACATGTCAGGAAAACAGAGATATGCATGTGAGTGAGAAAGTGAATGGGATGAAAAGTGATATGTGTAAAACCATATGTAAAATCGGTAAAATGTGTAACTGTGCCAATGTGACACTGCTTCCGTAGAGGGCAGTGGAACTGTATCAGGGAAAAGTCCCCCTGAGAAAGTTCAATGTGTAAGTGACCCTAAGGGCATTAGGGGGAAATCCTGGAGATGGACAAGTACCACTGGTTAGGGTGGAGACTTGTTCTCCCGGTCTGCGAAGTCCAAGAGTCGCCATTGTAATGCCTAGATGGCGTCTATGTGTAATGTGATGTGTATATGTCCTTCTTTGGTGGTTTGGACTATGTGTCACGGCACCTAAAATGTGAATGTGTGATGTGTAATGTGTACGTGTTCATGTGTTAATGTGTAAGTGCATAATGTGAAATGTGTATGTGCAAAGTGCAACCATGTGAATTGGAAACTTGTGTAAAGAAAATGTGAAACTAAAAGTGTGAGAATATGACATTGAAATTCATGTGAGACAAATCTGAAACCATGTGAAATCAGTAGTTTCATGTTGTTATCATCATGTTTATATGTGCGAAAATGTCTAGAATCCATGTTAGGGATAATTGATGAGCACGTGTACAAAATAGCATGATTGGTTGTTCACATGGTATGTTTTAAACAACATTGTAGCTCTCATGTGTAGGTTTACAGCCATTAAACCATGTGAAACCAGCAACTTAAAGCATGTGAAAATGTCTATGTATGTGCTTAGGAACATGTGAAATCCATGCTAGTTGTGTTTTCCCTTCATATATGCACAATGTTCATGTTGGTAGCTCTTATGTCTTGGTTCCTTAAAGGCAAAATTTCTCGAGTAAATTGAATAGAGAGCATGTGATAGGTAAGTTTTATTCTTAGAAATCTGAAAGCATGATCCATGTATTAAATTGTAGAATTTTCATGATAGGTTGCAACTTCCAAATGACTAGCATGCCATATGTTGAAGTTGTGGATGTGCATGTGGAAACCGCTATGACTTATACGTGTATGTTATGAGTTGTGTTGCTTCCTGAGTCTTTAAGACTCACTACTTGCTTCGGCGTACAGGTATAGACGGTGACGAGACTCTCGTGGAGGAGACGGTAGAGACGGACTCCGAGCGCGGAGTTTAGATTGTTGGAACAGTTGTACCCTTTTACGTTTTCATAGTATGTAAAAGTGACATTGTACTAGAAATCATGAGAAAATTGTATAAGTGTGGACATTGTGTACTTAATTTTCAGCAATTTAAATTATGTGAACTTTAAGTTCTTTAATGTTAATTGCAAATTTCATGTATGTTAAATGTGGATGATGAATGAATGAAGACAATTGTCTTTTACTTCCGCTACTCTGTCGTATATTCGCGTGTATCTCAGCTGTTTGTATCGTTTGGGTAAATGTCCCACTGTGGCAGCGCTCGCTATACCGACGTGGGTTGGTATAACCGTACCGGTATAATGAGGGCCGTCACATCTATAGAGATATCATCTCTCCCATATAGCAAAGTATCAACAAAATGCTCATACGAAGGAGGTAATGATCATAGAAGTATGAGGGCTTGATCCTCATCATCTACCTTGACACCGACATTTTAAGATCTATAACGATCTTAGTAAACTCGTTCAGATGATCGGAAATGGGCATACCTTCTTTCATGCAAAAAGTGAACAACCGTTACTTCAGGTACAAACGGTTTGTGATAGACTTCGTCATGTACCTTGACTCGAGCTTGAGCCAGAGCTTTGCTGGAGTGTCTTCATCAGCAACTTCTCTCAGCACATCATCCGCCAAGCACATACAAATTTCTGCAAGAGCACGCTCCATGTACTCTTCTTTCTCTTCGTCTTTCCACTCGTCTGGTAGAGCCGTCATGCCTTTAACTGCCTTGCTCAGTCCTTGTTGGACCAACAAGGACTGTATCTTCAATCGCCAAATGTTAAAATCTTTGTCTTTCCATCAAACACTTCAACGTCAAACTTCATTTCCGATGTCGACTTTGTAGCCATCAACAAAGAACACAGATCAAAAAATCCACCGGGCTCTGATACCAATTTGTTAAGACAAATGACCACTCTGACAGACATAGTGATGCCCAAAGATCTTGATCCGTATGCCAAGAAGAAAGGAGAGAGAAGAAGGATCAACCACACATGATAAGAACATACGGATTTACGTGGTTCGGAGAGACAGTATGTCTTCCTACGTCCACGGGTGACAACGACAGTGGAACTTCACTAGATGTGGAGAATAATACAAGAAGCCTTACACCCCAACCCGAAGGAACAAATCCTTACTGCAAAACTCTCTCTTGCTCTCCACCCCAAGACCCTCTTGTTTCTCTCTACAAGAACACACTTGGTGTCTCTCTCACTTGGGATGCGAAAACAGGTTGGAGGAGGTCTCTATTTATACTAATTGGAGCCCCCTTGGTGCTGCAGCGTTGGAGGAAGAAGAGTCCGCAATAAACGGACTCCCTTCAATAGCCTTCAAAGCATGTGGTTCTTCTCAACCATTTGTCCGCTTCTATTGCATGGGAATTAAATTCCCATTGGCCAGCTCCACTTAACCGCTTGGGCGATTTTCTTGGCGATGGCTTGATGAGGCTGAGACACATTCGTAACAAAGATAGCTTGGAGCTGTTTAAGCAACATGCCTTTCAAGGTCGAGATCCAAACTCATATCCAAATCTTGTGACTATTGCAGAAGAAATCGCCAGGAAGTGCGGAGGTGTGCCTCTAGTAGCCAAGACACTTGGAGGCCTACTGCGCACTGAAGATAATGAGGAGTGGAATAGGATCCTAGATAGCAAGGTTTGTAACACCTGTATTAATCAAGAAAACTCAGCCATTCCTATACTAAGATTGAGCTCTTGGCATTTGCCTGTGCCCCTTAATAAGAGATGCTTTAGGTACTGTTCTCTGTTCCCAAAAGATTACCAGTTTGATAGGGTTCAAATAATCTGCATGTGGATGGCACAGGACTATACACTACTGGACGGCAGATTATTAATGGCAAAGTTTTTATGGCGACTATGAATATTGCCATAAAAAGATAGTCTCTTACGGCGACAATAATGCTCGCCGTAATCGATAAGCTCTTATGGGCTTTTTTAATGGGCACCGCCAACATGGGCAAATGTTATACGACGACATTAATACTCGCTATAATAAGTGTACTCCAGTTTATATTATTTACGACGACATGTATGATCGCCATAATTAAGTAAAATAAATTGTGGAAGTAGAATACCATGAAGCATTTACGGCGATACATTGTCGCCATAAAAAACGTATGAGAAGTGTTATTTACGGCGATATCTATTAGCGCTGTAAATACCATGATAGTTACGACGACCGGAGTTGGTCGCCGTAGATAACCTCCATGTAAATTTCGAGACGACTAAGTATTTACGGCGACAGTAATTGGCGCCGTAAAAACTAATATTATATATGGCGGTAATATTGGTCGCCGTAATTGAATATGGTATTCACTGCGAGGGTTTTCGTATAAACCATGTAATATTAGTATATTTATAGCGACCTATGGGGTCGCCATAAATAACTTTCATTTGTTCCCTCCCCGCCAACCACCGTCTCCCTCCCTTTTGACCCCGCCCACCACGATTCCCTCCCTCCCTTTTTACTGCGCCAATTGCCATCTCCAGTTCCGACGATCGCTGCCGCCTGTACCATCATCGCCGGCCGTGGGGTCTGCGTTCACCGTCGTTCCGGCCATTGAGGTATTTCTCTCTCTTCCCCACCCCCTGCTGGCCGCCGATTCCTATGCTCTTCTCTCCTCCACCCTCTGTTCCGACGAAATCAACATGCATGTTGATCGTGTCCAGCTATGGCTCATGGTCTGCGTTCACCGTCATTCCTGGCCATCTTCACCGCCTTCCACCCCCACCGTGCACGTCGCGAAGTGTAGAATGGACTCGACACTGGATAGTCTTTGTCTCCCTGACGACTCCTCCCAAGAACCTTCACCAAATCTGGGAATGTGGGGGTCGCGTAGAGCTTCTGCCGGTAGGCCTGAAGGCCGAACGTGGGGTTCGCGCAGAGCTTCTGCTGCTGCTCCTCCTTTGGCGCCTGCGAGATTCTTCATGTGTAATGGACTCGACACTGGACAGTCCCTGTCCCTGTCTCCTTGACAACTCCTCCCAAGAACCTTCGCCAAATCTGGGAACGTGGGGGTCGCGCAGAGCTTCGCCGGTAGGCCTGAAGGCCGAACATGGGGGTCGCGCAGAGCTTCTGCTGCTGCTCCTTCTTTGGCGCCTGCGTGATTCTTCGTGTGTATTGGGTTGGTCGTGTGACTGTGAGGGAGCATTGGTGCCCAAAAGGCTGCCCAAGCCCCACACCCCTCCATGGGGGGGTGCCTTTAGGTCCCCTTTTTGAAGGACTGACGGGCATTGGATCCTTCGGCAACGCAGGAGCTACCTTTGGATCGAGAGCGCCTTTTTTGTTGGTGTTTTGGTTCCCCCCATGCTCTTATCTTTTTCGGGTTTCTTCGCCCTTCCAGACTTGGCCACGTAATGCTGTTTTCCTGGATAATAATCATTCTTGACTCATGATGTACTTGGTGAAGTTGAGGGGTAAATAAAAAAATGAGCTGAGAGACGAGTTACCTTTACATGTTCGAACAGAAGGCACTTATGGATATCTGCTATGGGAAACCTGATGAGGTTAATTTTGTAACATCCTACAAGTCCTTTTTCATGGGTAATGACTCCTCATGGGCAGGCTTTATACATCATGTTTATCCTGGATCCATGTTGTAATCATGTATGTCAGCTTCCCTAATTCTTTGATCTATCAGGAATTAAGGATCCTAAAAGGAACATTTAAAGAATTCTGCGTTCACTGTCGTTCCCGGCCATCGAGGTATTGCTCTCTCTCTTCCCCACACCCTGCTGGGCCGCCAAGTCCTCTGTTCTTCTCCCCTCCACCCTGCTGCCCATCGGTCCTCTGCTCTTCTCCTTTCTCTTTCCATTGTTTCAGCAATTAGTTTTATCACCAATAGCTGTCCTGTGTCACCTACCATAGTCAATGCTCATCACCATTGTGTGATGCATCGTCGATTTTTCAAACCTTACATTGAATGGGTAATATGCCAACAGATATCTCTAGAATTTAAAAAAATTCTATGCCAGCACCTTTCCATTTTTCTACAAGTGTCTAGCCTAGCTCCATGTGAGTGCTACCTATATATGCATCTAGACAATTGGCATTTAGATTGAGCAATTGTTCACAAGAGCTTATACTAGTTCTGACGCAAAGGTAGAGTTCTAAAGCACACCTCTAATATGAAGTGATGTGATGGACTTCACTTTTTTTTTTTTTGAAATGTGGATGGTACCATAGATTAAAATGGATTTTACATATTGCTTCTTAAACACATGTTTTCTAATTTTAGACTAGATATTCTCTAAAATTTTGAAAAATATATTCCCCACATTGCTGAAGACTCTAGTACACATAAATTTCTAAATACTTGCAATCTTTCTGTTACATCCTATTTTTCACTTGCCACTTTCATGTTTCTAATTTCTTGGAGGCTTCTCAAATGCATGGTTATTTGACATCTCGTTCTTGAGCTTGTTCCATTTAAACACTTTTGATATCCGTTCTCTTGTCATTCTAGTAACCTTTCCCCTCCCCTTTAACCATAATGGTTCTGTGATCTCATTTTCCTTGCTTTGCTGATATTTCACCACCCTTTTGGTATTTTAATTTCTTTTGTAGGGACATAATCTCAGAATGCCAATAGATAAGAGTTGTATGTCTCTTTTTAGAAACACACGTGAATTTGAGAAAGGTCTTGATGAGTTTCTTGATTTTGCATTTGCGAGGTCAGCGATTCGTGATAAGATTCTTTGTCCTTGTCAGCGATGCCTTAATTATGTTAGACATGTAAGGAATGAAGTGAAATTTCATGTATTTAGACATGGAATTGATCCAAGATATACATTCTGGGACTATCATGGTGAAAGTTCTGATACATCAGATGGGGACATGTCTGATGTTGAGGGGACAAGTCAAGAGGGAATTGAATCAGCAACGTGGGCAATGTTACAGGATATGATGACTGCACAAGGCTTGGCGAATGCACATGTTGGAGAAGATAGTTCATCTGATCCCCCTCCAATACTTGAACAGCCTCATTTGGAAGCCAATTTTTTTTTCAAATTGGTTGAAGATGCTCAAATAAAGTTATATCCAGGATGTAAGGACTTCTCTAGATTGTCATGTGTAGTGGAGTTGTTCCATTTGAAGTGCACTTATGGTTGGAGTAATACTTCATTTGATGCATTACTCAAGCTCCTTAAGAAACTTCTACTTGAAGGAAATACTTTACCTGATTCTATGCATGAGGTTAAGAAAAACATTCGAGATTTGGGTCTTGGTTATCATAAGATTGATGCATGTGTGAATGATTGCATACTTTTTCATGGTCACTATGTTGATTATGATCATTGCCTTACATGTGGCACTTCTAGATGGATGTCTAATATAGGTGGTGACAGTTGTTCAAGAAGAAGAGAAGACAAAAATATCACGTAAAATTTTGCGACACTTTCCATTAGTCCCACGACTACAGAGGATGTTTATGACTGCAGAGTTAGCAAAGGATATGAGGTGGCACAAGGAAAAATGAGTTGATGATGGTATTTTACGGCATCCTGCTGATTCTCCTGCATGGAAGGCATTAGACATGTATGATCCATCATTTGCTCATGATTGTCGAAATGTCAGACTTGGATTAGCAAGTGATGGATTCAATCCATTTAGTACATCGAGTTCTGCATATAGCACATGGCCAATCATGCTTGTTGTGTATAATCTTCCACCTTGGTTGTGTATGAAACAACCATTCTTCATTATGTCATTATTAATATCTGGCCCCAAATCTCCTGGAAATGACATTGATGTGTATTTGCAGCCATTGATAGAAGAATTGAAGGAACTATGGGATGTTGGGATTGAAACATATGATGCTTATAAGAAACAAAATTTTAACTTACGTGCAACATTACTATGGACAATCAATGACTTTCCAACATATGCAATGCTATCTGGTTGGAGCACAAAGGGAGCATTGGCTTGTCCAGAGTGTCATGAAGACACTTGTGCAAAAAGATTGAAATATGGAAAGAAATTCTGCTATCCTGGCCATCGCCGTTGGTTAGGGTCTGACCATGCATGGAGAAAAAACAAGAAAGCTTTTGATGGTAAAAGAGAATTTAGCCCAGCACCCAAAGCAATGACTGGAGATGAAGTTTTAGCTCAATATACACATTTTTCACAAGTGACCTTTGGGAAGGTAACAAGTAAGAGGAAACACGGTGAGTTGTTATTGAATTGGAAGAAACATAGTATATTTTTTGAATTGTCTTATTGGAGTAAAAGTGTTTAGCGAAGGTTGAGAAAGGTTTTACAAAAGTGTATAAAAAGAGAAAAATTATGATGAAAACATGTGGTTGTCAGTCTTTAGATCAATGATCTTAATATTCTGTTCATAGGTCTTGCAGTGAGTGCTTAGACATTTATGTTTGTATGATATCCATCGTTGGATGCCTGTATCTTTTTATGAAATTGGAAGTTTGTTTGTTTAGTCTGCATCATCTTTGTCTGTCTTCTTGGTCAATCTCACCTAACTCCTTCCACACCGATGGGGGATTATTTCTTGATTACTGGAGTTTTCTGGTCTATGCTTATCATGTCTAAATGATATCAATAGTTAGTTAGTATTTGGTCTTTAGCAGGAGCAATTTGAATGCATAATATAGTGTATTTATTTCTGTCCTTAGTGTCTTAATCTCATTAAAAATCGATAGTTTTTCATAAAACAGTGGACCATCATTAGATTTTAGCTTTCCAGGTCAATCCAAACAGATGGCATAGAATTTTTACATACGCTTTATGTTTTCACATGAGTTTCTGACATGTTATTTATATTTATAAAATAGTTTATTCTAATTTATCGCATTCTGCGCTCTATCTTTATTGTAGGTTATTTTGCATAGAATATGGCAAATTCACAAGAAAACAACCGTCGAATTGGTCAGATGCCATCAATTGAAGGTGAAAGTTTTTCCAATTAATGCTTTGCATATGACAAGTTTTCTTATTCCAGCCTGTCTTTGCATACATGCATAATTACTAATTGTCTTTTTATTGAATAGGTTCCACTAACGAATGTGATCTTCCGACAAGTAGCAAAGTTAGAAAAGGTCGGGGAAAGTTCAAGGGAATTGAAATATTCAAGAAAATGAAAGGATATAACAATTCAAAATTGCCGGTTCAAATTGATATGGAATGTAGGGGACCATTTGGAGAGAATGTAAATGGTTTAGTTGGTGAGATCAGTCGATTAGTATCTATTTATGCTTCTTTTGATGTGTCTTATTGGCGTAATGTTCCAGAAGATAGGAAGTCTAAGATTTATGAGAAAATTTGGGTAATTAAATTTTCACTCATGAGTTCTTTATTTTATTAGAAGTCTTTGATCTTTTGATGACTTATATATCTCATTATATGCAGGACAAATTTGAGCTTAAAGTTGGAGATGAGATTTGTAATAATGCCCATGTCAGAGAAATCATATATGAGATAGCATGTCAGAGATATCGAGATATCCGCCGCACATACTATTCTCATTATCAAGCCTATGAAACTGATGAGGCTCGTCTCCAAAACCCTCCAAACAATGTAAATCCTAATGAATGGGCATGATTGGTCAATTATTTTGGTTCTGAAAGTTTTCAGGTACTAAAGACTACATGGATTTTTTTGTTAGATAAAATATATGTTTCGAAAATCTGATAAAATTCTTTTTTTTATAGGCAATGAGTGAAAGGAACAAAGCAAATCGTTCAAAACAACTCATTAGTCATGTCACAGGAAGAAAATCATTCAAGCAAACTAGTTGGACAGAGGTAGTTTATAATTATAAGTTTTATTGATCAGTTCATATATATTCTTTGTAGTGGATGAATTATTAATTTTTTGGTAACAACGAAATGAAGAAGGCGAGGAGCCTCCAGCGCATGAACTTTGGAGGCTAACACATCAAAAGAAAGATGGCTCTTGGGGAAGTGAATACTCAAGACAAGTTTATGTAACTTATATTTATTGTTCATTATTTATTTATGATATGACCATGCATAATTGATTTGTAGTAACATCTCTTTCTCTCTTTGTAATTTAGGAAACAATCAGAGATAAGTTAGAAGAGTCATCCTCACAATCATGTAGCTTAGCAGCACCAACTCCAGAGGAGGTACTTACCTCTGTTGTTGGATAGAGATCTGGTCATATTAGAGGATGTGGTTACGGTCCAAGGCCAACTCCCAAATCAGTTGTTACAGCAGCTACAATTGCGGGACTTCAAGCCCAAGTGAAAAATAAAGATGAAGAGATATCATAGATGAAAGAAATGATTTCCAAACAATGTGAAGATATGGCCGTGATTCAAGAAAAATTGGAGAACCAGAGGGAAGAGTTGACTACTCATCTTGAGAACATGATGAATCAAAGATTTATGGATATGATGTCTCAATTTCAGAATAGACATTTGTAAAACAAAGATTTATGGATAAGATGTCAATTTCAGAACATACATTTGTAATGAAGACAATATTGCACTTTATAGACATTATAAGTTTTGTGAATGTGATGTGTTTATTGTGATAGACTATTTATAATATTTACTTTTTTTTAATGACATGATGATAGTGACTGTTGTGTAAATGACAGTTCATTTTAGACATTTTATAGATATTTTACAGGTGTTTTATAGAATTTTTAAATGCTTCTGCTTACTGTAAGCCTTTTTACGGTGACTTATATCGCCGTAAATAAGTAGTTACGGTAATACATTTGTAGGTATTTACGGCAGCATTGTCGCCATAAACACACATTTATGGTGACAAACACTTTCGCCTTAAATAGATGTTTTCCCTGCAAATTTTATTTATGGCAACAATTGGTCGCCATATAAACCTTTTTGTGGCGATAATAATGGTCACCGTAAATACATATTTACGACAACACTTTAAGTCGCCGTAAATAGTTATTTAGAGCGACGATGCTTACTCACCGTAAAATAGCAAACGTGATGGAATAATTTACGGCGACGGGTGGTGACATAATTGTCGTCGTAAAATTTTGTGGCGATGTTATTATTATTTACGGTGGCATTAGGCGCCGTAAAAAATCAAGTTTCCTGTAGTGATATCAAGGCAAGCAAAAGGGAGTTGACAGAAGACATTGGGCAGAGGTACATCGATGATCTTCTATCAAGGTCATTCTTCCAACATTCATCAACGTTTGGAAAGTTTCAAATGCACGACTTAATGCATGACCTTGCAATATGTGTCTCATGGGATGAATGTTGTATGGAGGGATACGTCTTATCTCAACCCAAGTCACGTTCAGCACTTCTCAATTCTTACCACTAGTAATTCCAGCAGATCCAGTACAATGTCAGCAGAAGATGCGTTTGAGCCAGAATCCTTTAGGTCCTTCTTATGCGCTGATGGACCCACATTTACTTCAATCTCTAATGTTGAGCTTCTACGTATTGTGTGTAGCAGAATGGAACACCTAAGAGTGCTGGACTTGGGTGGTATTTGGCTTTCTGATTGGCCAATGTCCATGACTCGCCTGAGGCACCTACGTTACCTTTGCATCAACGGACTACTTTGAAACACTTCCTGAATTTGTGGGGACTCTGTATCACCTTCAAACAATATATTTACGTACATATTTTTCACTGTCAGAATTACCTACTAGCATATCAAATTTGCCCAACCTGAGGTATCTCGTAGGCATCCATACTTGTCTTCAATACCCAGTGGGAATTGGGAAGCTAACAGATCTTCAGACAATGACTGGTTTCAATGTGAGTCTAAAACACGACTGTGCTAAACTGGGGGAATTGAAGAATATGAACAACATACGAGGAGAGTTTGCCATCAAAGGTCTTCACAACCTGGCCGATGTGAATGAGGCAAAGAAGACTTGTCTAGACAAGAAGACAAAAATCATGTCTTTGCGTTTAGAGTGGGATCCCAGGGCGGCACCATCGTCCATTGACGACGAGGTGTTGGAAAGCCTGAAACCCAGTCCCAAGCTTGGAAGTCTGAGCATATGGGGCTTCAAAGGGCCATCTTATCCATCTTGGTTGGGAGACCCATCCTTCTACAACTTGGGATGCAGCAACTCTGATTTTTAAAGGGAAAATTAATTGGGGGTCCCTGTCAGAGGGTGGTACTTTTTTTCTCATCCCTGTCAGAATACTGGTAGACATAAAGTCCCTACTTTTCGTCCGATTTAATTTCCAATCCCTGCTTTTCACATGTCACCATTTACGACCCTCCACACACGATTTCCGTCTCGTTGGCCTCCGTCTCTTTTTCCCATTCCCGTCTTACCCTTCTGTCCTTTCCAATGCCTTTTCCCCAAACAATGTTGATGCTTCGATCCTTTCGAAGGCCCGTGAACTATAATCGATGGGAAGTTACTCTTACATAACGTGCCAAGAACTGTTACAGAAACCATTGACATCACTTACACAACTCCTTTCGAAGGCCCGTGACCCGTTCTTCACAACTATAAAAGGAACCCAGGGCCGCATTCTTATCCTTCACAAGCTTCTAACGCTCTTCTTCTTCCTATCTTTCTTGCTCGTCTTCTTCCTCTTTATTTGCAGATGTCTTCATCTAACCGTGCTCCCCAGAGGGATGGCAAGGCACCTGCCTCACCGGTGCCACCGTCGCCCCTGGCTCCCCCGGTGCGACAGTCTACCTTCAGCCCCGACTACTGGGACGGTTTTTACATCAGCTGGAAGATGGCTTTACACAAAGCCTCCCTGCTGTACGACCACAAGGGCCTCCCCAACATCCTCCCTGACATCGGCCCTAGGGTAGAACACATCTCTTCCTCCCCTTCCTCCCCTCCCTCCCCTGACCGTTCTGCCTCCTCCCCTCCCTCCTCTACCGACTGGTCGGCTTACCAAGAGTATAGAGTTATTATAACATGGCTTGTTTATGATAAGCATTTTCGTTTTATGCAGTCTTCTGTGTGCTTGTGTATGTGCTCTCTATCATGCAAACTCAACATGTTAGCAATAACACACTGTAACATGTTATTATCTATACTATAATCAAAATGACTAAAGATTGTAACATGTTATAACGTATAATGTAACACTGTATGTTAGACTGTAGTGCTCGAACCGTAAGAGTGTAGCGCTCCAACTGTAACAGTGTAAGAGTGTGGTGGAGAAGAGGAACAGTGTAGTGCTCGAACTGTAACAGTGTATTGCTCAAACTGTAACACTGTAGTGCTCAAACTGTAACAGGTCTGTTCTCTAAGTGTAACACTGTAGTGCTCGAACTGTAACGTGCTAAGAGTATACAGCGCTCGACTGTAACAGTGTAAGTGTACTGATCAAACTGGAAGAGTGTAGTGGTCAAACTGTAACAGTCTTGTACTTAAACTATAACATTTTATTACGTATAATGTAACAGAATATGTGAGTAGACAGTGCTCGAACTGTAACAGTGTAAGTGTAGTGATCAAACTATAAGAGTGTGGTGGTTTGTCTGTAACAGTCTAGTACTTAAACTGTAATATTTTATTACGTATAATGTAACAGAATACGTGAGTAGACAGTGCTCGAACTGGAACAGTGTAAGAGTGTAGTGCTCAAACTGTAAGAGTGTAGTGCTCAAAATGTAACAGTGTAGTGCTTAAACTGTAACATTGTATTACGTATACTGTAACAAAAAACGTCAGTAGACACGGCTCAAACTGTAACAAATGTAAGCCTTGTATGCACTTACAAATTATGGAATATCAGGACGATCTTCTGTTGTAACAAATATAGAAGATTTAAAATCCCTCAGGATTGTGGGGTGTGTTGCTACAAGTTCTTCGGTTGTGACCTGTTTGTTTGCACCTTGAACAAATATACGCATGATCTACTTCTCCTCTTGAATGTATTCTCCTCTTTCTTGGTCTTCCTGGCAACCTTTTTGTTGTCGGTGGCTTAATTAGAACATCTGATGGTTGAGGCGGATCCGGCATGTCAAATGTTGGGATAGGTTGAATGTTTCTTTCGTATGCAGCCATGTACACTTCTGTGCTGTAAAATGCTGAAACATATTAAGTCACGGCCTCCTTGTTACTGCCAATTGCTGCGCATGCATGCTTGCAAGGAATCTTGACAAGTTGCCAGTGTCCACAGGAGCATGTTTATAGATGGAAGTCTACAGCGCACGTTTTCATACTTTCAATAACCTCAAATTTGATTCCGTCTGAATGACGGATTGCTAAGCTTCTCCTTTATTGAAGGTTTTTTTCGATGATTTTTTATACTTTAGGACAGTATGGTGTATCCCACAAGGCTGCATCAATTTTCCTCTTTGCAGCCATTTCCATCATTTGCACTCTAATTTTGTCAACCATCTATAGTATTGGTAGACTTCGTGCATCATGTATCCAATTGTTGAATGACTCTGCCAAATTAGAGTATAACTCGCCAAACCTATTAGGCAATGTAAAGGAAATTAGGTTAACATCAAATATCTGTAACAAGTGTCCACTAGATACTGTAACGATATTAACACGTTCTGTAATAGATTATCTCTATAACTGTAAGATAACACTTATTGTAATATCTTATGTCTTCTACTATAAGAGATGTAACGCCCAACTGTACGAACATAAATGGCAGAATGTAATAGAACATATCACTTGTTTATTTAAAGAGGCGAACCTTTGTCCCGGGAAACGAGCATGGGACCAGTGGTCGACATCATTTCAGAGCACCCATTCTTTGGCATCAGCAGAATTAAGCTCCATTGCCATCATTGCGTCTTGGTACTCTTGTTCAGTAACAACATAGGCAATGCGCTGGAGAATTTTTCTAAGTAATTTCTTGAAAGGGGCGGCATATTTCCCTGCACATTGGTCGTTGAAGTTCTGCATGATGTGCTGGAAACAGTAGTCGTGATGATCATTTGGAAATATGTCAGGAATCACTTCCTTCAGACCTTTCCCCCTGTCTGATAGGAACGCGATCCTTCTATCTGAGAGCAATGCCTTTTTCAAATTTTGTAGAAACCAGACCCAGTTGTCATATGTTTCCGAATCTGTGATGGAGTACGCTACAGTGAATAGCTCATTGTTACCGTTTAAGGCACTTGCTGCAAGTATAAACCCTTGTACTCTATGTTGTTTGATATGATTTCCATCCAAAAAGAGCATAGGTCGGCAACCAACTTCGAACCCATATGCAGATGCCTGGAAGCATATGAAAAAGCGTTTAAAACGTTGTGTCTCCGGGTCCACTTCTAGAGACAAAACCGATCCCGGGTTTGACTGTAATGCACGTTCGCTGTACCAGTTCAACATATGATAGCTTGTTCTGAAATCACCGTATAGAGAACTAACAGCAAATTCTGGACCACCTGGAACGACGAACGCATGAAGGCGCCATGGGCAAACAGCTACATTGCACGGTACAGTTAATCGTACAGAGTCGTTCTTCAAATATTTCCAATTAAATCCTCGTACGATCGCATAATTTGTCAGTTCCATCTGCAATTGCTCTTTGCTTATGAAGACTTGTCCTATTGAATGTATTCTACCTACATAATATTGCGTCAAGACTGGTACTTCACCTTCCGCTCCTTTTCCTCGATCGAACAACTCCAGACTGCTTCCTGGTAAGTGGGACGGTTCTGTGGTTTCCAAAGAAGCGCCATGCGTGTTTAAAGTACTTCTGTAAAGAATGTACATACATACATACATGATGCATGGGATAAGATGAAGGCTTTTAAAGAATGCATGGGATAACATGAAGTCTGGTGAAGAATGCATACAGTACGTACCTGTCAAGTGGTTGCGGACCACCTGACGTACGACTAGCATGCGTACTGAGGCAACGAGTGTCCACCACATGAATTTGTAGATCTATGAATGATCTTCCTTGACACTTGTGAAGATCAAACATAGCTTGGACATCCCCATCGTCAAGCAGCACCTGTTCAATGTGGTCATCCATGGGAAGAAGATACTTCAGCATGTTCTCCTACATGTTTATACCCAACCTTTCGGAAACCCTGGTATGTATGGACGCCAATTCCATGTCCCTCCCAATGAAAAGAACGAAACTTTGATCTCCAAATGAACATCGTCCAGGGAGCTGTTCCATTGCGTCGCAGAGGAAGACGAAGGAAATGTGGTGCGCAATGTCTGTAAATAGCATGTATCATGCTAGCATAAATGGCGAGAAATTGGCAGGAGTGCGTATCATGCTAGCTACAATGGCGGGAAATCTCTATACGAACGGCCGTGATAGCTTTCACGTCCCATCGTTGGGAGTACCGAATATTTTTAGCCGCCCGATATTCATCATTTTAGTGCACCGCCATCCCGTCGGGTCCACCGAGTCCATCCCTTCATATATTACGCTTTTTCGGTTCCCCATACACATACACCGCCATACCTGCACCAGCCCTCTTCTCTGTTACAGTTTTCCATTCTTCAGTTACATCTCCAGCTGAAGCAATCTCTCTGTCCCCTCTAATGATGGCAATCCGTCGATCTCCTACGAGTGCTGAGATTGGCAGCATTGCAGCGGATGCGGAGCAACAAGCGTTGATGGCCATGGAAGTTGATGAAACCTGCCTCGATGTCGTCTGAAGTAGTAATATCTTCTTACCCTGTGTCCGATCTTTGTCGACCGAATGTTTTTTTTTTTTTAAGATCCGATCTTCTCTTTGAAGAAAAGAATCAATTTAATACGCGATGCTCGCTTTCATGGTACTGTCCCGTTATGCAAGATTTGCAATTTAGGAGCGCATCTGAAGTTAATGAGAAATTCACCATTTCACGCGTACGTCAAATGCGAAATGGTGACATACCCGATTTCACTGATAGTTGATCTTATGACACGTTTCCAAGGAGAAGATCGGTTTAAGATTGGCCCCTGTAGCTTGCCTTTTCGCCCTTCAGACGTGGCAACATTTATGGGTATACCCAATATTGGTTCACCTATCAATCTGAAGACGGATGGGACAAAAGCTAGTTTGCGCCACATCCTTGGATGCAAACAAACGATGGACAAGCACAATGTCCTGCGAAAACTTACGGAGTACATTCCACAGGAGGGTGAGCTAGCTGTTGAAATTTCGGTGAAGCTTTGGTTTGCGCTTCTATGTTCCTGTTTCTTCTCCCCACAAGTGGGAGGTCGAGGTTGCTGTCCATTCTGCCATACCTGGACGACCTCCATGAGATGAAGAGTGCCAATTGGGCTGTTGCCATCCACGAGTACTTGATATCGAGGGTGAAGGCATTCGTAACAGGAGCTGCGTCCAGCAAAACCATCTTCCTAACCGGTTGCGTTCCCGCTCTCGGTGTAAGTAGGCTTTTACATACCACATATGTATCTATTATAGTACTCGAATATGTGTTTTACATACAAGATATGTAGATGTTACAGTTCGCGAAGTACGCTTTTACAGACGACATATCTACCCATTACATATGTCGTGGTTGTCTATTACATACAAGACCAGATGTTGTCTGTTACAGTACCCAAAGTTGTCTATTACAGAGGACATATGTATCTGTTACAGTACCCAAAGTTGTCTGTTACATACAAGACCAGATGCTGTCTGTTACATACGATACACACTTCTGATACGCATTATCTATCTGCTAATGATGTAGGCATGGTTTTTGATGGACCAATTAAAATTGAAACCAGATCATCCCTAAAGAGATCCCCCATTTTTCCGTTGGGATTGCCAGGGTAAGGGACAGGAGTTATCCACCCTACTACGGGGGTTGCGATGCTCTGATGTAAGTATGACTTACACCTGGAATTGTGTTATGTTCGCGTATATGACTTATACCTGGACCTGTGTTAATTCAGGTATATTTGGAGGTTAATGTGAGGGATGACCGACCTATAGCTTCGCGATGATTGACGGCATCCACGTCAACGTCTTCCCGAACCCCTCCATCAGATCAGCATATACATGGCATTCTTCAGGAGCTTTTAAGAGTGTCCAAGGAACAGAGGCAGGTCATCGAGTTGCAGAATGACCAGTTACAGCGACAGAATAATATCCTCCAAATAATGGACCAAAGGTTACATAGACTGGAGGAACATTTTCAGCGTCAGCCTCAGTGGCAACATCCCCCCGTAGAGCTAGAATCTGCAGTGTTGTCCTACCGCCACCGGAGCTCCCTACAGCTTCAATACCATCACATGGCGTAGCAAAGACGAGTTCCCGATGCCGAGGTAAATGTTTTCTACAGTTACAGTTCCTACATACAATTACAGTTACAGTCTTTCATATTCTCAGTTACAATAAATTTTTTTGTACGTTTACAACATGCTTCATATACAGTTACAGTCTTTCATATTCTCAGTTATAGTAAATTTTTTGTACGGTTACGGCATGCTTCATATACAGTTACAATCTTTCATATTCTCAGTTACAGTAAAATTTTTGTGCGTTTATAGCATGCTTCATATACAGTTACAGTCTTTCATATTCTCAGTTACAGTAAATTTTTTGTGCGTTTACAACATGCTTCCTAGACATTTACATTCTTTCATATTCTCAGTTACAACAAGGAGAACCGTCATGACAAGGTCACGACGATCAATGTTCGAGTGGCAGTTGTCGGACCTGAAGGAAGATAGAAAGAGGGGGCGAAAGGAGGAGGGGGACGAGAAGAAGAGAAAGGAGGAGGCGAAGAAGAGAAGGGAGGAGGCGAAGAAGAGGAAGGTGGAGGAGGGGGAGGAGGCGAAGAGAAAGAGGAAGGAGGAGGAGGCGGAGGAGGCAGAGAGAAAGAGGAAGGAGGAGGAGGCGGAGAGAAAGAGGAAGGAGGAGGAGCAGAGGAAGAGGAAGGAGGAGGAGGAGGCGGAGAGGAAGAAGAAGGATGAGGAGGAGGAGGAGGAGCAGAGGAAGAGGAAGGAGCAGGAGGAGGAGCAGAGGAAGAGAGAGGAGGAGGAGGAGGAGATGAGGAAGAAGAAGGAGCAGGAGGAGGAGGAGGCGGAGAGGAAGAAGGAGCAGGAGGAGGAGCCGAGGAAGAGAGAGGAGGAGGAGATGGGAAGAAGAAGGAGCAGGAGGAGGAGGAGGAGGCGGAGAGGAAGAAGAAGAGCAGGAGGAGGAGCAGAGGAAGAGAGAGGAGGAGATGAGGAGAAGAAGGAGAAGAAGAGGAGGAGGCGGAGAGGAAGAAGAGGAGGAGAGGAGGAGGAGGCAGAGAGGAAGAAGAAGGAGCAGGAGGAGGAGCAGAGGAAGAGGGAGGAGGAGGGGGAGGAGGAGATGAGGAAGAAGGAGGAGCATGAGGAGGAGGAGGCGGAGAGGAAGAAGAAGGAGCATGAGGAGGAGGGAGGCGGAGAGGAAGAAGGAGCAGGAGGAGGAGCAGAGGAAGAGGGAGGAGGAGGAGGAGGAGGAGATGAGGAAGAAGAAGGAGCATGAGGAGGAGGAGGCGGAGAGGACGAGGAAGGAGGAGGAAGAGGACGAAAAGAAGAGGAAGCGGCGTCAGATATCCCCATCATCATTGTCCCGATGAGTTTCAGCTGGGACAAGGATAAGACGACAACCAGAGTTATATACGGTATGGTTTCCCCTTACAGAAGATACATAAGTAAAACTGTCTGTTACAGTAAGCTTGACGATTCATAACACAAACATTAAGAGTCCGTTACAATAAGATTAAAGACTTCTTACAGAAGATTCTTTTGTTACTTAATATATCGCAGCCATAGGATTTTCGATACCATAAATCTACGAAAGCCAATGTGTCCACTTCCGAACTGATCTTTGTTGACTCTCAAGAGAGTACATACGCACTTACAACGGGCAAGAAAGATGAGAGATGAGATTACGTCGCCCGGGAAGTATTAGGAGTGGCCGAAAAGTCTTTGATTGAATGATTTCTGAATGAGTGCATAATTAATGAGTACGTGTTACAGTACATGTCTTTTATGTTTACAGTTTGGACCTTATCTGTTACATTATATTAGTTCGTCTATTACTGTATGACATCTTCATTCTTAACAACGATGTACACTTTTCTTACATGTAGCGATTTGATGTTCAACGGCACTCTGGAAGGATACGAGAATTTCCTCTCATTTAAGGACATCCGGATCTATTGTTCGCGAGGGAGAGCGAATCGGTCATAATTGACTGCTACGTCAACACTTGCTTGTTTCTCCCCCGTAAAGAGAACCCGGAATTTTTTTTGAATTTTGGATATCTGGGAGCCGCTTTAAAGGGTTATGTCCAATCGTGCAGAGATGATAAGAGTAGGAAACAACATTTCGATTACTCTTTCAGAAAATTGGACCGCGCCCCAACTGAATTCGACCTCCTCTTCTCCCCCATGCACGTTGGAACGAACCATTGGGCTCTTTTGGTCATCTACATTAAAGAAAAAGACTTCCACGTGTACGATTCATTAAGAGCCAAAGATCGTCGTGACATTCCACAATATGTAAGTGCCAAGTGTTACATACATTTCTTAAATCTGTTACGGAGCATGCACACTTATGTTACATATGTTACAGTAAATGCACATCGACTAATTGGAAAACTTTTGTTAATTATTTCATGCAGGTGGAGGAACTCAAAAGATACATGAAGGGCAAGCACATACATTCAGAAAATTGGTCGCTACGCTACCCCGACCCATGCCCACAATAAGGATCGGGAGACGACTGTGCCATTTTCACATGCAAATACATGGAGTGTCTAGCACGTAGGGACATTCAAGCTTTCCCCTTCAGTCAGGATGACATGCCTAATGTGCGAGCAAAGTTCTCCCTCCACTTCATCAAAGCGTACTTCAATGCACAAGAACGTTCATAGCGTATATAACTGAAGGAGAAGAACTGCCGCACGTACAAATTCCTAGCCAGTGTAATGATACTTGTACATTTATTTGAGCACACCCTCTGCACTTACAGTCTTTACCTATTTTTATTACAGTATACATGATAGCAAGTTACAGTTGGAGCACTACAGTCTTACAGTTTGAGCGCTTCAGGTACACCTACATTATTACAGTATACATGATAGGAGATTACAGTTCGAGAACTAAAGACTTACAGTTTGAGCGCTACAACTACAACTACATTATTACAGTATAAGTAGAAACCTGTTACAATACTTACCTATTTTCATTTTAGTATACATGCTATCAGGTTATAGTTGGAGCAGTCCAGTCTTAAAGCTTGACTGCTACAGCTACACCTACATTATTACAGTATACGTAGAAACCTGTTACAGTAGTTATATATTTTCATTACAGTATACATGATAGGAGGTTACAGTTGGAGCACTACAGTCTCACAGTTTGAGCGCTACAGGTACACCTACATTATTACAGTATACATGATAGGAGGTTACAGCTCGAGAACTAAAGACTTACAGTTTGAGCGATACAGCTACAACTACATTATTACAGTATAAGTAGAAACCTGTTACAATACTTACCTATTTTCATTATAGTATACATGATATCAGGTTACAGTTCGAGCAGTACAGTCTTACAGCTTGACCGCTACAGCTACACCTACATTATTACAGTATACGTAGAAACCTGTTACAGTAGTTACATATTTTCATTACAATATACATGCTATCAGGTTACAGTTAGACCAGTACAGCCTTACCGTTACTATTACAGTACACGTAATAAGGTGTTATAATAGCGTCCTAATCCTGTTACAATACATGCTAGCATGTTACAGTATACGTTTGCGTTTGCATGATAGAGAGCACATACAAGCCCACAGAAGACTGCATAAAAGGAAAATAGGTATATTGCATAAACAAGCACCGTTACAATCAAAACTCCGTAACCCGATCACTCGGTGGTGCAGAAAGGGTATCGGTGGTGGAGGGAGGGGAGGAGGAGGAACAGGCCGGGGAGGGAGGGGAGGAGGAGGAACGGGCCGGGGAGGGAGGGGAGGAAGAGGAACCCGTTACAATCTAAACTCCATAACCCGATCACTCGGTGGAGGAGGGAGGGGAGGAAGAGGAATGGGCCGTGGAGGAAGGGGAGGAAGGTGAGGAACATATGTGTTCTGCCCTAGGGCCGATGTCAGGGAGGATGTTGGTGAGGCCCTTGTGGTCGTACAACCGAGATGCTTTCTGTAAAGCCATCTTCCACCCGATGTAAAAACCCTTCCAGTAGTCGGGGCTGTAGGTTGACGGCGATGGTGGAGCCTGTGGCGCCGGGGGCGACGGTGGCACCGGTGAGGCAGGTGCCTTGCCATCCTCTGGGGAGCACGGTTAGATGAAGACATATGCAAATAAAGAGGAAAGAAGATGAGCAAGAAAGACAGGAAGAAGAAGACTCAGAGAAGCTTGTGAAGGATGAGGCCCTGGGTTCCTTTTATAGTTGTGAAGAACTGTTCACGGGCCTTCGAAACCACCTGTGTAAGTGATTACAATGAAAAGGACGTGGCACTGGAAAGGACAGAAGGGTAAGACGGGAATGGGAAAAAGAGACGGAGGCCAACGAGACGGAAATCGTGTGTGGAGGGTTGTAAATGGTGACGTGTGAAAAGCAGGGACTGGAAATTAAACCGGACAAAAAGTAGGGACTTTACGTCTACCAGTATTCTGACAGGGATGAGGAAAAAAGTACCACCCTCTGACAGGGACCCCCAATTAATTTTCCCTTTTAAATTGTGACAAATATTAATAAACTAAATTAAAATAAAAAATTTAAATAAATATGAAAATAAATTTAAATTAAATTAAAGATATAATAAATTGAATTAAAGAGAATTAAACTAAAACCCATTAAGTTAAATTAGGAAATGGGTTGTACAAGTGGTCCAAACATGGATGAATGAGCCTAATTGTAAAGAGCCCATCTTTGGATGAGAGATAATTAAGCTAAATTCGTAAAAAAAATAGTAATAATTAGAAAAGGGTTAAGATAACTACTAATTAACCCATAATTATCCTAAAGAGGAGTCCTACATTTATCCTAACCTATTGCCCACGAAATTAGACCTATCCCCTAGCTATTTAGGTGGATAAACCCTAGAAAAATAGAGATATGCATGGAAATAATTCGTAGCTAAGAGGAGAAGGAAGAGTTTAAAGAAGTAAGGACTCTTTAATCAAACAAATACCCATAGTTTCTGTGGAGGCTATTTGTAGCCTCTTGGGCCCACGGGCCCATCAAGGCCCTGTACGGCCCATTTTCGACCCATCCAGACGCCAGGGCTCCGGCGTTTAAGCCACGTGTCTATGGACAGCTTCTGAACACATTATGGCAACCCAAGGCATTCTAGGGTCCCCCAAAGGGTGGTCTCCGGGCACCCCCCAGCCTGTTCGGTCTGGGCTTGGCCTACCGAACAGATCCTGCTCAAAGCACGCTATGGCCGCACCTATACGGGCAATGCCTCCGGACAACGAACATACAGCCCAACCACCAAGCAGGCTGCCTGTTCGGTATCTTCCGACCATGAAGGGCAGTGAAGACCCTTCACCTCCTAGCAGCAGTTACCACGGCAGCACCGCACACACCCACGATCAAGGGGAGCATTAACCACAGGGCCCCTCAACGGGCGCCTCAATGTGTAACTCCCCACTAAGGACGCCAACTGACGCGCCCTTTCCAACATCATCAAAGGGTGGCACGTCCAACCTCTTTAGAACATTCGCCTATAAAAGGCACAGGTGATTCCCATGCAAAGGTACGCAACTCTAGCCATATACACACCTCCGCACGGGGCACACACCAGCGAACCCTTCTTCTTCAAGCCTTTCTACAGTCATCTAACTTAGGCATCGGAGGGTTCCTCCCGATTCTTCAACGGGGCCCTCCTGATCCTGTTCTGGTTTTTGCAGGCTACAGTTCGCACCGGCGATCGTCTCTCTTCATTTCTTAGTGGAGGCCTGTTTGGCTCCGGCCCAAATAGGAAAACACCACCACATCTTGGCACCGTCTGTGAGAAGGACATCATCTATGGCTCGTGGACGTTCCTCTCACCAGAACCCGGCAACAGGGCGATAAGGTCTCGACAGTCGTGCGCGGATTTACGTGATCAAGTCCCCCCTGTCGACGTCACCGTCGCCCCCACCGGAGCAATCGGTAATATTCTTGTTGCTGCTGCGCCCGCAACTGCCGAGGAGATGGCGGAGCTCCGAGGATAGATGCAACATCTGGTAGGAATCTGTCAGGGCCTCTAGGCCTAGTTGGCCAGGCCGCCGGCTCTGACGACTCCCCCGCCACCGGAGCAGCTGGCGGAGTCATCTCATCGACGGTCTTGCGCCCCTCCAACGCCGCAGGAGCAGCATGCAGAATTGCCCCGACAATCACGTAGGGCCCCATCGGCGCATCGGACACCGGAGTGTCAGGACAACTCACCTCGCCACTCCGCAGTGGTCCCGCCTCCCCCACGTTCCGTTGTGGGTGCCAACGTCCATAGGTCCAGACGCGAGGGCTCTGTGCACTCCGACCAGGAGTTGGCCAGACGCCTTCGCCTCGTCGTTGACCTGGAGCGCCGCATGGATGCAATGGTCCAAAGGGCAGAGGGAAAGACCACGGCAGATGAAGACCTAGACTTCCGCGCCCCGTTTATCGTGGAGATCCTAGAAGCCCGAGTCTCACCGAAGCTACCACTGCCTACCATCGCACCTTACGACGGTACTTCCGACCCAGCGGATCATGTTCACGGCTTTGAGTGGCACATGGTGTTCCACGGAGCATCAGATGTGGCCAAATGTCGGGCCTTCCCGACCACCTTGAAGGAGACTGCTCGGGCATGGTTTGAAGCCCTCCCCGCAGGCTCCATCTCCTCCTTCCACCATTTGACGAGGTCCTTTTGGGACAACTTCCTGGGTGGAAGGTCGCAGCCGCGCACCGCGGCCTCTCTCCTATCTGTCCGGCAGAGGAAGGGTGAGGCGCTCTAGGACTACGTCAAAAGGTTCTCGGCTGAAGCGCTCCGCATTCCATGCCTCGATGTCCCCTTAGCCACCAGTGCCCTAATCCAGGGCACTCACAATGGCTTCCTCCAAAGGACGTTGGGGGTGCAGCAGCCCTCCACCCTCGCCGAGCTTCTCTTCACTGCCCAGCGCCATGTTGCATGCGAAGAGAGCCTGGCTGCCGGCCAAGCAGAGCAGGGCAAGCAATCGGATAAGAAGAGGCCTTCTGACAACGGTTCCGATCGTGATCGGAAGAAGGGCTGGCACAACGAGGACTCGCTCGCGCCGACTGAAAGGTTGCGGAATTCCCTATATGGTAATCTAGAAGGGGGGGTTGAATAGATTACTGCCAATTAAAAAAAATTCTTATCACCTTCTTTTTGCGAAGACACAGATTGTAGAAACTGTAACAAACTTTGAACTAAACTTTGACGTGTGTGAACTGACAATAGATGAAGTAACAATCTATCAAACGTGCGTAGAGACAACGTGCCTACCAAAAATCTATCGTGGAAACATGCAAACCATAGGACACATATTTTTAACGTGGTTCGGAGTACACAACTTGTGTATCCTACGTCCACGGTCCACACACACATGTAGAAACGACTGCTTTCAACTAGTTCGCGACTACAACGCACACACACGAGATGTCTGATGTGCAACCACAATCAGAACAACTCAAAACCACGTGATTCAAGCACAAGGCCGCTTGAAACACAATCACACACACACAGATAATAGAAAAGTGAAAATTGGAAGAGTTCTGAGTGGAAAGAATGAATCCTGATTGAGAACTCTTCTGGAGAACGTCTGGATGGAGTTCAAACTTCATCTTGATAGCCTTGGGTTGATGGAGAAGCTTGAATCCACGATGTACTATCTTCAACTCTGCTGGAACAATGGTTCTTTCTCTCTCTGAACAGCAGGGTGAAGTAGAGCAGCAGCAACAACTTCTTCTCTTGTGTTTTTCTTAGGGTTTTTGGATGGTGGCTGCTTCTGTACGAGATTGACTCCAAAAGATTCCTTTTATATGGGTGTTCAAGTATAGAGAGTCGTGGTAGAAGGAAACACCCACATGGGAAAGATATGGAGATCTCGTATTGAGATTCTGTTTACGTCTGTCGACAAGCCTTTGGTCATCTGTCGACAGGTAGCAACAGATTTACATTTGCCAGAACTCTGAACTTCCGGGAAGGAGTTTTCTGTAGGTAGCTGTCGACAGTCGACTGGGGTCTGTCAACAGATGGCTATGTCCAGAACCTAGAGTTTTCTGTCTGTAGTTGTCTGTTGACAGGCAGATGGGAGGCTGTCGACAGGTGACTGATCTTTGTGCTTTTCTTGGTCTTTTGCTCTTGTTTTGGTGCATTATTTTTTTATGGAGTTTCACCTACATTTGAGACCATTGTTAGTGAAGTAAGATAAACATTTAGATGATCAAACTAAACATTTGTCACTTTTATCAAGAATGGTACAATCATCAACTTGTGCTATTAATGAAATGCTCATTGAATACTCATCATCAAAAACAATCATTGTAGACATTCATCCATGTAGATCTAACATTCTCCCCCTTTTTGATGATGACAAAATTCTTCAATTAATGCACAATTGAGTTCTCCCCCTTTTGACAACATCCAAAAGTCACACATCATAGACACATGTAGAAAGCAAAGAACGGTGAATTGCATAGATAGATCATGAAGTACACACAGTACATGAAGTGGTGACTAAAGAAAGATGAAAGGGAAAGAAATTTCATGACTGTTAATTGAAAGCAACATAGACTAGGACAAGACGAGACTCAGACTAAACTAAGATATCATGACTAGAGCAACTCCTAGACACAGAGACTCTCTAAGTAGCATCATCGCCAGGCAGTGCAGGGGCCCGACGGATGTCTTGAAGCTCAGTAGAAAGTCTAGTGAAACGGAGTTGAAGCTGGACTTGTGTATCTGCGAGCGCTTCAATGCTCGAATCCACGGTGTCCAAATGTGCATGGAGCTGGTCAAAGCCAGTGGACATCTGGATCTGTAGCTGAGTGACGAGATCACGCAGTGAAGGCTCAGCAGCAGCATCACTAGCGGCAATGCTAACGTCATCTCCCGACGCATCAAGAGGCGCTGACTGGGAGTCCTCATCAGCTTATTCTTCATGGTCAGCACTTCCTTCATCATCCTCCCGATCTTCAGCCATGGCAGCAGCTAGTGCCTTACCCTTAAGATCGTGTGTGACTACGCCATCAATTAACTTGTACCCCATCCTATGTGCAGCAGTGAGATCAAAACTACTGCGAGAGTTGAGCTCGACACACTCACTGTCCGGAATGTTGATGCCAATGAACCTCAGAAGGGAAGTGAGGGGACAAGCAAATGGCATGGATCTCCGTGGATTATAAAAGCATTGACGGATTAGGCCAAGCATCAGGGCAGGTAAGTTGATTGGCTCGCACTTGAGGAAGAAGGTAAAGAGTGATTTGTGAACCTCAGTGACGAGTTCCCGACTGCCATGCTTTGGCGCAATCAGGGTGGTGAAGATGTGATGGATCATGCGGTTCAAGGGAGGAAATGAGTTGGCATTGAGTTTTGCAATGTTCTTCGTGCCATCATACGGTTGAAGAGTGATTAGGTGATAGTACTCAGAGGCAGAGGGTTGATGGGTGAGGATATCAGCCCCAGAGTTAGGGATTTGAAGGGCAGTGCTAAACAGATTAGCAGTAAGTTTGAAAGTGGTGCCCTTGACAGTGGTGTAAAATTCATTTTTCTCGGAGTAGCCAAGATTATTGAAGAAATCACTGACGACAGTGGGAGAATAGACTGTGTGAGAGTAGAGAAAGACCGTCCAGCCCTGGGTGTCAAAGAGGGGTTGGAGGTTCGGAAACAGGACTGCCAGAGATGTGAAATCAACATACCAAGGTTGAACAAACTTGGTAAAAGATCCCTTAGCCCGTGTGAGTTTCAGACGGGGAGGAACGACGAGTTCGGGCAACCGATCATCCCGAAGCTTCGTCCGGCGCTCAGCAGGAGCCCGGGAGTCTTCGCCGACTTGAGAGGAAGCGGGAAGACGACGGGAAGCCATCTTCTTCGCCTTGGAAGCCATGGAGAGGGCAAGAACGAAGTGAAGAGAAGGGATGAAGGGTAGAGAAAGATACACGGAAGAGAGAAGGCAAGAGGGAGACAGGGTAGGGTTGGCGTCCAAGAGGAGAAGGGGTTTTGGTTGGGGAGGGAAAGATGTAGATTTGGTGATGAAGAAGGAGGAAAGGGCGTGGGTGCCTTTTAAAGAAGTTTGGATGGTATTAGAAAAGGGAAGGGTCCCACCAAATCAGCCCAAAACGACGTGTCCGTTGGACTTCCTAAGGTAGACTGCCGCCGGCTGTCGACAGATGCACCGGGGCCTGTCGACAGGCGCAGACAGAAAATGTGCCAGAGTTGAATTTCTGAGGAATTTTCTGATGAACTTCTGAGCAAAGTGTATCCATATATATATATATATATATATATATATATATATATATATATAAGGGGGACAATGGGTGAACACACATTTTAAACTATCATAGACACTGATATGAAAGCAAGTATATGATCCCCCACTAGTTTAAACATAATACTCAAGGAGTTTCAAGTTGAGGCATGAAGAGAACATTTAACCATGACTGTATAAAATACCATAACCCCCTTCGAATAAAAACTATTGTAAGAACACATGATTCCTCATGAAGAATAGTCAAATGGTTTATGAAGAAAATATCTACATAGATAGTTAGCCATAAACACCAATGAACATGGGATTCATCAAACAGTGGAGGCTTCACACTATTTCAAATTTGATAATTTTCTTACACATAGTAATGGGAACACTGGTAATTTGGATCACTCACGCCTTTTGACATGAGGATAGACATGTTGGTGCCCGTACCCCCAGTTACTTAGCGAGAGTTTCCATCATACCATTGTACAGAGGTAATGAGTAAGCTTTTTGACGCGAGCACAAACATTTGTGATGCCCATGTCCCCGGTTACTCAGCACTACACATCATTGCTCTACCTTGTTCCTTTGTTTTTGTTTTTGTTTTGTTTTTGTTATGACTATGGTCATGTGAGAAATAGGTAGCTTTTCTCCTTTTTTTGAAACTCAGGGTCAAAGTATGTGTATGGTTAATTCCCGATGCAAGATAGAGAGTTCAATAGCCATGAGACTTATCAATACACTTTAGAAGGATGTGTGCTTACAAGAGAGTGATTCAAGTGAGTTATGTGATGTCCATTAAATCTGTTCAATGTTCTCTGAATGATCCAACCTAGACTCATGCAAGAATAGTAGGTCAAAATCATGGTGATATATATAATAGCTTTAATATCATGTGGATATTAATGATTTAGAACATGTATAAACACCCAAGGGACACCTTACATGAAAGGCAGGAACCAGCTCAAGAAGTATGTTATGAGATAAGCAAGAAATTCCTTGAAGTTGTGTGTCTGTCGACAGCTTGATGGAGCCTGTCAACAGATGCACACAGACAGAAGAGTGGCTGGTCGGGGAGATCAGAAACTGCATCTGGCTGTCGACAGATGGATCTTTGTCTGTCGACAGATAAATGCAGAGTGCAAAATCTGCTATCTGTGAAGCCTGATCTGTCGACAGGGTGGACCAATACTGTCGACAGATACCTGTGCAGAACAGAATGAAGGCTAGGATGAAGGAGAAAATGAATATATCATGTGAGGGAAATGTAGATATGTGAAATATGAGAAATTCCCTTCACGATGTCAGTCATCTAACCTGATCTTGCTCCCCCATAGTGTGTGCTCATGTGGACACATATACTCAAGTAATTCAAGACACATTTGCACAAATGGAGCAATCAAATGCACTCTAATTCATGTATGAGGACAGAGTAAGAAGCAATCCATTGTGTAAGAGAGAGAGAATGGGCAAAGTAATAAGAGACTAATACCTTATAGAAAGTACATGACCCTTATATGCACCCTAACTATGGATACGTGGCGGAGAATCTTGTCTCACGCATGATGAGAGTTTCCAAACAAGCATAACTTGTTCTTCCACAAATCACCATTTGATATACCTCATAGTTGTTGCACAAAAGAACCATATATCCAAGATTTGGTATGAGTTTCATTGCATTTTGCACAACCCCAATTTTCTTCTTAGTGTAGTGAACCTATCCTCAGCCAATGGTTTTGTGAAGATGTCAGCTAGTTGTTTTTCAGTGGGTATGAAGCTCAGCTGTAAGGTGTTGTTGGCTACCTCATCTCTCAAGAAGTGATGCCTTATCTCTATGTGCTTTGTCCTAGAGTGTTGAATTGGGTTCTTTGAGAGATTGATTGCACTGGTGTTGTCACATAGGATAGGTGTGCATCCAATGTCAATGTTGTAGTCAGACAATTGACTTTTTATCCACAACACTTGAGCCGCGCAACTCCCTGCAGCAACATATTCTGCCTCTGTAGTGGAGAGTGCAACCGAGTGTTGCTTCTTGGATGCCCACGAAACCATGCAACCACCAAGTAGTTGGCAATAGCCACTAGTGCTTTTCCTGTCCATTTTACATCCAGCATAGTCAGCATCAGAATAGGAGACCAAGTCGAAGCTACTACCTGCTGGATACCAAAGACCCATATCATGCGTACCTGAGAGATATCGGAATATTCTCTTAACTGCAACCAAATGACTTTCCTTTGGACTAGATTGGTATCTAGCACAAAGGCAAACACTGAATTGAATGTCCGGTCTACTTGCAGTAAGATATAGAAGGGAGCCAATCATACCTCGAAATTGCTTTGCATCTACCAGTTTACCTTTCTCATCACTTTCTAGTTTTATGCTTGTGCTCATTGGTGTTGAGGCAGGCTTGGCTTGTTTGAACTGAAGTCTTTTCAGTAGATCTTTGACATATTTTTCTTGGTTGATGAAGAATCCATCTTCTAGTTGTTTCACCTGTAGACCAAGAAAAAATTGAAGCTCCCCCATTAAGCTCATCTCAAATTCACTGTGCATGTGTTTTGAAAACTCTTCACATAGTGATGGGTTAGTAGAACCAAATATAATGTCGTCCACATAGACTTGAACCACAATGATGTGACTGCGAACTTTCTTAGTGAAGAGAGTTTGGTCTACTTTACCTCTTGAGTAGTTTTTACTTACCAGAAATGTGCTTAGTCTGTCGTACCAAGCTCGGGGTGCCTGTTTCAAACCATAAAGAGCTTTGTGCAGTTTATATACATGGTTAGGTTTATCATGATCCTCAAAGCCAGGTGGTTGAGAGACATAGACTTCCTCTTTGATGTAGCCATTCAAGAATGCAGTTTTAACATCCATTTGAAAAAGCTTGAACTTGTTTGAGCATGCATATGCTAACAAGATTCTAACTGCTTCTAGCCTAGCTACAGGAGCAAAGGATTCTTCGAAGACCACTCCAAATTCCTGATTATAACCCTTTACAACCAGTCTAGCCTTATTTCTCACCACTTTTCCCTCTTCATTTAGTTTATTCCTAAAAACCCATCTTGTCCCTATGACAGAAATTTCAGGGGTTCTAGAAACTAGACTCCAGACATTATTTCTCTGAAATTGCCCAAGCTCCTCATGCAGAGCATCAATCCATGAGTTTTCCTTTAGAGCTTCTTCAACATTTTTGGGTTCCACTTGAGAAACAAAAGCTAAATGATCATGTTCAACTATTTCCCTGATTTGAGACCTAGTTTGAACTTCTTCATTCACATCTCCTATTATGTTCTCAAGTGGATGATCTTTAGAGTACCTGACATTTGTGATTGTTGAAGGTCCGGGTTGATCTTGTACTTGAGGAGATTGTTCTGGAGGAGGGTGTGCTTGAGGAGTTTCAACTTGAGGTTCATCCTCTTGTGGATCTTCATCAGGTTCTTCTTCTCCCTTTTTGAAGAGGATGTGATGGTCCTCATCATCGTGGTACCTGCGAAGATATCCACTTTTAGTTTTGGAAACAACTTTGGAATTCTCTTTTGCTTTTATTTGCAGTTCCCCAAACGTTGTGCCTTCACCTCCATCTTCAAGCCTGTAAGCATTTGAATTGTTAGGCTTTGTTTGAGACTCATCAAAAACAACATGTGGAGTTTCTTCCACTGTTCGAGATTTTAAATTAAACACCCTATATGCTCTAGAGTGTTCTGAGTATCCCAGAAAAATACCTTGATCACTTTTGGCTTCAAACTTGTCCAAATCAACTTTATCATTATTATGAACCAAGACTTTTGAGCCAAAAACTCTAAAATACCCAATACTGGGTTTCTTACCTTTTAGCAGTTCATAGGGAGAGTTTTCTTGATCACAGGTCTTACCATGGCTCTGTTGAGAATGTAGCATGAGGTGTTTACCGCTTCTGCCCAAAAGGTCCTTGCAAGTTGACTTTCGACCAGAAGGGTGCGAGCCATTTCCACCAAGGTTCTGTTCTTTCTCTCCACTACACCATTTTGCTCCGGAGTTCTCGGGGAGGAGAACAGATGTTCTATTCCTTGGTGCCTGCAGAAATCAGAAAATGAATTGTTGTCAAACTCTCCCCCGTGATCAGTGTGGATGGAGCATATCTTATTGACATTTCCATGCTCAATTTTATTAAAGAATTCTTCAAAGATTTTCAGTGCTTCATTCTTGTGAGCCAGAAATTTCACCCAAGTGAACCTAGAAAATCGTCTACAATGACAAAACCAAATCGTTTGCCATTGAGACTCAATGTTCTCGTAGGTCCAAAAAGGTCCATGTGCAACAGTTCATAAGGTTTAGAAGTACTCACCGGTGCTTTTGATTTGAAGGATTTCCGGGTTTGTTTTGCCTGTGCACATGCATCACAAAAACTTTCATTCTTATTAAAAGAAATTTTAGGAAGTCCACTTACCAGTTTAAGCCTCATTATCTTGTGCAATACGTTGTAACTTGCATGACCAAGCCTACGATGCCACAACGTAAGCTCATCCTGTTTGTTTGCTACAAGACACAAGTCTTCATTTTCTGGATCATCTAAGTCAACCATGTAGATGTTGTTCACCCTTTTTCCAGAAAATTTCAGACTTCCTGTATCCTTATCAATGATTTGACATGTGCTTGATTCAAAGATAACTTTGTGACCTTTATCACACAATTGACTTATGCTAAGCAAATTGTGATGAAGGCCATCCACTAATAGTACATTGTCAATTGAGTTGGAGGCATACTTACCGACCTTACCTGAGCCGATGATCTGGCCTTTGTTGTTACCTCCAAAGATGACTTGACCTCCGTCTTTTTCCACCAGCAAACAGAATTTTTCTTTATCGCCCTTCATGTGCCTCGAGCAGCCACTATCCAGGTACCATTTGTTTTGATTTTGTGCTGCTAGGCATTCCTGCAGATGTGGATCAGACAAGAGGTTTTGGTACCCAAATTACTTTGGGTCCCACTTTATCATTCATGCCAAACAGTAAATGCTTCGGAATCCAAACTTGTTTGAGTTTCAGTTTGTTTGGACTTTTCCAGCATTGTTTTTCATTGTGCCCGACTTTCTTACAGAAATTGCATGATGAGGGTTTTTCTACAACAGTAGGCTTTGCATTCTGGGGAATATGCATGGGCACTTTACCCTTTTGTTGCCTTGTTAACTTTACTGGAATAGCTTGTTCCCAGACCTGTCGACAACCCTCCTTGGGGCTGTTGACAGATCTCTTAGTTGTGTTGACAACTGTTTTGGTTTTCTTGGATTCCTGTTTCTTACCCTTGACTTGAGTTTTGTTGTTCTTTAAGGGAATTTGCTTACTTGTGCTTGGGCCAGAATCAACAAAGGATGTTAGCAGATTTTTACTAATTTCCTTTGTTCTTATAGGTTGAAATCCAATCCCATGTTTTGCAACAAATACATTGGATTCCAGAATTGCATCAAGATTTTGTTTCCCTTTAAAACCTTGATAGATCTTCAGATTTTCCTTTTAGATTCTCTTCAGTCTTTTCCAATTTTTCTTTTACTTATCATGCTCACCTTGGAGAGTTTCAAGGGAGTTCATTAGAGCTTCCTTTTCTTTTTGAGTTTCTTGCAACTTCAATTTCAAACTATCCATCTCCTCACAGTGAGCTTCCTCATCAATTTTCATCATTTCAATTTCTTTTGTTAATGATGCAACTTGTTCATCAGTATGTGAGTTATTAGCAAAAGAACTGACTTTCTTTTTGAGTGCTTTATTCTCAGATTTAAATTCACAGAAATTTTCAAACAGAACTGTATAAGCTTCTTCCCATTCATCAACTGAATAAGTTTCAAAGGAGGAGTTTACCTCATTGGAGTCGTCGCTTCTAGCCATAAGACATTGGATTTCTTCATTTCCAGAGGTAGCTTGTTCATCCTCATCTGCATCTTCATCACTCCAAGTAGCCAACATTGCTTTGGCTTTCTTGAATGTGAATTTGTCCTTCTTCAGCTTTTTCTTGAGCTCAGGGCACTCTCCTCTCATGTGCCCTTGTTTCTTGCACTCATAGCACACAATATCAGACTTTTTGTTAGACTCAAATTTGTTTGAAAAATCTTTCTTTTGGAAAGGTTTTGAGTTACCTGATCCTCTCCTTTTGAATTTCAGAAACTTTTTGAATTGTCTAGTGAGCATGGCCATTTCATCATTCTCACTATCACTAGAAGTTTCAAGCTTATCACTTTCCTGTTGAGCATTTTTTCTAGAACCTGAAGAGTTTTTCTTGGAAGCTTTAAATGCAATTTGCTTTCTAGGATTTTCTTCAGTTTCTTTCCTTTTAACATTGATTTCATATGTCATCAGGGAGCCAATTAGTTCATCTAATTTCATCTTTGAGAGATCTTTTGAATCCTCAATGACAGTGGCTTTGGTGTTCCAAGAGGATGGAAGAGACCGAAGTATCTTCCTCACCAAGTCACTTTCTGAGTATTCCTTTTTAAGACCCTTCAATCCATTTATAATTAGCATGAACCTTGCAAACATATCTGAGATAGTTTCATCATTATTCATCTTAAACATTTCATACTCAGAAACTAGCATGCTTGCCTTTGATTCCCTTACCTCGGACGTACCTTCGTAGATGAGTTCAAGTTTGTCCCACATCTCTTTCTCTGAAGTGCATGTGGAGACTCTTGAATATTCTTTCGGGTGGACGGCACACTGCATCATGTTCAGGGTGCTCCAGTTGAGAGTTCCCTTTGCAATTTGGTCCTTTGTCCAGGTATCTTCGTCCTCGGGAAGAGTATATGCTCCTATGCTGACGATCTTCCACAATTCGAAGTTTTGCGCTCTTAGGAATACCTGCATGCGGTTTTTCCAGTAAGGATAATCGGTTCCATCAAAGAAAGGTGGCCTGGTCACTTAGTGTCCTTCGGCCAGATACCCCTTGTTAGATTCCATGAGATCGAGACTCTCCTGATCGTAAGATCAAACAAATCAACAGTAAATCGGAGAAACCTTGCTCTGATACCAATTGAAAGGTTGCGGAATTCCCTATATGGTAATCTAGAAGGGGGGGTTGAATAGATTACTGCCAATTAAAAAAAATTCTTATCACCTTCTTTTTGCGAAGATACAGACTGTAGAAACTGTAACAAACTTTGAACTAAACTTTGACGTGTGTGAACTGACAATAGATGAAGTAACAATCTATCGAACGTGCGTAGAGACAACGTGCCTACCAAACATCTATCGTGGAAACATGCAAACCATAGGACACGGATTTTTAACGTGGTTCGGAGTACATAACTTGTGTATCCTACGTCCACGGTCCACACACACACGCAGAAACGACTGCTTTCAACTAGTTCGCGACTACAACGCACACACACGAGATGTCTGATGTGCAACCACGATCAGAACAACTCAAAACCACGTGATTCAAGCACAAGGCCGCTTGAAACACAATCACACACACACAGATAATAGAAAAGTGAAAACTGGAAGAGTTCTGAGTGGAAAGAATGAATCCTGATTGAGAACTCTTCTGGAGAATGTCTGGATGGAGTTCAAACTTCGTCTTGATAGCCTTGGGTTGATGGAGAAGCTTGAATCCACGAGATACTGTCTTCAACTCTGTTGGAACAACGGTTCTTTCTCTCTCTGAACAGCAGGGTGAAGCAGAGCAGCAGCAACAACTTCTTCTCTTGTGTTTTTCTTAGGGTTTTCGGATGGTGGCTGCTTCTGTACGAGATTGACTCCAAAAGATTCCTTTTATATGGGTGTTCAAGTATAGAGAGTCGTGGTACACTACCAGAGAAAGCGGGATTACCGACGGATATTTCCGACGGATTAATTTCCGTCGGAAATCCCGACTGATTTTCCGACGACAATATATCCGTCGGAAAATCCGACGGAAGTTCTGACGGAAATTAATCCGTCGGAAATATCCGTCGGTAATTTAGTAACACCGACGGATATTCCGACGGGTCATATCCGGAATCCCGCGAACCCCCCTTTCCCCTCCCCGCTCTCTCTCTCTCTCTCCTCCTTCCTCTCCTCCTCCTCTCTCTCTCTCTCCTCTCTCTCTCTCCTCTCTCCTCTCTCACCTCTCCTCTCTCTCTCTCTCTTCTCTCTCTCTCTCCTCTCTCGCATCTCTCTCTCTCTCTCTCCTCCTCTCGTCCCCTCTCGTCCTCTCTCTCTCTCTCTCTCTCCTCTCTCCTCTCTCCGCATCCCTCCCCGTCGCCGCGACGTGCCAGCGCCGCCGCGACCCGCGCTCCGTTGCCGCCCCCGCCTTCCGAACCCACCGCCCGCCGGACCCTGCCCCATGCCGCCGCCGTGCCCCCCGCCGGTAAGCCTCACCCTCCCCGCGGTGCCCCCGCCCGCCATCCCCTCCCCCACACAGTCCCCCCCCTCCCCCACATTCCCCCCCCCACCCCCCCCGGCGCATCCCCCCTCCCCCCACAGACCCCCCCTCCTCTGCAGTCCCCCCCCCCCTCCCCCTCCTGCCGTCCCAGCCCCCCCCTCCCTTCCCCACCCTTGCAACCCCCTCCCCACCCAACAGGTGCCCCCCCCTCCCCTTCCGGCCATCCCAGCCCCCCCTCCCTTCCCCACCCCTGCGACCCCCCTCCCCCTCCGGCTGTCCCAGCCCCCCCCTCCCCCCATTCCCCCCCTCCCCGCGTGCCCCCTCCCCCCACAGTCCCCCCCCCCCCCCTCCTCTGCAGTCCCCCCCCCCCCACCCCCTCGCGCATCCCCCCTCCCCCCACAGACCCCCCCTCCCCCCTGTAGGCCCCCCCTCCCCCTCCGGCCGTCCCAGCCCCCCCCCTCCCTTCCCCACCCCTGCCTCCCCCCTCCCCCAACAGGAGACCCGCCTCCCCCCTGTAGGCCCCACCTCCCCCTCCGGCCGTCCGAGCACCCCCCTCCCTTCCCCACCCCTACCTCCCCCTCCCCCAACAGGAGACCCCCCCTCCCCCCTGTAGTCCCCACCTCCCCCTCCGGCCGTCCCAGCACCCCCCTCCCTTCCCCACCCCTGCCTCCCCCCTCCCCCAACAGGAGACCCCCCCTCCCCCCTGTTATTTGTCTGATTAGGTAAGGGGTCTTTTTCTGAGTTTAAATTGAGGTGCACAGACACACACAGACACTTTTATATGATTAAATTTTGGTGCATTAGTGTAAAGGTAATTTATATGATTATGTATGTTGAAGTATGTCATAATAGTAAGTTATGTCAACCATTTTGTGATATAGGACATCCATGTTTAGTTAGTATGTTAAAGCATGTTTACATAATACTTGCTAATTGCCATGTGAAACATGTAATAGCTTACTTGATGTGTTGCACTTATGTAGAGTGTATGTGGTAAGTGTATGGATGTGGCCAATAGGTTACTTGTGGAGTCTATTACATAGACTCATTCTTTCTTACTCATAGAGGTGAGACAAAAGCTTTAGAGATTGAGGAGATAGCGAGGAGTGACATCGAGCATGAGGAGTAGCTTGCGGCTTAGAGAGCTATTGCTATAAGTTTGTACTTTTACTTTTTACTTAGTACGTGAGACATTGATGTATTATGGACTTCTGAACTTGGTTATTTGTGGACTTTGATATATTTACTTTGTTGCTATATAGACAGTGGATGTGTGTGTGGTGATGGAATAAGAATTATCTTTATTTCTACTGTACTTTCCTTGTTATTTGTGTACATCTCTACCCACTTTGTAATGTTGGGTACATGTCCTATTGTGATGACACACTTTATATCGACATAGATTGGTATAATCATACTGATATAAAGAGGTGTTACAATTCATCTAAAGGGTGGAGGGACAACCCGGGGGTCCAAAATCCCAAATAGGGATCGGATCGACGTGCCGTTTTCTCCGACACGACCGGGTGGGTTAAAGTGACGTGTAGAAACTGACGGAATCCAATTTGGATCCCCAGATTGGGTTGGGCATTCAAAGGACGGATCTAAAAACACGGCCAAGCATATATAAATGGTCAAAACACGCAACCCGGGGGTCCAAAATCCCAAATAGGGATCGGATTGGCGTGCCGTTTTCTCCGACACGACCGGGTGGGTTAAAGTGACGTGTGGGAACTGACGGAATCCAATTTGGATCCCCGGATTGGGTCGGACGTTCAATTGACGGATCTAAAAAACACCCAAGTATATTTAAAGCGTCAAAACACAACCCGGGGGTCCAAAATCCCAAATAGGGATCGGATCGACGTGCCGTTTTCTCCGACACGACCGGGTGGGTTAAAGTGACGTGTGGGAACTGACGGAATCCAATTTGGATCTCCGGATTGGGTTGGGTATTCAAAGGACGGATCTAAAAACACCCAAGTATATATAAAAAGTTAAAACACACAACCCGGGGGTCCAAAATCCCAAATAGGGATCGGATCGACGTGCCGTTTTCTCCGACACGACCAGGTGGGTTAAAGTGACGTGTAGAAACTGACGGAATCCAATTTGGATCCCCGGATTGGGTCGGACGTTCAATTGACGGATCTAAAAAACACCCAAGTATATTTAAAGCGTCAAAACACAACCCGGGGGTCCAAAATCCCAAATAGGGATCGGATCGACGTGCCGTTTTCTCCGACACGACCGAGTGGGTTAAAGTGACGTGTGGGAACTGACGGAATCCAATTTGGATCTCCGGATTGGGTTGGGTATTCAAAGGACGGATCTAAAAACACCCAAGTATATATAAAAAGTTAAAACACACAACCCGGGGGTCCAAAATCCCAAATAGGGATCGGATCGACGTGCCGTTTTCTCCGACATGACCAGGTGGGTTAAAGTGACGTGTAGAAACTGACGGAATCCAATTTGGATCCCCGGATTGGGTCGGACATTCAATTGACGGATCTAAAAAACACCCAAGTATATTTAAAGCGTCAAAACACAACCCGGGGGTCCAAAATCCCAAATAGGGATCGGATCGGCGTGCCATTTTCTCCGACACGACCGGGTGGGTTAAAGTGACGTGTGGGAACTGACGGAATCCAATTTGGATCCCCGGATTGGGTTGGGCATTCAAAGGACGGATCTAAAAACACCCAAGTATATATAAAGCGTCAAAACACACAACCCGGGGGTCCAAAATCCCAAATAGGGATCGGATCGACGTGCCGTTTTCTCCGACACGCGGGTGGGTTAAAGTGACGTGTAGAAACTGACGGAATCCAATTTGGATCCCCGGATTGGGTTGGGCATTCAAAGGACGGATCTAAAAACACGGCCAAGCATATATAAATGGTCAAAACACGCAACCCGGGGGTCCAAATCCCAAATAGGGATCGGATCGGCGTGCCGTTTTCTCCGACACGACCAGGTGGGTTAAAGTGACGTGTGGGAACTGACGGAATCCAATTTGGATCCGGATTGGGTTCGGACGTTCAAAGGACGGATCTAAAAAACACCAAGTATATATAAAAAGTTCAAAACACAACCCGGGGGTCCAAAATCCCAAATAGGGATCGGATCGACGTGCCGTTTTCTCCGACATGACCGGGTGGGTTAAAGTGACGTGTGGGAACTGACGGAATCCAATTTGGATCCCGGATTGGGTTGGGACATTCAATTGACGGATCTAAAAACACCCAAGTATATATAAAAAGTCAAAACACAACCCGGGGGTCCAAAATCCCAAATAGGGATCGGATCGGCGTGCCGTTTTCTCCGACACGACCAGGTGGGTTAAAGTGACGTGTGGGAACTAACGGAATCCATTTGGATCCCCGGATTGGGTTGGGCATTCAAAGGACGGATCTAAAAACACCAAGAAAATGATGGATCTAAAAATATTATTGTATTAAGTTTGAGAAATAATCACATGTTTTAAATTTCATTTTTGAAAATACTGTATTTCTTTTATTTATTATTAATGTTTCTCATTTTAATTTGTTTTAATATAGGATCCAGCTCCAGACGATGACGAGGCAGGGACAGCAGACGATCCAGCAGATCTATGTTGAATTTTGTATTCATTATGCTATATGATTTATATTTATTGTATCTTATGATTTTATGTTGATTGTTAGTATTTGTGAAATTTATGAATATTGTAGCAGGTTTGACATTGTAGCAATATTTTTATTTGTTTATTTAAAAAAAATATATGTGTATTTTCCGACGGCTACGTTTCCGTCGGAAAGTATAAATTATCGACGGAAAAATACCGTCGGTAATGCCGTCGGACAATACTGACGGATTGGCCGACGGATAAGCATCCGTCGGAACTGATAAATTACCGACGGCAAAATACCGTCGGCACGTTCGTCGGCAAAATACTGACGGATTGGCCGACGGATAAGTATCCGTCGGAAAATATACATTACCGACGGTTAAAGACCGTCGGTACTTCGGTCGGCAAATACTGACGCCTTTACCGACGGATGAAATCTGTCGGAGGTTTCGACCGAATTCCGATGGAATTTTCATCCGTCGGAAAGTTCTGACCAATTATTTCCGACAGAAAGTTTCCGACGAGTGTTGGACGGAAAGCGGTCGGAAGGCGCCTTTTCCGACGGAATACCGACGGATTTCCGACGGATTCAGTCCGTCGGTAATCCCGCTTTTTCTTGTAGTGGTAGAAGGAAACACCCACATAGGAAAGATATGGAGATCTCGTATTGAGATTCTGTTTATGTCTGTCGACAGGCCTTTGGTCATCTGTCGATAGGTAGCAACAGATTTACATTTGCCAGAACTCTAAACTTCCGGGAAGGAGTTTTCTGTAGGTATCTGTCGAGAGTCAACTGGGGTCTGTCGACAGATGGCTATGTCCAGAACCTGGAGTTTTCTGTCTGTAGTTGTCTGTCGACAGGCAGATGGGAGGCTGTCGACAGGTGACTGATCTTTGTGCTTTTCTTGGTCTTTTGCTCTTGTTTTGGTGCATTATTTTTTTATGGAGTTTCACCTACATTTGAGACCATTGTTAGTGAATTAAGATAAACATTTAGATGATCAAACTAAACATTTGTCACTTTTATCAAGAATGGTACAATCATAAACTTGTGCTATTAATGAAATGCTCATTGAATACTCATCATCAAAAACAATCATTGTAGACATTCATCCATGTAGATCTAACACCGACCACGCCCCTTCACCGAGTACTCCTCGCTCACCGTGGCTCCCGAACAGATTCTGACTGAAATCCAGGATGAGCAGTATGTTCGGTGGCCACCGAGGATGCACTCTGACCTCCGCAGGTGCAACCAGGACAAGTACTGTCGCTTCCATCACGAGCACAGCCACGACACCTCTAAGTGCCGCCAGCTCAAGGACGAGACCGAGTCCCTGATCAAGCACGACTACCTTGGACGGTACGTGCGCCGCAACGAAGACTGCCCAAGACGCCAAGAACGGACCCCCGAGCAGCCCATCAACAATGAGCCCAATGGGCAGGAGATCAACGTGATCGCGGGAGGTTTCGGCGCAGGTGGAGAAAGCAACCAAAGCCGACGTGACTACGCTCGGCGGGTGCACTTGGTGGACAGGCCCTCGACGCCTCTCCCCACCCCTTATCCCCCTAGTCCTGCACGTGCACGGTCCGAGGAGGCTATAACCTTCTCGGACGAAGATTTTTTAGGAGTTTCCACTCCGCACACTGATACGTTGGTCGTTTCGGCCACCATCAATCACTATACCGTGCGCTGGATTCTAGTGGATAATGGAAGTGCCCCGGATGTGTTGGCTTACGACTATTTTTTTTTATGGGTTTGAAGACCAACTAGCTCACCCCAATAGAGTCGCCTCTATTCGGCTTCTCGGGGGTCTCGGTTTGACCCATGGGCCGAGTGCGCCTCCCAATCACCCTTGGGACGGCCCCAAAATGTGTAACCAAGATGGTAGACTTCTTGGTTATTCGAAGCATGCCCGGATATAACGCCATCCTCGGCAGGGTCCTGATCAGTCGAATCAAGGCAGTACCTTCGTCACTCCATCAAAAGATGAAGTTCCCTACGCCATGTGGTATCGGCGAGGTGCTCGGTAGTTAGCGCGAATCGCAACGGTGCTATGTCCTCTCCCTGAGAGACAAACAGCCCCTCGTGGCTCCGGAAGCCATACCCCCACCAGCCGATCAACCTTCCACCAACCGGGGAACTCCTGCTGACGACCTGCTTCTTGTTCGGGTGGACGACGACCCTGAACACATCCTTTATATTGGCGCACTACTGCCGGAGGCCGAACAACAATGCTATAAGGCTTTCTTGTTAGCCAATTTGGACGTGTTCGCGTGGTCGGATGAAGGGCTTCCCGGCATTCCGCCGGAAGTGATGGTGCATCGCCTTCGCCTGGACCCTAAGGTACCACCTGTCCAGCAAAGACGGCGACCCATCAATCGTGAACGGCAGACTGTGATCCAGGATCACGTCGTCAAAAGTCGAACTGTTGGGCTCCTCCTAGAAGCTCAATGCCCAAGATGGATTTCCAACGTAGTCCTTGTACGCAAAGCCAATGGCAAATGGTGAGTGTGCGTGGATTACAAGGATCTCAACAAAGCCACGCCCAAGGACAACTTCCCTTTGCTGCGCATCGACCAACTGGTGGACGCCACATCCAGACACGAGCTCCTCAGCTTCTTAGATGCTTATTCTGGTTACCACCAGATTAGCATGAATCCTCCGGACCAGGACGCCACCACGTTCGTCACCGACCTTGTCCTCTACTATTTTACCAGGATGCCTTTTGGTCTGAAGAATGCAGGCGCAACATACCAGCGGCTGGTCAACAAGATGTTCGAGCAGCAAATTGGGTGTAATATAGAGGTCTACGTCGATGACATGATGGTCAAGACGTTCCAAGCGCCGACCACATTACCGACCTCGAAGAAACCTTCGCGACTCTGTGAAGGTATAATATGAAGCCTAACCCCTCGAAGTGTGCGTTCGGAGTATGCTCGGGTAGGTTCCTCGGTTTCCTCATCTCTAACAGAGGAATAGATGTCAACCCTGAGAAAATCCGAGCCATACTAGAGATGAGCAATCCTAGGACAGTGTGCGACGTCCAGCGGCTCATTGGACGCCTCGCCGCGCTCAATCGCTTTATGTCCCGATCAGCAGAAAGGAGTTTTAACTCTTTAGGTTGCTGCGAGTCCCCAAAGGCACCTCACAGCAAGGGTGGCATGTATGGTGGACTAAGGACTGTGAAGTAGCCTTCATCGAGCTGAAGGTGTACCTAGCAGCCCCACCTGTTCTCTCAAAACCTTGTTCGTGTACCTTTCAGTCACCGAACACTCCATCAGCACAGTGTTGATTAGGGAAGAGGCAGCGACACAACATCCTATCTACTACATCAGCAGGGTCCTTCAAGGGGCTGAAAGAAGGTACCCTCGAGTAGAGAAGCTCGCTCTGGCACTGGTAACGGCCGCACGGAAGCTCAGGCCTTACTTTCAGGCCCATCTAATCACAGTTCTCATCGACCAGCCGTTGAAGCTTATTCTTCAGCACCCAAAGGATTTCGAAAGGCTTATCAAATGGGCCATCGAGCTTGGAGAGTTTGATCTCAACTACTGTCCAAGGACGACCATCAAGGCGCAGGCGTTGGCGGACTTCGTCGCGGAATGCACCCTTCCGACTGAGCAGGATCCCCCATTGGCAGATGAGCCCCTATGGGAGCTTTACGTTGATGGATCATCCTGTGTCACGGGAAGTGGGGCAGGCTTAGTGCTTACTTCCCCGGAAGGTCTGGAGTTCCAATACGCCCTCAGGTTCCGCTTCACTGCCTCCAACAACGTAGCTGAGTACGAAGCACTTCTGTTGGGAATCCGAATGGCTAGGCACCTTGGAGCACTTCGACTACGAGTCTTCAGTGATTCTCAATTGGTTGCCATCTAGGTGAACGGACACTTTGAAGCAAGGGAGCCCCGCATGGCGCAGTACCTCTAGTAGGTCAAGAGCCAAATAGAGGGCCTCCTCTACTTCGAAGTTATACATGTCCCACGGGAGCAGAATGCGCGGGCCGATGCACTTTCCAAACTAGCATCTTTAGGCGACATCGCCCCCTCTCGCTCCGTGTTCATAGAAGAGCTCACTTCACTGAGCACCGAAGTGGATATAGCAGCTATTGAGGCTGGCCCTCTAGCGCCGAGCTGGATGGACCCTCTTTTGTTTTACCTGCTTCAAGGAGAGCTTCCGCCTGACCAAAGCGAGGCTCGCAAGGTCAGGCTATGCTACCAAAAGTTCACTCTCATTGAAGGCCATCTGTACAGGCGATCCCTCCCCAGACCTCTTCCGTGGTGCCTTAGCCCTATAGAGGTAACACCGGCCATCGAAGAGGCCTATGAAGGCCTGTGCGGAAGCCACTTGGGGGGCAGAACACTGGCACATAGCATCCTCCGAGCAGGATTCTGGTGGCTCTGTCACGTCCCAATAGCAGCGAAAATATCGAGGCGTAACAGATTAAAGCGATAACTTTCATTAGCAGATCATTCATTACAATAGATAAGCTTGGCATGAAGTCGGAGAGTCTCAAAATACCAGGAAGACTATATCAACAACTCATTAAAACGTAATAGTCATATTAAACATGACACCTCTAACTAGACTTTATTACAATAAGAAGGGGTCTCTCGATGCACAACCCTGCCCGCCATGATCGCACTTAATTATCACCTAAAAAATGTTAAGAGAATAGGGATGAGCAAAACTTGCCCAGTAGATTCCTTTAAGTTGATCTCTATCACTAGCAAGTATGCAAGATAAGAGGATGAATTAAAATTATGTATCAAAACAAAGAAATGAGAATCTAGAACAATGCACGAATTCATGTACCACAGTAAAAAAACTTAATTAATGCTACTAATAGCAATTCTCAAAATATAAAGATGAACGGCTCATGAACAAGTAAATTAAGTAAAGAACATAATCACGATTTTAGTCAAGAGGAATCCAAGTCTATCACTGAACGCTTCCATAACGATCATGCACTTAAGAGATTATCAGAGAGCTATAACATTAATCACTTTTCACGAATTATGAATTGTCAGCAAGTCACTATAAACACTTCACTTATGGTGTATGCCAAGCACCAGGTCATCACTCTCCATACAGTATCGCTGGGCACTAAGAGCATTCGGGATCTTCCCGGGACTAGACCATAGTCCCCTAACCGGCATGAATTCCACTTTTGAGTTCACGATTTCAAGTAGCGAGCTGACAACTCAGAGTTCCCAGAAAATCAAAAATAGTATGGTAATATATATATAGCATATCTGAATGCCCCAGGTAGGCAGGACTCTAGAGGTGGCCCCCACATGCTCAAGAGGTGGCTCCTGCTATGTAGCACTTTGCGCCATTATGGCCTCAAAAGGTGGCTCCCATAGCATAGCACTTTGCCCTGTGTGGCACTTAGCTCCCGCACTTCCGATTGGGATTAACAGACAACATTCCAGCATAATAGGAGATTATAAGAAATAATACGGACAACATTCCGTCATAACGAAAGATATTAAGAAATCCCACGGACAACATCCATAATAAAAGATATTAAGAAATCAATCGGACAGCATTCCGACGTAACGGCGGATATTAAGAAATCATATGGACATCATTCCGGTATAACAGACAATTTTAAGAAATCAAACGGACAGTATTCCGGTGTAACGGAAGATATTAAGAAATCAAATGGACAGCATTCTGGCGTAATGGAAGTTACTAAGAAATCAAATGGACATCATTCCGGTGTAACAGAAGATACTAAGAAATCAAACTGACAGCATTCCGGCATAATGGAAGATACTAAGAAATCAAACTGACAACATATCGGCGTGGATGGAAATCCCGAGAAAACCAACCGTCAGAGTTCTGACATAAAGAAGGGTTTCGAGAAAACATACCGGTAAAGTCTCGTCATAAAGAAGGGTTTTGAGTGAATAAACCAACATGGAGAGGGATTTTGAGAAGACGAATCGGCAGTATTTCGATGTCGCAAGAGATTCCGAGAAATCAAACTAGCAGCACTTCGGCGTAACAGGAGATTCGAGAAAATGAACCGACGGCATTTCGACGTAGAGGAGGCTAGGAAGAACATGACAGACAGCACTTTCACTTACTAGGGTTATAGAACTACCTAAAAGAACCTACCTAACAGCAGAACCTCGGGACGGCCACTTCTTCTTCTCTCTTCTCTTCTAGACTGGCCTTCCTTCTTGGATGCCTTAGATGAGTGGAATGGGAGGAGAGGAATGAGAGGGGGTGGTATTTATAGGAGGAGGGGAAGTATAGGATGAGGACATGTGTCCCCCGAGGTGGCACGATCCTGGGCTGCCTCCCCTGGATGTGGGACAAGTGTCCCTAGTGGATAGACATTGCTTAGATGTGGAACAAGTGTCCATTTCTAGGAGATTCCAGGAGTTTCTTGGTTTTTCTAGGATTTTTTAGGATTTTTATATTTTATTTCACTTAACCCCCTAGCTTTTCTGTCTTTAGCATTTTTACTTTTGACTTTTAGAAATTGGAGATATGTTCATTCCTAACCCCTCGATCAGCCGTTCAGGTTCCGAATGAGCTCTGATCAGAAATCCGATTGTCTCTGGGGGTCGGTAGAAATTATATCAGGGTCCCCAGAAAAATTAACATTTGCATGAAAACCCCATATGTTTATAATTGTAGATATGCCCCTCTTATTTACATTTATACTTTTTCTTTTTATTTAATCCTGAGTTCAGTGTGAACAGGGATATATCCATATCCCCATCCTTTTCCTTTACCAATATGCTTACCTTTAGTAGTATCCTTTAGTAATATCATTACTATTTATCTTTAGTATTATCATTTACCAATAGCAGTATCCTTTAGCACATTTTTAATCACAGCTTAGATAGATCCAGATTTACTTAATCTCTCCATCTGCGCACAAACTGCATCACATTTTCTCGACTGTTTCTTACTTATTTATCAGTTTATACCTTGGGGTATTACAGGCCCTCTCTGTAAAAGGACTGCATGTCCTACGCCAGACGGTGTCCGGAATGCCAGAAGTTCGGGCAGCTCATCAAGCAGCCAGCCGAACAACTGCATACCCTCTTCGAGCCGCGCCCTTTCGCCAGATGGGGAATTGACATCTTGGGTCCTTTCCCAGAGGCTCAAGGGTGGAAGAAATTCCTGTTCGTTGCCATCGACTACTTCACCAAGTGGATCGAGGCCGAACCTGTTGCCACAATCACCGACCAGGCCGCATGGATGTTCGTATGGAAGAACATCCTTTACCGGTTTGGCGTCCCAAAGGTGATCACCTCAGACAACGGGAAGAAGTTCGACATCACATTCTTCAAGCAAAAATGCTCTGAGCTCGGCATCTACAACCACTTCACTTCAGTAGTGCATCCCTAGGCAAACGGTCTGGTCGAAAATGCCAACCGAACACTGTTGCACGGGATACACACAAGGGTTGAAGCTGCAGGTGGTTCGTGGATCGAAGAGCTCCCCAACGTGCTATGGTGTCACCGAACAACTGCTCGGGTGGCCACCAGGGAGACTCCCTTCCATTTGGCCTATGGCACAGAAGCTGTCGTGACCTTAGAAGTTGCTCTCCCCACCATTCGAACAACACACTTCGACGAAGCGGCTAACAACCGTGCGCTCAGGGAGAATCTAGACATGCTCGGCGAACGCCAAAGCGACGCCAGCATCCGACTAGTCTCCTACCAACAATGACTCGTGCAATACTACAACTCCTGAGTTCGGGAGCAGCACTTCTTTGAAGGTGACCTTGTTCTGTGCCATTGCTCGGCATCGGACCCCCGAAGAGCAATCGGCAAACTCGCCCCGAAATGGGAAGGACCTTATCAAGTCCCCCAGGTTCTTGGAAAAGGAATCTACAAGCTAACTACTCCTAGTGGCGAAGCCATACCTAGAACCTGGCACATATCTAATCTAAAGGCTTATTATTTGTAAAAGCCTCTTGCATGGCATCCTACTTTTCTTTTCGTTCTTTCGGTCTGCTCGAACGAGTATTCAGGACATCCCTAGTCGATGCTTTTCAGCTCGAAAGGCTAGTGCGATACCTAAACCCTAAAGCAAAAGGTGTTCGGTGCAAACCCCTGGTCGGGACTTTTCTCAGTTCCAAATGACCTACGTGGTGACCACGAACCCCTTAAAACAACCAACGAATTCCGATTCGAACAAAACAACCACAAGGAAAGAAGATGGAGGCCACTCACGAACTTGAAGGGAGGATCAATTCAGATTTTTTTACAAAAGTGCTCATTTAGGAAGAGCTACAAAATAGAGAAGGAGATACATTCACGGGGCCTACTCAGAGGGGCCGGTGCCATCATGCCCAGAAGTCATCCGCCCCGCCTGAAAGTGCGCGAAGCGTACTCCATCCAGGCACGGATCCTGGGTCTGTCGTCGGCACTCATGAAGGGCAGCTTCAAAGGCCTCTCGAGCATACTCGATCGAAGCCAGTCTTCTCCTCGGTCCTCCCCGGTGCCAAGACCCACCTTATAACAAAGCGCGCCGTAGTGCTCCAAGTCTTCCTTGAAGACCGGCCCCACCTTGTATTCGGCCACGCCACGGGCCTTGGCCTCGGATAGGACGTTGGTAAGCACCTCCTTCTCCGCCCGAGCAACGGTGAGATTGAGCTCGGAGGTGTGCAGTGCATCTTGGAGGTTCTTCACCTCCTCCTTCAGCTTGGCCTCCCTGCTCTGATGCTGTGTCTGGAGCTCCTTGCAAAAGGTGAACTCAGCATCCCACATTTACTGGTGGTTTTGAGCCCGCAAAGCCAGCCTCTTGAGCACTCCTAATGAGTGCACGACACCGTCCACCAGAGCCTCTACGTCGACTGACCCATCCTTGTCGACGATCTGCTCTTGGTAGACCTCCTCTGAGCACTCTGGGGCGTCCCCAGGGTCCTGCCCCTAGCACCGCACCAACACCTCAAGATGAGAAGCACTGGGGCAGGGTGGCAGACCCCTGGACGGGCCCTCTTAGAGTCGCTCCAGGGCCGCCTCCAGAAACGATGCCGAAGGTTGCAGCGGAGCCTTTACCTTCAGCGATTGCGTTAGGGGGAGGTGATCTCCTCGGAGCCAGCTCGGCCCTCGTCGGCGGCGTTGGCCTGCCCTACAGAAGGAACCTCCCCTCGAACTGCGTCTGTGGCACCCGTGGCGGCTGTCGACTCTTGATCTCCCGCAATAGCGGGAGACCCCCGAGGTCCTCCCTCCTCAGTCTCGGCCGTTTGCTCGGCTTCGTGATGCTCCAGCCGCGGCCACCGCTTCTGTTCAGCCCGCAATGGGGCCTTGGGGCGTGGACGCCCCCACTCGCTCCTCTGAGGAGCTTTCATTAGACTGGTCACTGACTATGACCAGCCCCAACTTGGAGAATACCCCTTCCTTCGATAGGGGTCTCGTTTCTATTACAGACTGCGGCCTTGTCTGTTCGGCCGCCTTCGTCAGCTTTCGCTTTTTCCGCATCTGAAGCTGGGGAACCTCCTCTTCCTCCTCTTCCTCTTCGGCTTCCTCCTTGGCCACTGGCTGCGCTGCCTTCTTCGACGCCACCTTTTCCCCAGACTTCCTCTTGAGATGTATCGACGGTGGCCTCATTTCGGGGGCCTAGGGACTGGTCGGGCACCGCTCCTCGGCTATTGTGGCGGGAACATCCTTGTTCACGTAAACTAGGCAGGAGGTCACGGCGATCTGCTTGGCATAATTCTCCATGGCCTCCTGGTCCCGACCAGCGGCCAACTCTTCAACGCCTGCACAAGGAAAAGGCAGTCAAAAGGCAGCCACCTGATAGGCCCAAGGCATGGAGTGTGGTCAAATACTTACTCCATGGTCGGCTCAGACCATGTTTAACAAGTGCAAACTCCGTCAAGAAATCTTCGGCATTCCGCACTGACGCCAGGTTCAGGCTATCTAAGGCCTTAGCCTCGTCCTGGATCAGGAAGGGGTAGGAATTCTTCCGGGGCATCCGAACTCGAGTGGGGAACCCCCACTCCGGTGCATCTTCACGGCGGCCGGCGAAGAAGATGTGATGCATCCAACCTTTGTTGTTGGAATGTTTCTTCCCGAAGTTGATTTGCATCCTATTCAGGCGGTGTTTGGTGTAGCAAACGCTTTCTCCGAACAGCAGTGCGGACGCGAGATTGAATTGTGCCCGGAAGACCTCTGTTGAGCCCTGCACTCCCCTGAGCTTGCGGACGATGCAGAACACACAAATCGTCGGCCAGGAATTTGGGGTCAGCTGGATGGGTGCGACCCCCCATGTGTTCAGCAGCGCCCTCGCCACTTCCGGCAACGGTAGCCGGAACCCTACTTCTAGAAGATCCAGGGAGAGGGCAAAGCACCCTGGTTTGTTCACCAGGTAAGACTCCTCCTCCTTGGCCATGACGATGTTGTATTTGTCGTCGATCCTGAACCGCTCGCAGAGGGCTTCTTAGGAGCGGTACTTCGGCTCCCGGGCCGCCATCGGTGCTGTCCCACTCGCTCCGGCAACTGTGACGCTCTTTCCTTTCTGCGACATGGCTGGTGGAGGAAGAGGAAAGCGAAGGAAGAGAAGAGGGAAACCAGCGGGACGGACAGAAGATGAAGACCCCAGAGACGAAGAAGAGTGGAGAAGAAAGGATTTTCGAGGGCGTGAGCCCCACCTTCACCCCACCTCTTCCTTATAAGGAAGAAGGGGCGTGGAATTCGAAAAATTAGAAGCAGCGTTTCCCTCGCTTCCAACGACCCGTTCGAATGTATGGTGCAAGCTTCGCCACTCGACATGACATCACCACCATCATGAGGATTGCTGTCACCGAGGGGAAATGTCAAACGGCGTCCCCCTGGCGCTGTTTGCACCGCCAAGGTCAACATCGCATTTAATGCGAGTGACGTCTGAGCAGACCTCCGCTCTCAAGTGCCGCGATCCTCGCGCCAACATGAGAGCGTGGGGGGCAAGTGCTGAGGCTATTTCTAGCCTCCTCGGCCCACGGGCCCATCAAGGCCCTGTATGGCCCATTTTCGACCCATCCAGATGCTAGGGCTCCGGCCTTTAAGCCACGTGTCTTCGGACAGCTTTCGAACACATTACGGCAACCCAAGGCATTCCAGGGTCCCCCAAGGGTGGTCTCCGAGCACCCCCCAGCCTGTTCAGTCCGGGCTTGGCCTACCGAACAGATTCTGCTCAAAGCACGCTATGGCCCCACCTGTACGGGCAATGCCTCCGGACACGGAACATACATCCCAGCCACCTAGCAAGCTGCCTGTTCGGTACCTCCCGACCAAGAAGGGTAGAGAAGTCCCTTCACCTCCTAGCAGCGGTTACCACGGCAGCACCGTACGCGCCCACGATCAAGGGGAGCATTAACCACAAGGCCCCTCAACAGGCGCCACAATGTGTAACTCCTCACTAAGGATGCCAACCGACGCGCCCTTTCCGGCGTCATCAATGGGTGACACGTCCAACCTCTTCTGAACCTTCGCCTATAAAAGGCGCAGATGATTCCCATGCAAAGGTACGCAACACTAGCCATATACACACCTCCGCACGGGGCACACACCAGCGAACCCTTCTTCTTCAAGCCTTTCTACAGTCATTTGACTTAGGCATCGGAGGGTTCCCCCCGGTTCTTCAACCGGGCCCCCCTGATCCTGTTCTGATTTTTGCAGGCTACAGTCCGCACCGGCGATCGTCTCTCTTCATTTCTTAGTGGAGGCCCATTTGGCTCCGGCCCAAACAGAAAAACACCACCACAGTTTCGTACCAACCCAACCCTAGGCACTTCTCTGGAGCTATAAGAACGAGAAGAAAAAGGTCTGAACGTGGAGAGCAAGGTGCAGGAAGCTAGGAACAAAGGAGAAATTTCATTCTTCAACTTTCCAGCCCTAGGATCTTAAAAACGTGAAAGGTAGGCAATCTCTCAAGCACAAATCAATTAAGTTTGGCCATAGGTAGCTCATGTATCCATCTTTGAAAGCCCCATGTTTTCCCCAATTTTCATCATGCCTATTGGGAGTATGTCATGCTCCAATCCTTGTGCTATACATGTACCCAAACCTACTTGTTTGCTTCCAATCCATGCGTACACTTGATCTCATGCCTTGCAATTTTTATCATAGTTACTGCATGATGTTAGGGTTCGAATGATTCTATTTTGCCCAATTTTCATTATGTATCCTTTGCGAATTAAATCGATTTCCAACTCTGTGCATGTTTTAGGTCACCAAAATGTAACCTAATTAAAGCATGCCCAATCCAGGCCTAATTTCTAATCACTCGTTCCTGTTGATACATCTACATGTCTAGTTTCGTTTAAAACTAGTTTCAAGATTTTAGAACATTCCTACGATTTTATACGGATTTTTAAATAACCCTGTATCATGCCGTGGAGGGATGGACCGAAGCTTAAATGGGGCTATTTTCCCCATTTGGGCTCGGCCCGCCTTTTGAAATTGCGACGGCCCGACCCATCGCGATATTAGAAGGGTCGCGACCGGCCAGACCGCCGCGTCATGAACACGACGGCCTGAGCCATTGCAGTTTCTGCCGCAGACCATGAGCCGGCCTGGTTGAGCAGAACGCGCCCAGACCGTCTGTCGCGACATGAAACACGACGGGGACCCCCATAGCGATTTCTATATTGCAACCAGAACCCTGAATTTTTTTATATCCCTATTACTTAAGCCATTTAATCCCTGTTTAACCTTAATTATGCACTGTCATGAACAATATCGATCTTTATTAATATTTTGTATTAATTACATTAAATCCATTAATTAAAATGGCTATGTGCACGATTATTCATGCTCTCATGATTTCTTTACACTTGCACACACTAAACATTAATAATTGTCATGAGACCCTATTAAATTACTCAATAATCTATCTGATAATTAAGTGTAGTTATTTACTAAATCTCCCAATTAATTTAATAACACTTGTGTTCATTTTATTCGCGTGCTTTGTACACTGTTATCGCGTCCCTCTGCCTTCGAGCACTCAAGGCAAGACGGACACTTGTTTTTACACCCTTCTTGCTTGACATGGACCACCTCTCCATTGGGAATACTCCTAACAGGATCAGGGACTCCTTGTTAAGGCCTCCGTAAGTCTTCTTGGCTTTGGCGGACGTCCATTTCCGACAAGCTGGTTGTACCATTAAAACCCTTTACACCCTAGGGATCAACATGATCCAACAGCCTTAGTGTGTTCTCTCTTACCTTGAGATCATGCCGGACCTCTGTTCTGTGTCATGGCATGGCTAGTGGGCGGACGTGACTTCTACCGGACTGTCGGCACACGACCTAGTGCTGTGCAACTGTTACTATCGCCTGCTTATCGTTGTTTTACGAATATGTCACTATCTCAACTACTATCTCTATACTCTCATCTGTTCACATTCTCTCTACACTCTTGTCTATTCGTCAGTTACTCTCATCTATTCTTGGTACTCTATTTGGCCATACAATTGATTGTCTAAGATAAGAAATATGACTATGCCAGGCAATAGGGCCCGATCTGGTCCTGGGAGGAGCGCCCGAAAAGTGCTATTTGCCCATGAGAGTTAAATGATCAGGATGTCGGCTTACATCTAGTGCCATTATACTATCAAGATTTAATCTATGACAATCAATCAATACAAAGTTCTATCTATATAAGTGCTATCGTTACTAGTGCACCGTTGTGCAACTTTACGTGCTATTTCGTTACATGGCCAATCCGTTATCATGCTTGTTGTGCTATACTCTCATGAACGTGCCATTGTTCTTGTTATCATCGTTCTCTTTTCTATACAAGACTATTCTCTCTAGTTATCCTACCTTATAAGACATTAATCACTTAAATTATGCCTGTTTATATGAGATATTAAGTCCTACTGAGCGTTATCGCTCACCCTATGCTATTTGTTATATGTGTTTCAGGTGATTCTGATGGAGACTACCACACTCATGAGGAACGGAACAAGGAGGAGCAGGAGTGACCAACATTTCGTCAACCCGTACTTATTAGTAGTTAGTTAGTCAATATGTATTAGTTTGGATTTGAATAAAGTGCTATGGGCCCTAGTTTTGGCTCTGATTAGTGAATGTAATAGTTAGTTGATGAATTATTAATGAAGTTGGATTACATTGGCTTTATTCCAATGGTGTAATGGTTGGATGTTTATTTATCGCTCTTTACTATTTAAATAAATGTAATTCCGCTCCGATATTCTGCGTCGGGATGTTACAGTTTTGTAGTATCAGAGTCTAGGTTGTTCTTAAGTATAGGATGATCTAGGTTTGACCTGTCTCGACTAAGAGTCTAATTTCATACCTATGTGAGAGATGGTTAGAGCCATGGGTAATAAGTTAAAATAAACTCACACACGCACAAACTTAGTGCAACCTCGATATCTTACATTAAACTTTTCTCTTGAAGGAACTTAAGACATTAGCAATGGCAGCGGAGCATGCACAACTCCGTGACATGCAACAAACTATTCAAGAGCTCACTCGAGCTCTACTTCAAGCTGCTGGAGTTGGTGGTTACCGTGGAGCTGGAGATTTGTACATGAATTTCCACAACTTGAACCCACCTCATTTCAGTGGGACCACTGATCCCAACGAGGCAGAAAATTGGCTAAAGGAAATTGAACGTATTTTCCGCGTCATGTAATGCGCGGATGGGGATAAATTATTGCTAGCAACATTTCAGCTTGAAAGGGACGCCCGTGCGTGGTGGGAGTCCGTAGAGGCCACCAAGGCCGATGCACAATTTACCTGGGATGAATTCAAGGAGCATTTCAACTCCAAATACTTTTCTGAAAGAGTTCAAGAGAGGAAGGCCTCAGTGTAGTACCCCGAAAAATTCATTAATTCGAAAATATAGATAAATTAAAATTTATCAATTAATAAATACAAACTAATTAAAAAGGTACGCATCATTATTGCATGCGTAAAAACCCATATACAAATGTCGTAAAAATAGTAGCTATACTTTAAATAATATTACCTAATGACCCATCAAGAAATTTGGACATAGAAAAATTATTTAGACCAAGTTTAAGAATTTATGCGACTTATTAGCGTAATTAAGGAATAAGTCGGAGAACCCATTATGTTATGAGCTAAAGTGAATTAAAAATCAAAATAAACATGTGGGTAGACTTTAAACAATATGGGTTGATAGCCCATTAGGATGATTGGACTAATAGACAATCTTGGCCCATGAATAAATTCTTTAATAAAAAGATAATTAAGACCCATTAAGTAAATGGGTTGTACAATTGAGCCATATTTAAGTATTGGGCCTAGAGCAAGAGCCCAATTAGTGGATCAAGGTTAGAAATATCAGGATAAATAATATTAAATTAAATTGAAATAAGAAAACCAATTGAATAAATATGTCAAATAGAATTAAATTAGAATAAAGGGTGAATAAATAGAATTAAACTAAAACCCATTAAGCTAAATTAGTAATGTGTTTTACTAATGGTCCTAACATAAATTGTTGGGCCCAAATATGAAGAGCTCATCATGAGATGGGAGATAATTAAGCCAAATTCGGAGTTAATTAATAAAAAAATTAAATAAGGATAAGATAAATACTGAAAAGTGTTATAAATATCCTAAAAAGAGTCCTAATCCTATCCTAACCCATTGCCCACGGATTTAGACTTCTCCCCAAGCCTATTAGGTAGATAAATGCAAGAAAGAGGGGGATAAATATAGAAATTAAGAGTTTGAAGGGAACGAGGAGTTTTAAGAAAGTTGGACTCTTAAACAACCTAATAGACCTCTAATTAATGTCTACCAAGCCCCATTTTCATTGCTGGAGCTCTGGAGAACGAAGGAGGAGGCTGAGGACGAGGAGAGCAAGGACGAAGGAGGCTTGGAGCAAGGAGGACTTGGAAAATTCGTCGCCCCAAACCCTAGGAACCTTACAGCGCAAAACGATGGGCAATATCTCAAGCACAAATCGTGAAATTTTAACCCTAGGTAGCCCACATGATCCTCTTTGAAAGCCCCATGATTTCCCTATTTTTCGTGGCTCCATGAAGGAGTATTAAATGTATCAATCCCTGTCAACTCCATGTACCCGAACCTTCATAATTGCTCTCAATCCATGTGTGTGCATGATCCCATGTTCTAAAATTAATCTCATAAATACTACATATTGTTAGCTTTCAAACGCCCCTATTTGCCCTAATTCATCTTGTATCCGCTACCAATTAAATCATTTTTCCATGACTATGCATGTTTAGGTCACCGAAATGCAACCTAATTAAAGCATGCCTAAACTTTCTCTATTTTTGAATTAATCATTCATGTTAATAGATCTATGAGTCTACTTTCATTTAAAACTAGTTTCACAATTTTTGGATCATCGTCCGATATGGATTTTAGAAGAACTCTGTGTCAAGTAAGGGAGGGAAGGACCTAATTCAGAAAAGGGCTAAACCCTTTTTCTGGGTCGGGCCGCCTCTCTGAAGTCGCGATGGCCCGACCCGTCGCGACCTCAGAGGGGACGCGGCCGGCCGGACCACCACGATATGAATGTGTCGGCCCGTGCCGTCGCGTTCTCACCCCCGAACCGGGCCAGGCTGGCCGGTTCGACTATCGCGCCAGGTCGCCCCGTCGCGACTTGAATCGCGACGGGCTCCCCCGTCACGTTCTTAAAATTTCTTCCGGAACCTAGTTTTGCTTATATACCCTTACTCTAATTGCTATTTAACCATTGTTTAGCCTCCATTAAATACTGTTATGAATATTCGATCTGAATAATTATTAATGGGCAATAATTATATAAATCTAATTAATTTAAAAGCTATGTGCACAATCCATTATGCTCTCTTGATTTCTTACACTTGCACACACTTAACAATCATGTTTGCCATGAAACCCTATTAAATTACGCAATAATGTATCTGGTAATTTAGTGAAATAAATTACTAAATCCCCTATTTAAATAATTTCACTTGTCTTCGTTTTACTCGCGCGTTTTATATACTGTTACTGCTTCCCTCGGCCTTCGAGCACTCGAGGCACGATGAACCCTAGTTTTCTACACACTCCCTTGGCATGGACCACCTCTCCACCGGGAATACTCCCGACTGGGCCAAGGACTCCTTGTCAAGGCCTCCGTAAGTCTTCTTGGCTTTGGCGCACGTCCTTAGCCGACGAGTTGGTTGTACCTTAAAACCCGTTACACCCTTAGGGATCAGCATGATCCAAACGACCTTAGTGTGTTCTCTCTTACCTTGTGATCACGCCGGACCGTCTAGCCTGTGTTCATAGCACAACTAGTGGGCGGTTGTGACTTCTACCAGACTGTCGGCACCCGACCTGGTGCCGTGCAACTGTTACTATCGTGGTTTAATGACGTTTCACGTTTATAGCCCTATCTCATCTACTATCTAGTTACTCTCATCTGTTCACTTTCACTCTATACTCTCATCTATTTTGTTTATTACTCTCATCTCTTCTTGGTACTCTATTTGGCCATTAAATTGATTGTCTAAAATAACAAACAGTGCTATATGCCAAAGCAATAGGGCCTAGTCTGGTCCTGGGGAGAACACCCAAAGAGTGCCATTTCCTCGCGAGGGTAACGTGATCAGGGTGTGTACGGCATGCACCCAGTGCCATTTAATAACAATCACAATTTAATTTATGACAATCAATCAATCATTTTACTATGATCTCTGGGTTGACATGATGCTCGATCAGGGAAGTGCTATTGCACCTTTGTGCAGACGTTACATATTCTTTCACTATATGGCCAATCCTTTATCATGCTAGTTTTGCAATTATTCTTTTTGAATGTGCTATCGTTCTCTTACTATCGTGTGCTATCACTCTCTCGACTATACTTGATAGTTCTCTATAGTTATCCTGCCTGATAAGACATTAATCACTTAAAGCATGCATGTTTACATGAGATATTAAGTCCTACTGAGCGTTATCGCTCACCCTGCGCTATTGTTGTATGTGTTTCTGATAAGTCGGTTGATGACCCTACGCACACCAATGGGAATGGACTGGAGTGATGAGCGACCAGGAGTCATAGCGATGGAGTGTCCTTACTACCTTAGAGTTTAGTTAGATATTTGCTTAATTATCCTTTCCAAATGTGATGATGTTATTGAGCCCTATGTTTTGACTCAGAATTAGTGGTTGTAATAGTTTAGGTGATTTATCAATAAAATAAGGAGTTTATTATAATTATTGTTCATTAGTTGCTCCGATATTTACGACTGTACGTGTAATTATCGTTACTATACACGTTGTTCATGCCTCCCCGATTTATTCTGCTGCTAAATTGGCGGGGCATGACACTCAGAATTTTCTACACTGAAGCCGAGGAACCTTACTGTCGCTAAATATGAAGCGCAATTTTATCGGTTGGCACGATATGCCAATCACCTTATAGGCACTGAGAGAATGAAGGCAAAACACTTTCTCAACGGGCTCAGGCCCGCATATATCACCCAACTTGCACCCACCCCTGGACATTTAGACCTATGCAGAAATGGTCAATAAAGCTCAGTTACTGGAGGATGAGACCGACCTCACTGATCGCATCAAGGGTAGAATGGTCAAGAAAGAACATACATCAGGATCTTCGAGAAAGCCCACCAACGGAAAGAAAATGCCGTTAAGCATTACCGACGGGCCAAGCCAAGAGCGGAAGCCCAAGGTCTTCACCCCCTCTGCCCCTAACAAGCCTCGATGCAAGCACTGTGACAAGCTGGGTCACACTGCCGAAGAATGCTGGAGGAGGGTAGGTACATGCCTACGATGTGGGAGTCGAGAGCATCGTATTCCCAACTGCCCAATGCTTAAAGAAAATGAGAAGCGTCCTGTGGTACCAAAGAAGCCAGGTAGACTCCATGAAGTTCAAGAAGTAGAAAATACCGAGGAAGGCAGAGTTGTGGAAGGTACCTTACCAATTTTTTCTCAATCAGCATTTGTTTTGTTTGATACTGGCGCAACACATTCATTCATATCACAAGCATTTACTGACACATTAAATGTTAAACCTGTATCTATGGGAACTGAATTATCTGTTACAACCCCACTGGGCGAGAAAACCCAACTGAACAAATATTTTCCATTAGCTGATGTGAAGATTGGTGAACTAAATCTAAGAGCTGATCTGATTTGTATGCCCATGGAGGGCTACGATGTCATATTGGGAGCCGAATGGTTGTCCACTTATGGGGCTATTGTAGACTGTAGAAGAGGGAAAATCTCCTTTAGTGAATTCCCTAAGCTGACCGTTACGGGATGTCGACACAAGAGGCACTTGTCTCTCGTCTCTGCTTTTAAGGCACATAACATGATAAGAAAGGACTGTGTGGCATTTCTTGCCGCCATAGTAGTTGAAACGAAAGCACCCAAGATAGCTGACATACATATAGTGCAAGAGTATCTCAACGTGTTCCCCGATGAGTTTCCAGACATTCCACCTGAGCGAGAGGTAAATTTCTCAATTGATCTTACTCCTGGAGCGACACCGGTGTCACGTCAACCCTACAGAATGTCCCTACAGAATTGAAGGAATTGAAGGAACAATTAATGGAGTTGTTGGGAAAAGGCTTTATCAAACCAAGTATTTCTCCTTGCGGAGCACCTGTGCTGTTTGTCAAGAAGAAGGATGGATCTATGAGATTATTCATTGATTATAAGCAGTTGAATCAGCTGACCATCAAGAACAAATACCCTCTGCCTCCTGTCGATGAATTGTTTGATCAAATATCAGGAGCTAAATACTTTTCTAAGATTGACCTTAGATCGGGATATCATCAGATGAGAATTAAGGATGCGGATATTTACAAGACAGCTTTCAGGAGCAGGTACGGTCATTATGAATTTGTAGTCATGCCTTTTGGAGTAACCAATGCTCCTGCAGCTTTTATGCAATTGATGAACAGCATATATCGAACATACCTCGACAAGTTTGTCGTGGTCTTTATTGATGATATTCTTATATACTCCAAGACTAAGGAAGAGCATGAGGAGCATCTGAGGATCGTTCTGCAGGTCTTGCGCGACAACAAACTCTACGCCAAATTGAGCAAGTGTGAATTCTGGCTCGAGGAGGTGTCATTTCTAGGCCATGTCATATCAAGAGATGGTATAATTGTTGATCCTTCCAAGGTTGAAGCTGTACTCAACTGGGAATGACCGACAAATGCCACTGAGATCAGAAGATTTCTTGGACTGGCTGGCTACTACAGGCGGTTCATAAAAGACTTCTCCAAAATAGCTGTACCTCTTACTCGCCTTACGCGAAAAGAGAACCCCTATGTCTGTAGAAAGAAATGTGAGAAGAGCTTTCAGACACTGAAGCAATGCTTGACATCTGCACCTATCCTCGCACTACCATTCGAGGGCGAAGGATTCTCAGTCTACACTGATGCATCTGGAATCGGTCTAGGCTGCGTGCCAATGCAGAATGAGAAGCTGCGTGCCAATGCAGAATGAGAAGGTGATAGCCTATTCATCAAGACAGTTGAAGCCTCATGAGGTTAATTACCTTGTCCTTGACATAGTACTAGCTGCTGTGGTGTTTGCACTTAAGATATAGAGGTATTATCTCTATGGAGAATAGTTCATTGTCTATTCTGATCATAAGAGCCTCAAGTACCTATTTTCCCAGAAGGAGCTCAATATGCGACAAAGGAGATGGCTGGAATATCTGAAGGACTTCAATTTTAATATCCAATACCACCCTGGCAAAGGTAATGCAGTAGCTGATGCACTTAGCAGGAAGCCTGTGGCGTCCTTGTCTTGTTTAATCATGGGCGAGATGCAATTACTTAAGCAATTCGTTAGTCTAGATCTAAACATTGAGCAGAGAAGTGATCAGTGTTAGTGGCCAACCTTAGAGCTCAACCCAACATCTTTGTTGAGATCAAGGAGCAACAAGCTAACAATCCATTTTTAATCCAACTCAAAGAAACCCTAGCAGACTGACCAGACTTCTCCATCACGGAGGACAGAAGGTTTTATTTCAAAGAAGGACTTGTGTACCCGACAATGAAGAGTTGAAAAGGAAACTGATGGATGAAGCCCATAAGACAAAGTATACAATTCACCCAGGCGCAACCAAGATGTACCAAGACATGAAAAGGTCATTTTGATGGCCCAACATGAAGCGTGAGGTGGCTGAGCATGCCGCGCACTGCCTCACATGTCAATAAGTGAAAGCAGAACATTGATGTCCTGCGAGTGTACTCAGACCTCTGGACATATACCAGAATGGAAATGGGAAAGCATCGGAATGGATTTCATCATGGGTTTACCCTGAACTCATGGTGGACTCGATGCTATTTGGGTCATAGTAGACCGATTGACTAAATCCGCACATTTCCTCGCAATCAAAAGTACTGGAGTGTGGATGTACTAGCTGCTCTTTATGTGAAAGAGATAATAAGGTTACATGGAGTTCCTGTGTCCATAGTCTTAGATCGTGACCCCAGATTCACCTCTACATTTTGGAAGGGACTTCAGACCGTACTAGGCACCAAACTAAATTTCAGTACAACATTCCACCCACAGACAGATGGGCAGAAGGAAAGAACAAATCAAATTGTGGAAGATATGCTACGTGCATATACTATAGATTTTCAGGGGTACTATAATGAACAATTGTCACTGATAGAATTCGCCTACAATAACAGTTACCAGGCCAGCATCAAGATGGCATCGTTTGACGCCTTGTATGGTAGAAGCTATAGATCACCTGTCTGCTGGAATGAAGTAGGTTAACCACAATGGTTGGGACCAGACATGGTGCAGAATACTAGCAGGGATATACAGATCATCAGGGACAGGATTAAAATAGCTCAGTCCAGGTAGAAGAGCTATGCTGACAAAAGAAGAAGGGATCTGAAATTTCAAACTGGAGATCATGTATTGCTCAAGGTATCCCTGACCTGAGGATTTCAAAGGTTTGGGATGAAAGGCAAGTTGAGGCCAAGATTCATAGGTCCATTTGAGGTACTGGAAGGAGTTGGCGAAGTGGCATATCGTTTGGCATTACCTCCTCAGTTTTCCACAGTACACAATATTTTTCATGTATCTATGCTGAGGAAGTATCTGTACGACCCATCACATGCAATCAGCTACGACGATATAGTTCTAAACAAAGATATGACCTATGAAGAGAAGCCAGTGAGAATATTGGACAAGAAGATTCAACAGCTCCGGAACCGACCCATATCTGTGGTAAAGGTGCTATGGAGAAATCACGAAGTCGAAGAGGCCACATGGGAACCCGAAGCAACAATGCGACGGAATTACCCAGAACTATTCAGTAAGTCATTCTTCCTCTTACGATCTTATGAATTTGGGGACCAAATTCTTTTTAAGAGGGGGAGGATGTAGCAACTCTAATTTTTAAATTGTGACAAATAATATTAAACTAAACTAAAATAAGAAATTAATTGAATAAATATGATAAATAGATTTAAATTAGAATAAAGAGGGAATAAATTGAATTAAAGGGAATTAAACTAAAACCCATTAAGCTAAATTAGGAAATGGGTTGTACAAGTGGTCCAAACATGTATGAATGGGCCCAATTGTAAGGAGCCCACCTTTGGATGGGAGATAATTAAGCTAAATTCGTACAAAAAATAGTAATTGTGAGGGCGTTTTCCTATTTGGGCTAAAAGCCAAACGGGCCTCCACTTGGAAGAGGGAAGACGATCACCGGTGCGAACAGATGCCGGTAAAATCAAAACCAGATCAGGGGGCCCGGTTGAAGAACCGGGGAGAACCCTCCGATGCTTAAGTCAGAGCGGGACTAAAAACTTTGAAGGCACAGGGGTTCTTGTGTGTGTTGCGCGAGGGCAGTGTGTGTAAGATCATGTATGTTTGCATGGAGATCACCTGGGCCTTTTATAGGCGAAGGTGTCGAAGGGGTAAGCGGAAACGTCCCCCCGACGATTATCGAAAAGGGTGCGCCAGTTGACACCCTTGGAGGGGAGTCATGCATTGAGGCGCCCTTTGAGGGACCCTGCAGTTAACACACCATTTGATCGTGGGGTGCGTGCCGCGTCGTGGGTGTAACTGTCGCTGATTGGGGATGAACTTTACCGCTCCTCATGCTTGGGAGGTATCGAGCAGGGGGACTGCTCGGTCACTGGACCGCCTGCTCGGTGCTTGGAGTTGACGAAGTTGAGGCATGCTTCGAGTTAGTGTTGTTCGGCAGGAGATGCCTGGGCCACATAGGCTACAGGGTGTCCGGAGATCACCCCTGGGGCCTGAAGATGCCCTGCTCAGGGCTCCTGCTCGGAGTCAGCAGGCTGCACTCGGGGATGCGTGGCGCCTGCGAGGAGTGCCGTGTAGGGCTGTACTGGACCATGATGGGCCCTAGGGGTCTAGGTGGTTAGAAATAGCCACCACACTTGCCCCCCAAGCCCTCGAGTTGGCTCAAAAACCGAAGCACTCGAGGGCGGAAGTTTGCTCGAACGTCTTTCCGGCATTTAATGCAATGCCAACCTCGGACATGCAAACGGCGGTGAGGCAATGTCGTCCGACGTTCCTCCTCGAGGTGAGATGAAATCTCATGATGAACGGGCGACGTGTCAGGCCAGGAACTTCATGCGGTACACCCAAATGTTCTCTTGGAGCGGGGGAAACGTCGTTTTGGCTCCTCGAATTTCATGCCACCTTTCCCTTATAAGTGAGAGGTGGGGCGAAGGCGGGAGCCCATACCTTCCACCCATTTCGAAAAAGCTCTCTTGCCCCCCAAGCCTTTTCATCATCTTCTTCTTCGTGTTCCTCCGCCACCTCCTCCGTTTGCCGTTTCTTCTACCTCCGGCGTTGGCATCCAAGGGAAAGGCTACCGTGGTTGCCGAAGTGAGCGGCGTGACGCCGGTGGGAGCTCGAGGGCCAAGGTGCTACCACTACGAAGGCCTCCGGGAGCGCTTTTGGATCGGCGATGATTACGAAATCGTCATGGCGAAGGAGGAGTCGCACTTGGTGAACAAGTCAGGTTGCTTCGCCCTCTCCATCGACCATATGGAAGCAGGGTTCCGGCTGCCATTGCCGGAAGTGGCGAAGGCGCTGCTGAACAGATGGGGAATCACGCCCATCCAACTCACACCAAATTCACGGAGGACAATATGCATCTTCTACATCGTCTGCCGACTTCGGAAGGTTCGCGGCTCGGTGGAGGTCTTTAGGTCTCAGTTCGGTCTCACGGCCTCGCCAACTAGGACTAGTGTTTATTATTCCAAGCATCGCGCAGACAGGATGCAGATCGCCCTGTCGAAGAAGCTTTCCAACAACAAGGGTTGGATGCACAGACTTTTCTTCGTCAGGCGTCGTGACGGTGCGCTGGAGTTTGGGTTTCCGACCAGAATCTAGACGCCAAGGAAGGAAGCTTATCCCTTCTTAATCCAAGACGAGGCAAAGGCTTCAGATAGCCTGAACCGAGCTGCCGTGCAGAACGGCGACGGTTATCTGACGGAATCCAACTCGTCGAGCATGGTTTAAGCAGACCATGGAGTAAGTATTCAAACGTGTCTCGCTTGTTGGTTCGTCAGGGGGCTGTTTTCTGATGATTTCCTTTTTTGTTTGCCAGCTGCTGAGGAATTGGCTGCTGGTCGGGATACGGAGGCCATGGAGGATTACACCAAGAAGATAGCTGTCACCGTGCACCTATTATATGAAGGTGACGATGTTGTTGCCGTGGTGAGGATTCCCACTGCGGTGAGGGTTCCCACTGTGGTGACAACCGCAGTTGTGGCGCCGTCCATAACCATGGGGCAGCCCGTGCCTAGTCCTCGGGTCCCCAAAGAGAGGGCCAAAAAGATCCGGCTGAAGAATAAGGCCGCAAAGGTGGCGGTGCGACCCCTGGTCAAAGAAATGGAAGCAATAGGCGAATCTCCGACTAGGAAGAAGGGGCCGGCAACAGACAGGCAGTGGTCAACTGCGGAAGACGCCGAAGAAGGAGAGGCGAAAGACCAGCCTCGGGCGCCGAAGAGGAGGAGTCTAGTAAAGAATACGCACCAAGCGGGCGAAGATGAGGCCGAAGAAAAAGCCGAAGAAGAGGCCGAAGAAGAGGTGGCTCCGCAACTTGTAACGCGGCGGCGGTGTGAAGTCGAAAGGACAGCCGAACAGACCAGGCCGTAGATTATGGGACAAACACGGCCCCCATCAAGGGAAGGGGTCTATTTCGAGTTCGGACTCGTCATGGTGAGCGACGGGTCCGAGAGCTCCACTGGGGAGCTAGCGAGGGCATCAACGCCTCAAGGCCCTGCTGAAGGGCGAGTTGAAGAGGAAGCTGCGGCGAGGGCTTCAAACACTACAGCCGCCGTGTAGACCGCGGCGGAAGGCAAAGCCGTCGCCAAACAAGGACCGGCCTCCAGAGGGGCCAACGAGGTGGCCCAAGAAGTGGGCGTGCCAGAGGAGAGCACGACCCTCTATCCCCCCAACGCAGCATCAGTCGAGATTCCAATGCAGACGGCTGCTGCGGGTTCTCATGAGGCCGAGGGGACGGTCGAGATTGAGGAGGGAGGACCTAAGGGGCCCCCTGCCCCCACGGAAAGCACTGAGAGGGCGACTGCAGCGGGCGTCTTTGAGGCGGTCGGAGGGGAGGAGACTGTTGCTGGGCAGACCGACACCGCCGTGGAGGCCCGAACTGCCTCCGAAGATGACGCCTTCTGCTGTCGAAATCGCTGAAGGCGAAGGCCCTTTTTCCGCCATCAGTGTCAGCACTAGAAGCAGCCCTGAAGCACTTTGAAGGAAGTACAGCCAGAGACCCCCCCCGCGTCCCTCCACATCACAGCTGGAAGTGCTGGCGCGATGCCGGGGGTTAAGTCTGGAGGGCACTCCCGAAGGCTCAGGGGAAGTCTACCGGGAGAGGAGCCGCGCCGAGGAGGAGACCGAAGAGGACGTCGACGTAGAAGCGCTATCGGCTAGCATTTTAAAATCGATGGCCGTGCTGAAGTAGCTTACCATGCAAGGCCGAAACCACAAGCAGATGTGGGAGGCTGAATATGCATTCTGCAAGGAGCTCGAAGCGCAGCACCAAGCCCAGCGAGCAGCGCTACAGAAGCAAGTGGAAAGCTTGCGAATGGCGTTGCGTGCCTCCGAGCTGGAACTGGAGGTTGCTCGGGCAGAGAAGGAGGCACTTTCCAAAGTGCTAGCCGAAGCCGAGACGTGAGGTGTCGCCAAATATAAAGCGGGGCCAGACTTCAAGGAAGACTTGGAGCAATACGACGCACTTTGCTACAAAATAGGCCTTAGCACTGGAGAGGAGTGCGGTCGGTCATCGGCCACCACTGAATACGCTCACGAAGCATTTGAGACGGCCGTAAAGGAGTGCAGGCGAATAACCCAGGACTCGTGGCTAGACGGAGTGCGGTTCATGCACTTTCGTTCAGGGCGTATGTCCCATAGGAGCGATGATGTCGGGCCCTCCAAGCAAGCTTCGTAGTTGCATCTGTTTGTCTTCTTTTTTTTGTGTAGCTCGGGATTTCCGAGCTTCTGTAAGAAAAGGAATTTTAATGAATCTCTTTTTGAGTGAGTGGCTTCACTTTTCCTATCTTCTTTCCCTTGCTATTGTTCTGTCCGAATAGAAATTTGTCGACCGTTTTAAAGGGTTCGCAATTACCGAACAAGTCATTTGGAACAGCAAGAAAGTTCCGACCAGGGGTGTTATGCGGAATGCTTTATGTTTGGTAGCATCGCCTCGGTCCTTTTGAGCTAAAAAAGCTCTAAACAAGGATAGCTCGGATACCAGTACAAGTCAGTCGAAAGAACGGGAAGAAGAGAAGTAGGATGCCGAATAGGAGGCTTTTACAAGTAGTAAGCCTTTAGGTTGGAGACATGCCAAGTCCTGGGTATGGCATCGCCACTAAGAGAGGCGAGTTTATAAGAGCCTTTCCCAAGGACTTGAGTGACCTGATAAGGTCCTTCCCATTTAGGGGCGAGTTTTCCAGTCGCCTTTCTGGGATCCGATGCCGAGCAGCGCCGGAGGACTAGATCACCTTCGAGGAAGCGCCGTTCCCGAACTCGGGCATTATAGTATTGCGCGAGTCGTTGCTGATAGGAGACCAGTCGTATGCATGCGTCGCCTTGACGTTCACCGAGCATATCTAGATTCTCTCCTAATGTAAAGTTGTTGGCAGCTTCATCGAAGTGAGTCGTCTGGATGGTTGGGAGAGCTACTTCCAAAGGTACAATAGCTTCAGTGCCATAGGCCAGGTGGAAGGGGGTCTCTCCAGTAGACACTCGTGCTGTTGTTCGGTGGCACCACAAAATGTTAGGGAGCTCGTCGATCCAAGAACTTCCTGCAGCTTCCACCCTTTTGCATATCCCGTGCAGCAATGTCCGGTTGGCATTTTCTACCAAACCGTTTGCTTGGGGATGTGCTACTAAAGTGAAGTGGTTGTAGATGCTAAGCTCAGAGCACTTCTGCTTAAAGAAGGTGCTGTCAAACTGCTTCCCATTGTCAGAAGTGATCACCCTTGGAACGCCAAACCGGCAGAGGATGTTCTTCCATACGAACTTCCATGCGGCTCGCTCGGTGATCGTGGCAACGGGTTCTGCTTCGATCCACTTGGTGAAGTAGTCGATAGCCACGAACAAAAACTTCTTTCGTCCTTGGGCCTCTGGGAAAGGTCCCAAAATATCAATGCCCCACCTAGCGAAAGGGCGAGGTTTGAACAGGGTGTGAAGTTGCTCGGCGGGTTGCTTAATAGGCTGCCCAAACTTCTGGCATTCCGGGCACCTTCTAACGAAGGACAGGCAGTCCTTTTCAAGAGAAGGCCACCAAAATCCTGCCCGGATAATACTGCGTGCCAGGGTTCTACTCCCCAGGTGGCTTCCGCACAACCCCTCGTGAACCTCCTCAGTAGCTAAAAGCACCTCTTCGGGGCTGAGGCATCGCAGAAGAGGCCTTGAAAGGGATCACCGGTACAATTTGCCTTCAATGAGGGTGAACCTCTGAGAACGCAGTCTGATCTTCCGGGCTTCGCTTTGGCCAGGCGGAAGCTCCCCCCGAAGTAGATAGGCCAGGAGAGGGTCCATCCAGCTCGGAGCCAGAGGGCTAGACTCTACGGCCGCTATATCCACACCGGTGCTCGGTGAAGCCAACTCTTCAATGAATATGGAGCGAGAAGGGGCGATGTCACCTGAAGACGCCAACTTGGCAAGTGCATCGGCTCGCGCATTCTGCTCCCGTGGCACGTGTGTCACTTCGAAATAGAGGAGACCCTCTGCTCGGCTTTTGACCTGCTGGAGGTATTGTGCCATGCGGGGCTCCCTTGCCTCAAAGTGTTCGTTCACCTAGCTGGCGACCAACTGCGAGTCACTGAAGACCCGCAGTCACAGAGCTCCAAGGTGCCTGGCCATTCGGATCCCAGACAACAACACCTCGTACTCTGCAACATTGTTGAAGGCAGGAAAACAGAACCTTAAGGCATACTGGAACTCCAGACCCTCCGGAGAGGTGAGCACCTGGCCATCTCTGCTCCTTGTAATGCAGGAGGATCCGTCTACATAGAGCTCCCAAGGGGGCTCATCAGCCAACGGCGGGTCCCGCTCTGCCGGGAGGGTGCACTGCGCAACGAAGTCAGCCAACGCGTGTGCCTTGATAGCCGTCCTTGGACGGTAGCTGATATCAAACTCGCCTAGCTCGATGGCCCATTTGATGAGTCAGCCGGAAGCCTCTGGCCGCTGAAGGATAAGCTTCAACGGCTGGTCGGTGAGGACTGTGATTGAATGGGCCTGAAAGTAGGGCCTAAGCTTCCGCGTAGCTGTGACCAGAGCAAGGGCGAGCTTCTCTGCTCGAGGGTACCTTCTTTCAGCTTGTTGAAGGACCTTGCTGATGTAGTAGACAGGATGTTGTGCTGCCATCTCTTCTCTGATTAGCACTGCACTGATGGAGTGTTCGGTGACCGAAAGGTACACGAACAATAGTTCTCCAAGCACAAGTTTTGAGAGAACAGGTGAGGCCGCTAAATACGCCTTCAGCTCGGTGAAGGCAGCTTCGCAGTCCTCGGTCCACCGTACATGCCCCCCTTATTGTGAGGTGCCCTTGGGGCCTCGTAGCAACCTAAAGAAGTTGAAACTCCTCTCGTCTGCCCGGGACATGAACCGGTTGAGTACAGCGAGGCGTCCAGTGAGCCGCTGGATGTCGCGGACTGTCTTTGGACTGTTCATCTCCAGGATGGCTTGGATTTTCTCAGGGTTGGCCTCTATTCCTCTGTTGGATACAAGGAAACCGAGGAACCTACCCGAGCGCACTCCGAACGTGCACTTAGAGGGGTTGAGCTTCATGTTATACCTTCGTAAAGTTGCAAAAGTCTCTGCGAGGTCGGAGATGTGGTCAGTGCTCGGAAGCGTTTTGACCAGCATGTCGTCGACGTAGACCTCCATATTGCACCCGATCTGATGCTCGAACATCTTGTTGACCAACCGCTGGTACGTCGCACCTGCGTTCTTCAGACCAAAGGGCATCCTGGTGAAACAGTATAAGCCCAGGTCGGTGACGAAGGTAGTGGCGTCTTGGTCTGGGGGATGCATGCTGATCTGGTGGTACCCAGAATATGCATCCAGGAAGCTGAGGAGCTCGTGCCCGGATGTGGCATCTACCAGCTGGTCGATGCGTGGCAAAGGAAAGTTGTCCTTGGGCGTAGCTTTGTTAAGATTTTGTTGTCCACGCATACGCGCCATTTGCCATTAGCTTTACGTACGAGGACCACATTGGAGATCCACCTTGGGTAGTGGGCTTCCCGGAGGAGCCCAACTGTTCGGCTTTTGACGACGTGATCATGGATCATGGTTTGCCATTCTCGGTTGACGGGTCGCCACCGCTGCTGGACCGGTGGAACCTTTGGGTCCAGACGAAGGCGATGCACCATCACGTCCGGAGAGATGCCTGGTAGCTCATCATCCGACCACACAAACACATCTAAATTGGCTAAGAGGAATGCCTTGTAGCGTTGCTGTTCGGCTTCCGGAAGCAGTGAGCCAATATAGAGGACATGCTCGGGGTCGTTATCTATGCGGACCGGAAGTAAATCTTCAGCAGGAGTTCTGTCATGTCCCAATAGCAGCGGAAATATTGAGGCGTAACAGATTAAAACGATAACTAACGAAGCATTTATTACGATATACAAGTTGGCATAATGCCTGAGTGTCTCGGGATACATGAAAAACTATTTAGACAAAGCTCATTAGAACATCTTGGACATACTAAACATGACATGACTAACTAAACTTTATTACAATAAGTAGAGGATCTCTCTCGGCGCACAACCCTGCCCGCTATGTTCAATCTTGATTGTCACCTGAAAAACGTGAGAAAATAGGGATGAGCAAAACTTGCCCAGTAGATTCCTTTAAGTTAAATTCAATCACTAGCAGTATGCATGACAAGATGAAGATTTAAAATAACACGAGAGTTCACGTATTACAGTATAAAAGAACTAACGCTACTAATTGCATATCTCAAGTGTAAAACACATAAACAAGTAAATCGAATAATGAACACGATCACTACTTTTCTCGAGATAAAATCTAAGTTTACCACTGAACACTACCATAACAATCAATTTTCACGAATTTTGAATTGTCAGCCAGATACTATAAACACTTCACTTATGGTGTATGCCAAGCACCAGGCCATTACTCTCTATATGGTACCACTGGACACTAAGAGTAATCGGGATCTTCCCGGGACTAGACCATAGCCCCCTAACCGGCATCACTTTCACTTTTGAGTTCACGATTTCAATGTAGCAAGCTGACAACTCAGAGTCCGTAGAAAAAGGAGAAGTAGTCTAGTAATATATTTCAGTATAAGGTGGCATGCCATATGAAAAACTAAATCGGTAGTATTTCAGCATAGAGAGGGATTGAGAAATCAAACGGACAGCCTTCCGGTGTAGAGAGAGATTTTGAGAAATCAAACAGACGACATTCCGGCATAGAGAGGGATCGTGAGAGATCAAACGGACAGCATTCCGACGTGGATGGGAATCTCGAGAAAACAAACTGACAGAGTTTTGGTATAAAGAAGAGTTTCAGGAGAAACATACCGGTAAATCTTGTTCATAGAGAAGGGTTTTGAATGAACAAACCAACATAGAGAGGGATTTTGAGAAGAAGATTCGGTAGTATTCGGTGTTGCGAGAGACTCCGAGAAATCGAATCGGCAGCACTTCGGCGTAACGGGAGATTTCGAGAAAATAAACCGACGGCGTTTCGACATAGAGAAGGATGAGAAGAACACAACAAGCAGCACTTTCACTCACTAGGGATTTAGAACTAACTTAAAAGAACCTACTTTTCGGCAGAACTTCGAGACGAGCACTCCTTCTCTCTTTACTCTATCTGGAACTCTAGCCTAACCTCTCCCTCTCTTCACTTGGATGGATGGAAGGGGAGGAGAAGGGGGGTATATAAAGGGAGAGGGGAGAGGGAGGGGTGGCCCCCTAGGGCTCCTTGGATGGGGACATGTGTCCCTTAAAGGATAAGGATGCCTTGGATTGGGACATGTGTCCCTTAAGGGATAAGGATGCCTTGGATTGGGACATGTGTCCCTTATGGATAAGAATTGCATGGATGGGGGACAAGTGTCCCTTAATTAAGGGGTAAGCATCCCCTAACCATTGAGTCATTAGCATTTTTACTTTTTCTTTTAGAAATTGGAGATATGTCCATTCCTAACCTCCGATTGGTCGTTCAGGCCCTAAATGATCTCCGATTGGGAATTGACTGTACCGCTGGGGTCAATAGAAATTACATCAGGGTCCTTAGAAAAATTATCATTTGCATGAAAACCTCATATTTTTATAATTGTAGATATGCCCTTCCTATTTACATTTATACTTTTCTTTTATTTTATTCTGGGCTCAGTGTGAACAGGGATGTATCCATATTCTAACCTTTACTCTTACCATTTTTCTTTAGTAGTATCCTTTAACAATATCATTATTATTTATCATTAATAATATCCTTTATCAATAACAGTATCCTTTAACACATTTTCAGTTCAACCTTAGATAGATCTGGATTTGCTTAATCTCTCCATCCGCTTACAAACTGCATTACGTTTTCTCGACCGTTTCTCACTTATTTATCATTTTATACCGTGGGGTATTACACCCTCCCCCACTTATAAGAATTTGGTCCCCCAAATTCTACATATTGTGACTAGAATGAAAAGATGCTTACCTTCAAATAGTTCTGGATACTTCTTTCTTATGGTTTCTTCTGGTTCCCAAGTAGCTTCATCTTGTCCTCTTCTGCTCCATTGGATTTTTACTATTGGTATGCTTTTGTTCCTGAGTTGTTGTATCTTGCGATCCAAGATCATGGTAGGTTGTTCTTCATAAGTCAGATCTTTTTGAAGTCCAGATCTTTGAATTGAATAATGTGAGATGGATCATAAACATATTTTCGAAGCATCGAAACATGGAAAACATCATGTACTCCTGCAAGCTGAGGGGGCAAGGCTACTTTATAACTAACTTCCCAAATTCTTTCTAAGATCTCAAAAGGTCTAATGAATCGGGGACTAAGTTTTCCTTTAATCCCAAACCTCTTAAGTCCTCTTCTTGGCGACACTTTTAAGAACATATGGTCTCCAACTTGGAATTCCAACTCTCTTCTTCTTTGATCTGAATAACTTTTTTGTCGATCTTGGGCTGCCTTCATCCTTTGCCAGATTATCTGGATATTATTTGTTGTTCTCTGGACTAGTTATGGCCCAATCATTTGTTTTTCACTAATTTCTTTCCAACATATGGGAGATCTACAATTCCTGCCATACAGAGCTTCAAATGGTGCCATCTGAATGGTGGATTGATAGCTATTATTATAGGCAAATTCTATTAGTGGTAAATGTTCTTACCAGTCACCTCCAAAATCTAGAATGCATGCTCTACACATATCTTCAATAATCTGATTAGTTCTTTCTGTTTGCCCATCGGTTTGAGGATGAAATGATGTGCTAAAATTCAACTTTGTTCCCAAGGCTGATTGTAATCCAATCCAGAAATGTGATGTAAATCTAGAATCTCTGTCTGAAATAATATTGATTGGAATTCCATGCAATCTAACAATCTCCTTTATATATAGTGCTGCCAAAATATTTACAGACCATTTTGTCTTTATGGGTAAGAGTTGTGCTGTCTTAGTCAAATGATCTACAACAACCCAAATGCCATCATGACCACTTCTTGTTTTTGGTAATCCTGTAACAAAATCCATACCAACACTATCCCATTTCCATTCTGGTATTTCTAAAGGTCTCAATTTCCCAGCAGGTACCTGATGTTCTGTCTTAACCTTTTGGCAAGTTAGACATCTGGAGACATATTCAGCTATTTCTCTCTTCATATTGTTCCACCAATAAGTCTTCTTCAAATCTTGATACATTTTTGTTGCTCCTGGATGAATTGTATAACGAGTCTTGTTGGCTTCTTCTAATATCTTTCTCTTAGTTTCTTGATGATCTGGCACACATATTCTCTCTTGGAACATAAGCCTTCCCTCATTGTCCATGTGAAATTTAGGCCTGTTATTCAATTGTTCCTTGATCTCTACTATTGTTGGATCATTATCTTGATGTTCTTTGATTTCCTTCAAAATATCTGATTGGACTCTTAGGCTAGCAATCATAATATGATCTTCTGGAGTATCCACATTTAAATTTAGTGTTGAAAATTGCTCCAGTAATTTCCACTCACCGCAAATCAATGATAACTGTCCCACTGGATTTCTACTTAGAGCATCGGCTACTACATTTCCTTTCCCAGGTTGATACTGGATAGAGAAGTCAAAATCTTTAATATATTCTAGCCATCTCTTTGTCTCATGTTCAATTCCTTTTGAGAAAACAAATACTTCAAACTTTTATGATCACAGTGCACTATGAATTGGGTTCCATATAAATAATGCCTCCAAATTTTGAGGGCAAATATTATTGCAGCCAACTCTAGATCATGTACTGGATAATTCTTTTCATGTGTCTTCAACTGTCTAGAAGCATATGCAATCACTTTCCCTTCTTGCATCAGTACATATCCTAAGCCCACATTTGAAGCATCCGTGTAAACTTCAAAATCTTTTCCTTCAATGGGTAGTGTAAGTACAGGAGCTGAAGTCAGATATTCTTTCAATCTTTGGAAACTAGCTTCACATTTTTCATCCCAAATAAATGGAACCTCTTTCTTGGTTAATCTGGTCAAAGGTACAACGATTTTAGCAAAATCCTTTACAAATCTTCGATAATAGCTGGCCATACCCAAGAAACTTCTGACCTCTGTAACAGTAGTGGGTCTCGCCCACTTTTGAATAGCCTCAATTTTTGAAAGATCTACAGAAATACCTTCCTTCGAAATAACATGCCCCAAAAAGGCTACCTTATCTAGCCAGAATTCACACTTACTCAGCTTGGCATATAACTTATGTTCTCTTAATATTTGTAAGGTAAACCTTAAATGAGACTCATGCTCTTCCTTATTCTTAGAATATATCAATATATCATCAATGAATACTACTATAAACTGATCCAGATAAGATCTGAATATATTATTCATTAGCTGCATAAAAACTACTGGAGCATTTGTCAATCCAAAAGGCATGACCACAAATTCATAATGTCCATATCTGCTCCTGAAGGCTGTCTTATGAATATCTTCCTCCTTTATCCTCAATTGATGATATCCTGACCTCAAATCAATCTTAGAAAAGTATTGGGCTCCAGCTAATTGGTCAAACAAGTCATCGATCCTTGGTAAAGGGTATTTATTCTTAACTGTCAACTGGTTCAACTGTCTATAGTCTATACACAATCTTAATGATCCATCTTTCTTTTTGACAAATAGGACTGGTGCTCCCCAGGGTGAAGTGCTTGGTCTGATAAACCCTTCTTCCAAAAGTTCAGTCAACTGTTTCTTTAATTCCTTCATTTCTGCTAAAGACATTCTATAAGGTGTCTTGGAAACTGGGGCAGCTCCTGGAATTAGCTCTACAGAAAAGCTTACTTCCCGCTCAGGGGGCAAACCTGGTAAATTTGTGGGGAACACGTCTGGATACTCTCTCACCACTGGAATCTTTTCAAGTTCAGGATTTGGGGAATCTGCTATCACTATTGAAGCTAAATAAGCTATGCAACCCTTTTGTAGAAGTTTCTGGGCTTGAAGGGCAGATATAAGAATTGTAGGTTGAGATTTATGTGTAACAGGAAAAGTTATGGGGAGTATATCCTTTTCTATAAAGGTGAGTTGTTTTAACCGGCAGTCTAATTTGACATGATATTGTGACAGCCAATCAGCTCCCAATATTATATCATACCTATCCATGTCAAGGCAAATTAAATCTATTAGAAAGTTCTGGTTGTTAATAAGTACTTCACTGGATGGACAATAGAAGTCGAGATCTATCCCAGAACTAATGGGGGTTGATAAGTTTATTTCGATAGGTAGAGTAGTTGGCTTTGACTCCAAGGTATTGACAAAGGCCCAAGAAATAAATGAATGTGTAGCTCCAGAATCAAATAGAACAAAAGCGGGTTTAGAGTGGACGATGAGAGTACCTTCGATGATTCCCCCTTCTTGATTCTCGTCCGTCAGTCCCAGAGCTTGTAATCTTTCTGGTTTCCTATTAATTCTTTGAGGTGCATGTGATTGGCCTTGAAGTTGTGGGCAAGCTGGGATGCGGTGTTCACGACTTCCACATTTCAAACAGGCACCTAACTTCTTCCAACATTCATCTACTGTATGTCCCACTTTTTGACAATGAGTACATGTCACTCTTTCAAAATTATCATTGATCTGCTTTGGCTTCTTAGGTGCTTGTATAATACTTCTGCCCTCAATCTTCCTCTTGTTATTACTAGACTTAACTATCCCAGAAGTAGAAGTCAAAATTCTTTTGTTGTTTTCAAACTTGTTCCAAATTTTGTTTGCCATCTCAATGGCACTTTCTAAAGCTAAAGCCCTTCTTACCATATCTGAATAAGTAGAGATTAGTAGTGGGGCCAATTGAGTAATATAACTAGGCTTCAGTCCGTTCAGAAATCTTCTGGCTTTCAACTTCTCAGTGGCAACCAAATGTAGGGCATATCTGGATAATCTAGCAAATTGAGATTCATATTCTGTTACTGTCAAAGTCCTCTGTTTCAGGTTGATAAATTCCATAACCTTCGTCTCTCTAATCTCCTCTGAGAAATATTGATTATTAAAAAGTTCCACAAATTCTGCCCAAGTAATGTTTCTCTCAGTCATAGTGACTTCAATGGCCTCCCACCAAGCCCTTGCATCTTTTTCTAATTGAAAGGTAGCTAACCTGACTTTATCCTCTTTTGGACAATGAGTTACCTTGAAAATTCTTTCTATTTCCTTTATCCAGTTTTCTGCCTCATCTGGGTTTGGATTGCCGACATACTTTGGAGGGTTCATGCTTCTAAAATTCTTGTACATCTCTCCATTATTTTGGTGATTCCCCTGTTGTGCAACTATACCAAGCGCTGTTGTTAGTCCTTGAATCATAGATTGAAGATCCTTCCAGGGTGCATTTTCTTCTTCCATTTTATATCTGGGTCCAAAATTAGAAACCAAACATAGTTAGATCAATTATCATATCAAGAGTTTACATAAGTAGTTAGACAAATATCACGCTTACATTATATCATTATATCATGCTTACATTGCCTTAACCCCTAGTCCCACTATCATTACAAGTTAGACAAAATTGATAGTGGGTCTAGCCAACTTTTACATTCCATCATTCTAATGCCTAATCCCACTATCGTTACAAGTTGAACAAAATTGATAGCGGGTCAAAAACCTTAACTAGTTAGTATATTTTCAAGACTTCTGACTACTAGCCTATTTACATAGTCATGGATAATTCCTATACTGAACCTTCCGAGGTTACTTCTCCTCCAAGGTTGTTAACGGAACCATCAGATTCTTCATTAGGCTCCCTATGATTGTAATGCAGCTCATAGGCAGCATCTCGAATTTGCTCCCAACGGCCCTCTGTTCGCATTTGTAAAAGTCCCAGTCTAGCCTCTATCCAATCTAATAATAGTTCTTGTAGCGCCATAACGCATGTAAGGATTTGCTCTGTATGCTCTCCAAAAGCATATTCTACTATTTCACGTAGCCACCCTTCCATTGCGGCACGCATATATTCTAATTCTTGTGCGAAATCTCCCTCGTCATTTCTCCATTCTTGGAGCAGTCGGATAAGTACATCAATTCTTCGATTGGCCATCTGTGCTGGAGAATCCACATGAATTACACATAATCTTTAATCAAATGAAATTGCAACTTATATAACTACTATAACTAAATCTTTTTCCCAATTTCTTTTCTACCCACCTCACCAGTTAATTATTGATTTATTAGAGTCTACTAATCCTAAGACTAGAAGGCTCCAAAAATCTAGGCTCTGATACCACTAAATCTGTCACGTCCCAATAACAGCGGAAATATCGAGGCGTAACAGATTAAAACGATAACTAACGAAGCATTTATTACGATATACAAGTTGGCATAATGCCTGAGTGTCTCGGGATACATGAAAAACTATTTAGACAAAGCTCATTAGAACATCTTGGACATACTAAACATGACATGACTAACTAAACTTTATTACAATAAGTAGAGGATCTCTCTCGGCGCACAACCCTGCCCGCTATGTTCAATCTTGATTGTCACCTGAAAAACGTGAGAAAATAGGGATGAGCAAAACTTGCCCAGTAGATTCCTTTAACTTAAATTCAATCACTAGCAGTATGCATGACAAGATGAAGATTTAAAATAGCATGAGAGTTCACGTATTACAGTATAAAAGAACTAACGCTACTAATTGCATATCTCAAGTGTAAAACACATAAACAAGTAAATCGAATAATGAACACGATCACTACTTTTCTCGAGATAAAATCTAAGTTTACCACTGAACACTTCCATAACAATCAATTTTCACGAATTTTGAATTGTCAGCCAGATACTATAAACACTTCACTTATGGTGTATGCCAAGCACCAGGCCATTACTCTCTATATGGTACCACTGGACACTAAGACTATTCGGGATCTTCCAGGGACTAGACCATAGCCCCCTAACCGGCATCACTTTCACTTTTGAGTTCACGATTTCAATGTAGCAAGCTGACAACTCAGAGTCCGTAGAAAAAGGAGAAGTAGTCTAGTAATATATTTCAGTATAAGGTGGCATGCCATATGAAAAACTAAATCGGTAGTATTTCGGCATAGAGAGGGATACTGAGAAATCAAACGGACAGCCTTCCGGCGTAGAGAGAGATTTTGAGAAATCAAACAGACGACATTCCGGCATAGAGAGGGATCATGAGAGATCAAACGGACAGCATTTCGACGTGGATGGGAATCTCGAGAAAACAAACTGACAGAGTTTTGGTATAAAGAAGAGTTTCAGGAGAAACATACCGGTAAATCTTGTTCATAGAGAAGGGTTTTGAATGAACAAACCAACATAGAGAGGGATTTTGAGAAGAAGATTCGGCAGTATTCTGGTGTTGCGAGAGACTCCGAGAAATCGAATCGGCAGCACTTCGGCGTAACGGGAGATTTCGAGAAAATAAACCGACGGCGTTTCGACATAGAGAAGGATGAGAAGAACACAACAAGCAGCACTTTCACTCACTAGGGATTTAGAACTAACTTAAAAGAACCTACTTTTCGGCAGAACTTCGAGACGAGCACTCCTTCTCTCTTTACTCTATCTGGAACTCTAGCCTAACCTCTCCCTCTCTTCACTTGGATGGATGGAAGGGGAGGAGAAGGGGGGTATATAAAGGGAGAGGGGAGAGGGAGGGGTGGCCCCCTAGGGCTCCTTGGATGGGGACATGTGTCCCTTAAAGGATAAGGATGCCTTGGATTGGGACATGTGTCCCTTAAGGGATAAGGATGCCTTGGATTGGGACATGTGTCCCTTATGGATAAGAATTGCATGGATGGGGGACAAGTGTCCCTTAATTAAGGGGTAAGCATCCCCTAACCATTGAGTCATTAGCATTTTTACCTTTTTCTTTTAGAAATTGGAGATATGTCCATTCCTAACCTCCGATTGGTCGTTCAGGCCCTAAATGATCTCCGATTGGGAATTTGACTGTACCGCTGGGGTCAATAGAAATTACATCAGGGTCCTTAGAAAAATTATCATTTGCATGAAAACCTCATATTTTTATAATTGTAGATATGCCCTTCCTATTTACATTTATACTTTTCTTTTATTTTATTCTGGGCTCAGTGTGAACAGGGATGTATCCATATTCTAACCTTTACTCTTACCATTTTTCTTTAGTAGTATCCTTTAACAATATCATTATTATTTATCATTAATAATATCCTTTATCAATAACAGTATCCTTTAACACATTTTCAGTTCAACCTTAGATAGATCTGGATTTGCTTAATCTCTCCATCCGCTTACAAACTGCATTACGTTTTCTCGACCGTTTCTCACTTATTTATCATTTTATACCGTGGGGTATTAGAAGTTCCTCGGCTAGTAGAAGGCTAGTCGGCTTGTGGAGGCATGGGGATCAGGGCTTCGAGAGGCTGCTTGTCCCTTAGTGAGAGGACATAGCACCGTCGAGACCCGCGCTGGTCGCCGAGCACCTCACCGACCCCATACGGAGTGGGAAACTTCATCTTCTGGTGAAGAGACGAAGGTACCGCCTTAAGTCTGTCGATCAAGCCCTTGCCGAGGATAGCATTGTAACCAGGCATATTCCGGATGACCAAGAAGTCCACCATCTTGGTCGCGCTTCTTGGGGCCGTCCCAAGAGTTATTGGAAGGCGAGCTCGTCCTATGGGCTGAACCGAGACCCCTGAGAAGCCGAACAGAGGTGACTCAACAGGGGTGAGTTGGTCGGTTTTCAGACCCATAAGCAAAAAGCAGTCATAGGCCAACACATCTGGTGCACTTCCATTATCCACCAAGATCCGTCGCACACTACAATGGTTGATGGTGGCTGAAACAACCACCGCATCGGTGTGCGGAGTAGTAACTCCTACAAGATCTTCATTCGAGAAGGTTATAGCCTCCTCGGTCTGTGCGCGTGCGGGATTAGGGGGATAAGGGGCCGGTCGGGGTGCTGAGGGCCTGTCCACAACATGCACTCGACGAGCGTAATTGCGTCGGCTTTGAGTGCTTTCTCCTCCTACACCGAAGCCTCCTGCGATCACATTGATTTCCTGCCCATTAGGCTCATTGTTGATCTGCTGCTCGGGAGTCCGCTCTCGGCGCCGGGGGCGATCTTCATTGTGGCGCAGGAACCGTCCAAGGTAGCCGCGCTTGATGAGGGACTCGATCTCGTCCTTGAGCTGGAGGAACTCGGAAGTGTCGTGGCCGTGGTCGCGGTGGAAATGACAGTACTTTTCTTGGTTGCGCCTTCGGGGGTCGGAGCGCATCCTCGGCGGCCATCGAACGTAAGGCTCGTCCTGGATTTCGGCCAGGATCTGCTCGGGGGCCACCGTGAGTGGGGTGTAGTCCGTGAAGGGGCTTGGTCGGCGCGGTGAATCCCCGTTGCGCCGCCCTTTCTTTCAATCATAGTCGGAACCATTGTCGGAAGGCCTCTTCTTGCCCGATGATTCACCCTGCTCTACTCGGCCAGCGGCAAGGCTCTCCTCGCAGGCGACGTGACGCTGAGCGGTGGAGAGCAGCTCGGCGAGGGTGGATGGCTGCTGTACTCCCAGGATTCTCTGCAGGAAGCCATCGCGAGTGCCTTGGATGAGGGCACTGGTGGCCAACGGAACGTCGAGGCGCGGAATGTGGAGCGCCTCTGTCTGGAACCTCTTGACGTAGTCCCAGAGCGCTTCTCCCTTCTTCTGCCGAACAGCGAGAAGGGAGGCCGCTGTGCACGGTTGCGACTTTTCGCCTAGGAAGTTGTCCCGAAAGGACTTCTTCAACAGGTGGAAGGAAGAGATGGAACCTGCAGGGAGGGCTTCAAACCAAGCCCGAGCGGTTTCCTTTAAGGTGGCCGGGAAAGCCCGGCACTTGGCCGCATCAGATGCCCCATGGAACACCATATGCGACTCGAACCCATGGATGTGATCCGCCGGGTCGGTGGTGCCATCGTACGGCGTGATGGTGGGCAGGGGAAGCTTGGGGGAGACCTGAGCTTCCAGGATCTCCGCGGTGAAGGGGGATCGAAAGGCCAGGTCCTCATCCTTTGGAGCCTTGCCCTCTGCCCACTGGACCATCGCATCTACACGACGTTCTAAATCGACGACGCGGCGCAGATGCATGGCTAGCTCCAGGTCGGAGGGCGGAGAAGCCTCACGTCCAGACTTGTGGGAGTTTGCACCCACAACAGAACGCGCGGGGGGTGGAGCCGCTGTGGAGCGACGTGGCGAGCGGCCGCAACACTCCAGAGTGTGCCTCCCAGATGGGGCCCGACACAATCGTCGCGGCGAGTCTTCCTGCTGCTCCAGCAGCGCAGGAGGGGCGCGAGAGCATCGGTGAGACGACTCCGCTTGACGCTCCTGCGGCAAGGAGGCTGCCAGGGCTGGCTGCCTGGTCATCTGGGCCTGGAGCCCCAGGCAAATCCCTATCAAGTGCTACATTTGTCCCCGGAGTTCTGCTACCTCTAGGGCGGTTGCAGGCACAGCAACGACAGGGACGACGCCGGCTGCTCCGGTGGGGCGACGACAACGTCGACAGGGGGGACCTGCTTACGAGAGTCCGCCCTGGATTGACGGGACCTCGTCATTCGACTCCCAACATTCTAGTATGAGGATCATCCGCGAGCCATGGCTGTTGTCTTTCCCACAGACGGCGCACAAAGTGTGAGGGCGTTTTCCTGTTTGGGCTAAAAGCCAAACGGGCCTCCACTTGGAAGAGGGAAGACGATCACCGGTGCGGACAGATGCCTGCAAAATTAGAACCAGATCAGGGGGGCCCGGTTGAAGAACTGGGGAGAACCCTCCGATGCTTAAGTCAGAGCAGGACTAAAAAGCTTGAAGGCACAGGGGTTCTCGTGTGTGTTGCGCAAGGGCAGTGTGTGTAAGATCATGTATGTTTGCATGGAGATCACCTGGGCCTTTTATAGGCGAAGGTGTCGAAGGGGTAAGGGGAAACGTCCCCCCGACGATTACTAAAAAGGGCGCGCCAGTTGGCGCCCTTGCAGGGGAGTCATGCGTTGAGGCGCCCTATGAGGGACCCTACAATTAACGCACCATTTGATCGTCGAGTGTATGCCACGTCGTGGGCGTAACCGTCCACTACAAGAAAAAGCGGCATTTCCGACGGACACAGTCCGTCGAAAATCTGACGGCAATCCATCGAAAACAGTCTTTTCCGACAACTTTCTGTCGAACGATCGTCGGAAGACGTCCGTCGGAAAATTTTGGTCAGAAATTATCGACGGCTACCTAATCCGTCGGTATTCCGTCGAAAATTTTGACAGAATATTCCGTCGGAAAAATAGTCGGTAATCTGACGAAAATTAGTCGGAAACCGTTGTCGGAACATTGGTCAGTGAATTCCGACCGAAAATCGTCAGAAAATAAGTCGAAAAATCCGTCGGAAACTGCTGACAGAATGAATCCGTCGGAAATTATTCCGTCGGAACTTCCGACAGAAATACCGACAGATAAGTTCCGTCGGCCAACTACAAATTTCCGATGGACACCTTCCGTCAGAAAACCCGTCATAAATGTGTAATATTTTAAAAAAAAATTGTAGAAATTAACAATAATAAATTACAAAACCTGCTAAAATTTTCATGCATTCCACAATAGAAGGTACTCACAATGAAACATAAAATCATAAAACATAACTAATACAAAATCATACACAATCATAAATGCTAAAAATCAAGACAAGTCTGTTGGATCGCCCGCCGTCCCCATCTCCTGATCGTCAGGTGCCGGAGGATCCTATATTAAAAAAAATTAATATGAGAAACATTAATAAAAATTAATATACAAACATTATTTTCAAAAATTAAATTTAAAACATGTGATTATTCCTCAAGTTTAATTAGAAAATATTTTGGATCCTTTAGACTTGGTTTTTTTATAGATCCGTCATTTGAACGCCCAACCCAATCCGAGAATCCAAATCGGATTCCGTCAGTTCACACACGTCAATTTCACCTACCCGGTCATGTCGGAGCGAACAACACGTCGATCGGATCCCATTTTTGGATTTTGGACCCCCGGGTTGCGTGTTTTGATCATTTAGACTTGGGTTTTTTTTAAATCCGTCATTTGAACGTCCAACCCAATCCGGGAATCCAAATCGGATTCCATCAGTTCACACACGTCAATTTCACCCACCCGGTTGTGTCGGAGCGAACGACACATCGATCAGATTCCTATTTGGGATTTTGGACCCCCGAGTTGTGTGTTTTGATCCTTTAGACAGTTTTTTTTTAGATCCGTCATTTGAACGCCCAACCCAATCTGGGAATCCAATTCGGATTCCTTCAGTTCGCAAACATCACTTTCACCCACACAGTCGTGTCGGAGCGAACGGCACGCCGATCAGATCCCTATTTGGGATTTTGGACACCCGGGTTGCGTGTTTTGATCATTTAGACAATTTTTTTTTAGATCCGTCATTTGAACGCCCAACCCAATCCGGGAATCCAAATCGGATTTCGTCAGTTCGCACACGTCACTTTCACCTACCCGGTCGTGGCGGAGCGAATGGTATGCCAATCAGATCCCTATTTGGGATTTTGGACCTCCGGGTTGTGTGTATTGATCCTTTAGACTCGATTTTTTTTTTTAGATCCATCATTTGAACGCCCAACCCAATCCGGGAATCCAAATCGGATTCCGTCAGTTCGCACACGTCAATTTCACCCACTCGGTCATGTTGGAGCGAATGACATGCCGATCAAATCCCTATTTGGGATTCTGGACCCCCTGGTTGTGTGTTTTGATCCTTTAGACTTGGGTTTTTTTAGATCAGTCATTTGAACGCACAACCCAATCCGGAAATCCAAATCGGATTCCGTCAGTTTGCACACGTCAATTTCACCCACCCAGTCGTGTCGGAGCGAACGGCACACCGATCAGAACCCTATTTGGGATTTTGGACCGCCGGGTTGTGTGTTTTGATCTTTTAGACTTGGATTTTTTTTAGATCCGTCATTTCAACGCCCAACCCAATCCGGGAATCCAATTCGGATTCCGTCAGTTCGCACACGTCAATTTAACCCACCCGATCGTGTCGGAGCGAACAACACATTGATCATTTCCCTATTTTGGATTTTGGACCTCCGGGTTGTGTGTTTTGATCCTTTATACTTGAGTTTTTTTAGATCCGTCATTTCAACGCCCAACCCAATCCGGGAATCCATTTCGGATTTCGTCAGTTCGCACACGTCAATTTAACCCACCTGGTCGTGTTGGAGCGAACGACACGCTGGTCAGATCCCTATTTTAGATTTTGGACCCCCGGGTTGTGTGTTTTGATCCTTTAGACTCAGTTTTTTTTTAGATCCGTCATTTGAACGCCCAACCCAATCCGGGAATCCAAATCGGATTCCGTAAGTTAGCACATGTCAATTTCACCCACCCGGTCGTGTCGGAGCAAACGGCACGCCGATCAGATCTCTATTTGGGATTTTGAACCCCCGAGTTGTGTGTTTTAATCCTTTAGACTCGGTTTTTTTTTAGATCCGTCATTTGAACGCCCAACCCAATCTAGGAATCCAATTCGTATTTCGTCAGTTTGCACACGTCAGTTTCACCCACCCGGTCGTGTCAGAGTGAACGACACGCCGATCAGAACCCTATTTGAGATTTTGGACCCCCGGGTTGTGTCTTTTTATCTTTTAGACTTGGTTTTTTTAGATCCGTCATTTCAACGCCCAACCCAATCCGGGAATCCAATTCGGATTCCGTCAGTTCGCACATGTCAATTTAACCCACCCGGTCATGTGGGAGCAAACGGCACACCGATGAGATTCCTATTTGGGATTTTGGACACCCGAGTTGCGTGTTTTGATCTTTTAGACTTGGGTTTTTTTTTAGATCCGTCATTTGAACGCCCTTTACACTTCTGTTTATTTTAGAATAATAATTTGAGCGTTCATGTGGTTTTTTTATCCTTCCATAAGTTGATTGTATAAAGGGACCTTCTTTATATGTTAATTAATTTAGATTTCTATTTTTCCATTTTGACATTCTTTAGTGGTTTCATTTCATTCAAACTATATGAAATTAATAGTAATACTGACCTGAGGGGCTAGCTGTGAGGAGCGTACTCCCTGCATGGCTGAGATCAACTACTCGACCATAACGCCAAAGTGTCTCCGTAGCTCTTCCCGGATGAGAGTTCTCATCTCCTCTACACCACTGCCGAGCGGCGCAGCAGATGAACTCGCGTATGCCGTAGGAGTGACCGAACTCGCATATGAGGACAACACTGGAGTAGTATCCAGGCTGTCCCCAAAACCGTACACTCGACCCTTCCTCGGCCCTCCCGCTGCATCGACCCAAGCCTCCGGATCCAAGTTTGGCTGGGGAGTGCCCTCTACATAGCGATCCGCCATCGTCCTATCATAGGTCTCCTACAGAACAAATTAAAAGTAAATTAAAGAAATCAAATTAATTGAATTCAAAATTTATAGCTTGACTTACAGCAATCGTGCGAGCACTCTCGCTGACATAGTCATCCGTCCCCTTCCGCTTATGAGTCCGATCAAATAACTCGCGAAAAGTAGGGGCACGCTCGAGCTCGTGATGCTTATAATTCAACAAAATTAGTTAGTTTCACAATAATAATCAATGTATTAAGCAATTGAACAATAATATGCTTACCAATTTTTGGCTGTGGGTCGCATAAGATACGGACCCACTAGTATGCACATTCTTCTCCGGATGAGTTGATCGGTTGTGTTTTGCCGCCTGTGACCGCTCCTGCCATGGTCCAGTAGCCCAACGCTCACAAAGGGACTCCTAATAGTCCCTCCTCAGCTAAACACGGTCGTAATCCAGCCAAGCCATAGGATCCCGGTTGCCTGTGGTCTTCATTGCCTTGTCCCGGGCCTCCCACATCGACTTTCTTAAATTAGTCTGGGCAGTAGACTCCCAGACGGCTCGAGCTCGAGGGAGATCCTCGGGTCTCGTGAACGCGTACCTCCACTGTAAAGAAATAAAATTACTCAACTTTGTGCACTAACAAAGATAGTAATTAAATAAATGAATTTAAATCAGTAAAAATTAATAATACCATGAACATGTCAAATAATAAATCCCAGACGGGCACCAGGAACTCTCTCCATGCATCCACTGGTCCTGGAATGTGTGCGTGGACCAGCGTCGTAATATAGCGGGAAGCAGAACCGGGATCTATCTCCCCCCTGCAATTGCACATTAATTTTGCACATGAGCTGTATAACATAAATAACAAATACAGTAAGTTTGAAGTGATCAAGTTTACCCTGAAATCCAACATGGCTGCCGTCCAGGTAGCTGAGGCCCCTCCTCATCCGCTGCTAGATGCTGGCTCTCCACCTCTGTTGAAAACAATTAAGTACACTATTGTTGTATAAATTGGAAGAAAAGAAACGTACTAATCTATAGAAACATACATGTACCTGGTGGTGAGGAAGAAGGGAAAGGTGGCGCTACTCGCGTGGTCGGGGAGGCGGTCTCTGCAAAATTATATACACATTAGAAAATATAAATTTAAATTGAACAATAATATATAGAGTTTTGTGTTTGCATATACATATACCTGTCGCCGGGATGACCGGCGTGGACGGGGAGGCAGTCCCTGCAAAATTGTATGTACGTTAGAAAATATGAATTTAATATGAACAATAATATATAGAGTTTTGTGTTTACATATACATATACCTGTCGTCGAGACGGCCGGCGTGGACGGGGAGGCAGTCCCTGCAAAATTGTATGTATGTTAGATGTCGTGAATTTAATATGAACAATAATATATAGAGTTTTGTGTTTACATATACATATACCTGTCGTGGACGGGGAGGCGGACCCTCGGCCTACGGAGGTGGAAACCGTCCGACTCCGTCCTCCACATACCATATCTCTATTGAGATAAATAAAGATATAACATGTCATCAGCACTCAAATTTGAAGTAGCTATTGAATGACATATAATTAGCAACAACACGAAGTTCTTACAAAATGTAGGGTATATTATCTATATTCATCATCAGATGCTGAAGATATGTTTAATTCAGCATCATCTTTTCCATCCTCCTTGAATTCATCCTCATCATGCCGGGACTCTTCCTCCTCATCAGACTCCACCTCCCGCGGAAGGGCATTTGTGTCAACTTCTTCCTGTTCGTTATCCTTATATAAGCAAATTGGTTCATTTATATCATCAACACTGAACTGTGTAGAAGATATACATGTTCTCATCATTGAAAATAAGACTCGTGCACATCAATCCCAAATTCTTGAACGAGAAGGTTCATTGGCACGAGCTTAACACGCTCTCGTGAGGTGTGTGCAGTGATAAATTGCTATGCATGCATAGATCAAATTTAAAACCCACATAAATATGAAAGGAATATGAAAACAAAATATGTCATGTGAACAAGTGCAATATTAAAACAAATTCACACATACATGTAAATGAATTACATTAATGTAAGAACTACAATACTAATCAAATGAATTAAATTAAAGTAAGAACTGCACATTATCATTATATTTTTTCTCTCTATCTCTCTCCTCTATCTTAAAATCTATTTTTACACAATTTAAAATCTATTTTACTTGTTTCATAATTAGAAGGAGAAAAATAAATTTTCAATCATTAAATAATTAAAACCCACACTTTAAAAATATTACCAAACAATGTCTGAGACTCAAACTGGATTCTTCTCATTCTAATCATCCACTCTTTTATTTAGCCTAAAAGAGTAGATGGAACTTTGATTATCTTACTCTATGGCAAAAGGTCTTAATCGATCATTTGAGTCACTTCTTATTGTACAACTAACTATTCTACTTTTTTAGTTCGAAACTTGCCTCTTATATTATCCTTTAAATTTTCTTTATAATCCCATTCTTAGTGAAATTTGAACCTCTAACTAACTATTATAAGTCAAGTTAGTAGAGAAATAACTTGACAAGAGAATGAAGTTGCGAAGAGAGTGAGTTTGTTTGACTTTCACTAGTCTTCTTTTATCTATAATTATTGATATGTTCTCAAAGATAATCTTGAGAAAGAGATACGTGAGATCTAATATGAGATTAAATATTTCTTATTTTTTAGCTGATAAAATTATTTGAGTTTATAAAGGGACTCAAAACATCTTAAAGTGGAGATAAATCTCATTAATGATCAGGATGTGACATAAAGATATCTCATTAATGATCTTAATAAGGCATAAAATAATCAATGTGACATAAAATTATCATAATTTTAAATGTTACACTAAAATAAGAGGCGACTATAAGAAATTATCCTTTATTTGGTTATTAAAACTGCCCCTAGTGAAATTATCTTTTTCCCCATATATATATATAATACATATATATATATAATATATATATATATGTGTGTGAGTATCTTGTATATATATATATATATATATATATATATATATATATATATATATATATATATATATATATAGAGAAATGCTGTGATACGGCATCCTCTTTAGGTGCGGCTTGGGCGTACCTTTACTTTTCACCATCCGATGAACATCCAACGCTCTGTAAAGAAGTCATGTTTCGATGGACAATCCCGAGAAGGTGGAGGAAAAGACGGTGTTCTTTTATGCCCACTGTACCCCCACACGTAAAACAAGGCAATCCCAGCCGCATCTAAAAAAGATAATCTCTTTCTTCATTTATGGCCTCCTCTTCTCTCTCCATCCACTACCACCCCATGCATAACCTCCCACCTTCACACACATAAACACCATGATCCATCCAACACCGATTTCCTCCACCTTTAAATCTCATGCACACTCACAAACCTATATACACATGCATACGCACACACATATTCCTATTGGTTTCCTCCCATCTAACAAATTAATAAAGCAAACAAAAGCAAGTAAAAGTAAGTTCAAAATAAAGTCAAAGTTAAGAAGAAAAAAAATCAAATAAAAATAATCTTAAAAAAGAAATCAAACAAAATAATTCTGGGTCTTTTATTGGTCTTTTGATTTAATTCAACTTGGATCATTTGATTTGATGTGGGCCTTTATTTGATTTTAGATTTCTTCTATTTTGAATTTATTTCTCTTGAACTCATTTGAGTTTTAAAATTTATTTAAATTTTTGTTCCAAGTTAGAAACTTAACCAGAATTATTTTGTTTGATTTCTTTTATTTAAGATTATTTGATTTGATTTCTCTAGGTTAATTTTTTGTTGCATTTGTTCTATGTTGTTATATCTGATTTAGAATCATTCACTTTATGAACCTATCACACTGCATTTTTTTTCTTTTTTACTTTGATTTGAAGTTATGACAGTTGAATTTATTTTAAATGATTTGATAAACGGGACATTTACGAAAAAATATCTCTCTTTTGACAGATATATTATACATAAATAAATAATTGGTCTTAGATTTTCTTAATCATCTCTGGTAAATAATAAATGAATCTAAGTGAAATAAATAAAATTTATTTTTAATTAATCAATGGACACAATAAAAAGACCAAATCGTTATGGCCATAAAGATTTGGTCCTCAGATTTTGGCCAAAATCGTTGGTGTGTGTGTGTGAAGGTGGGAGGTTGTGTATGGGTGTGGTAGTGGATGGAGAGAGAAGAGGAGGTAATAAATGAAGAAAGAGAATATCATTTAATGAGGGAAGAGAATGTGGGTGTGTATAAAGTGGTATGTGTATGTATGTGGGTAGGTGTGGGTTTGCCCACAACGATTTGGCATCGGCCATAACGATTTGGGTGTGAAGCTGTAACGATTTGTGCGGAGGAGGCACATAACGATTTGGCAGCACCGCCTCCTATAACGATTTGGGGTGTATAATGATTTGGGGTGTTACAGCTGTAACGATTTGGGTGTGAAGCTGTAACGATTTGTGCAGAGGAGGCGGTGGTGCCAAATCGTTACAGCTGCACACCCCGAATCTTTACAGCTGCACACCCCAAATCGTTACAGCTATACCAAATCAGATTTTGGCCATAACGATTCGGTACTTTCATGGCCATAACGATTTGGCCATTTTTAAAAATTTTGAATAATTATATTTTAAAATGGTCATTTTTAATAACGATTTGATACTATTATGGCTATTTATTAAAATGGCCAAATCGTTATGGCCATAAAATGGCCAAATCGTTATAAATTTTTAAAAATGGCCAAATCGTTATGGCCATAACGATTTGGCCATATATTTTTAAAAATTTGACCATTTTATGGTCATTTGACCATTTTAATCATCTCTTGTAAATATTAAATAAATCTTAGTAAAATAAATAATCTTTACCTAACACCAACATGCCACACACCCCACCCCTTCGCATTAAATAAATAAAATTTATTTTCAATAAATATCTCACTTTATCATACCCTGACATCACTTTCAGTTGTGCGTATCCCGACAGGGCGACACCGGAAAATTATAACGAAAATAAAATCTGAGAATATCATAATTCTTAGACAAATATGGAGGTATTAAAAATATAATTATTCAAAATTTATGTATAATATATCTGTAAAAAGAGAGACTTTTTCATCGTAAATGTCCCGTAAATCATCTGGCCCATTGATCCCTATGTAAATCTATTCAAATGGTGTCCATTTGTATTAAAATTTTAACCATAGCTTAACGAGATGCTTTTACAAATTATCATGATTTTATTTTAATTTTAAATTTTATTTTTTGATAGGTAAAAAATCACCCCAAAATAGTTGCGTTGACTTAATCTCAAAATCTGTGCGTCAAAAATTTTAAATAATTATATTTTTAATACCTCCATATTTGTCTAAGAATTATGATATTCTCAGATTTTATTTTCGTTATAATTTTTCGGTGTCACCCTGTCGGGATGCGCACAACTGAAAGTGATGTCAGGGTATGATAAAGTGAGATATTTATTGAAAATAAATTTTATTTGTTTAATGGGATGGGGTGGGGTGTGTGGCATGTTGGTGTTAGGTAAAGATTATTTATTTTACTAAGATTTATTTAATATTTACAAGAGATGATTAAAATGGTCAAATGACCATAAAATGGTCAAATTTTTAAAAATATATGGCCAAATCGTTATGGCCATAACGATTTGGCCATAATTTGACCAATGGCCAAATCGTTATGGCCATAACGATTTGGCCATTTTTAAAAATTTATAACGATTTGGCCATTTTATGGCCATAACGATTTGGCCATTTTAATAAATAGCCATAATAGTATCAAATCGTTATTAAAAATGACCATTTTAAAATATAATTATTCAAAATTTTTAAAAATGGCCAAATCGTTATGGCCATGAAAGTACCGAATCGTTATGGCCAAAATCTGATTTGGTATAGCTGTAACGATTTGGGGTGTGCAGCTGTAAAGATTCGGGGTGTGCAGCTGTAACGATTTGGCACCACCGCCTCCTCTGCACAAATCGTTACAGCTTCACACCCAAATCGTTACAGCTGTAACACCCCAAATCATTATACACCCCAAATCGTTATAGGAGGCGGTGCTGCCAAATCGTTATGTGCCTCCTCCGCACAAATCGTTACAGCTTCACACCCAAATCGTTATGGCCGATGCCAAATCGTTGTGGGCAAACCCACACCTACCCACATACATACACATACCACTTTATACACACCCACATTCTCTTCCCTCATTAAATGATATTCTCTTTCTTCATTTATTACCTCCTCTTCTCTCTCCATCCACTACCACACCCATACACAACCTCCCACCTTCACACACACACACCAACGATTTTGGCCAAAATCTGAGGACCAAATCTTTATGGCCATAACGATTTGGTCTTTTTATTGTGTCCATTGATTAATTAAAAATAAATTTTATTTATTTCACTTAGATTCATTTATTATTTACCAGAGATGATTAAGAAAATCTAAGACCAATTATTTATTTATGTATAATATATCTGTCAAAAGAGAGATATTTTTTCGTAAATGTCCCGTTTATCAAATCATTTAAAATAAATTCAACTGTCATAACTTCAAATCAAAGTAAAAAAGAAAAAAAATGCAGTGTGATAGGTTCATAAAGTGAATGATTCTAAATCAGATATAACAACATAGAACAAATGCAACAAAAAATTAACCTAGAGAAATCAAATCAAATAATCTTAAATAAAAGAAATCAAACAAAATAATTCTGGTTAAGTTTCTAACTTGGAACAAAATTTAAATAAATTTTAAAACTCAAATGAGTTCAAGAGAAATAAATTCAAAATAGAAGAAATCTAAAATCAAATAAAGGCCCACATCAAATCAAATGATCCAAGTTGAATTAAATCAAAAGACCAATAAAAGACCCAGAATTATTTTGTTTGATTTCTTTTTTAAGATTATTTTTATTTGATTTTTTTTCTTCTTAACTTTGACTTTATTTTGAACTTACTTTTACTTGCTTTTGTTTGCTTTATTAATTTGTTAGATGGGAGGAAACCAATAGGAATATGTGTGTGCGTATGCATGTGTATATAGGTTTGTGAGTGTGCATGAGATTTAAAGGTGGAGGAAATCGGTGTTGGATGGATCATGGTGTTTATGTGTGTGAAGGTGGGAGGTTATGCATGGGGTGGTAGTGGATGGAGAGAGAAGAGGAGGCCATAAATGAAGAAAGAGATTATCTTTTTTAGATGCGGCTGGGATTGCCTTGTTTTACGTGTGGGGGTACAGTGGGCATAAAAGAACACCGTCTTTTCCTCCACCTTCTCGGGATTGTCCATCGAAACATGACTTCTTTACAGAGCGTTGGATGTTCATCGGATGGTGAAAAGTAAAGGTACGCCCAAGCCGCACCTAAAGAGGATGCCGTATCACAGCATTTCTCTATATATATATATATATATATATATATAGATTTAATTATATGCATACACCCATGCAAGTGAAGAGTTATTTTGATTTCCATCTTCCGGTCCATCTAGTTTAAACAGTGTAATTCATATCAACTCCTCTCAACTTGTAATGCAACTTCAAAATTTGTTTTTTTTTCCCCACTCTGCATATGGGAGAGGGGGAGGGGGTCGAAGGGTGGGGGGGGACTGGGGGGGGAGGGCAGGGGTGGGGGGGGGGGGGGGGTGTGGGGGGGGGGTACGGATGGGGGGGGGGGGTGGGGGGGGGGGGGGGGGGGGGGGGGAAATGGGGGGGGGGGTGGGGAGGGGTGGGGGGGCGAGGGGGGGTAGGGGGAGGGGGTGGGGGGTGAAGAGGTGGGGGTGGGGGTGGGGGGCTAGGGGGGGGTGGAGATGGGGGGGAGGGGGGGGGGGGGACCTAGGGGGTGGGGTGGGGGGGGCCTACGGAGGGAGGGGAAGGGAGGGGGGCCGCCGGGAGGGAGGGGGTGCCGAGGAGGGGTAGGGGAGGGAGGGGCGTCGAGAGAGGTGGGGCCTGCGCACGGAGGGGGAGGGATGGGGGGCTATAGGGTGGGGGGGCTACAGATGGGAGGGGGGAGGAGGGGCCCCCGCCGAGATGGGGGAGGGGAGGGGAGGGGGGCCACCTAGCGGGGTGGGGGGCTACACCGAGAGGGGGAGGGGTCGCCGAGGGGGAGGGGGTACGTACCGGCGAGTGCTCAACGGAGAAGCTCGACGGCGGCGGCTTGGTGCGTGGTGCAGCTCGACGGCGGCGGCGGTGGTGGTGCAGGTGGTGCAGCTCGACAGCGGCGGCGGCGGTGGTGTAGGTCATGGCGGCCGGCAGTGGTGGAGCAGCTCTCGGCGGCGAGGGGTAAGGGGGGAGAGAGAGAGAGAGAGAGCATTTCACGAGGATGGCGGAAGTGCGAAAGTGCGGATTTACCGACGGATATTCCGACGAAATAATTCCATCGAAATATCCGCCGTTAAGTATCTATTCCGTCGATATTTCCGATGGAATTTGTCTGTCGGTATTTTCGAAAAATATATCGACGGAAATATTTTCGTCGGCATATCCGTCGGTATTACCGACGGACAAATTCCGTCGGAAATATCCGTCGGTAATACCGCTTTCTCTTGTAGTGGTCGCTGATTGGGGACGAACTTTACTGCTCCTCATGCTTGGGAGGTACCGAGCAGGGGGACTGCTCGGTCACTGGACTGCCTGCTCGGTGCTTGGAGTTGACGATGTTGAGGCATGCTTCGAGTCAGTGTTGTTCGGCAGGAGATGCCTGGGCCACATAGGCTACAGGGTGTCTGGAGATCACCCATGGGGCCTGAAGATGCCCTGCTCGGGGCTCCTGCTCAGAGTCAGCAGGCTGCGCTCGGAGTGCCGTGTAGGGCTGTACTGGGCCTGCGAGGAGTGCCGTGTAGGGCTGTACTGGGCCATGATGGGCCCTAGGGGTCTAGGTGGTTAGAAATAGCCACCACAGTAATAATTAGAAAAGGGTTAAGATAACTACTAATTAACCCATAATTATCTTAAAGAGGAGTCCTACACTTATCCTAACCTATTGCCCACGAAATTAGACCTCTCCCCTAGCTATTTAGGTCGATAAACCCTAGAAAAATAGAGATATGCATGAAAATTTGTAGCTAAGAGGAGAAGGAAGAGTTTAAAGAAGTAAGGACTCTTTAATCAAACAAATACCCATAGTTTTGTACCAACCCAACCCTAGGCACTTCTCTGGAGTTGGAAGGACGAGGAGAAGAAGGTCTGGACGTGGAGAGCAAGGTGGAGGAAGCTAGGAACAAAGGAGGAATTTCGTTCTTCAACTTTCCAGCCCTAGGATCTTAAAAACGTGAAAGGTAGGCAATCTCTCAAGCACAAATCAATTATGTTCATCCATAGGTAGCCCATGTATCCATCTTCGAAAGCCTCATATTTTCCCCAATTTTCATCATGCCTATTGGGAGTATTTTGTGCTCCAATCCTTGTGCTATACATGTACTCAAACCTACTTGTTTGCTTCGAATCCATGCGTACATTTGATCTCATGCCTTGCGATTTTTATCATAGATACTGCATGATGTTAGGGTTCGAATGATTCTATTTTGCCCAATTTTTATCATGCATCTTTTGCGAATTAAATCAATTTCCAACTCTTTGTATGTTTTAGGTCACCGAAATGTAACCTAATTAAAGCATGCCCAATCCATGCCTAATTTCTAATCACTCATTCTTGTTGATACATCTACATGTCTAGTTTCGTTTAAAACTAGTTTCAAGATTTTAGGACATTCTTACAATTTTATACAAATTTTTAAATAACCCTGTATCATGCCATGGAGGGATGGACTGAAGCTTAAATGAGGCTATTTTCCCCATTTGGGCTCAGCTCGCCTTCTGAAATTGCCACTGCCCGACCCGTCGCAATATCAGAAGGGTCGCGATCGGCTGGACCATCACGGTTTCTGCCGCAGACCATGAGCCGGCCCGGTTCAGCGCGCCCGGACCGTCTGTCCCGACATGAAACGCGACGGGGACCCTCGTTGCGATTTCTATATTGCAACCAGAACCCTGAATTTCTTATATATCCCTATTACTTAAGCCATTTAATCCATGTTTAACCTTAATTATGCACTATCATGAACAATAATGATCTATTTATTAATATTTGGTATTAATTACATTAAATCCATTATGTACATGATTATTCATGCTCTCATGATTTCTTTACACTTGCACACACTAAACATTAATAATTGTCATGAGACCCTATTAAATTACTCAATAATCTATCTGATAATTAAGTGTAATTATTTAGTAAATCTCTCAATTAATTTAATAACACTTGTCTTCGTTTTATTCGCGTGCTTTGTACACCGTTATCGCGTCCCTCTGCCTTCGAGCACTCAAGGTAAGACAGACACTTGTTTTTGCACCCTTCTTTCTTGACATGGACCACCTCTCCATTGGGAATACTCCTAACAGGATCAGAGACTCCTTGTCAAGTCCTCCATAAGTCTTCTTGGCTTTGGCGGACGTCCATTACCGACAAGCTGGTTGTACCATTAAAACCATTTACACCCTAGGGATCAACATGATCCAACGGCCTTAGTGTGTTCTCTCTTACCTTGGGATCATGCGGGATCTCTGGTCTGTGTCATGGCACGGCTACTGGGCGGACGTGACTTCTACCGGACTGCCGACACACGACCTAGTGATGTGCAACTATTACTATCGCCTGCTTATCGCTGTTCTACGAATATATCCTTATCTCATCTACTATCTCTATACTCTCATCTGTTCACATTCTCTCTACTGTTGGGTTGAGTGCATAATTCATATTATTTCCCTCCTATTTTGATGATGACAAGAGGTAATTTTTAAAGCAATTCAAATGAAACATGTCAAAAACATCATACCTGAAATCAATGTTCAAAAAGCATATTTCAAATCACATTTATCATTTATGCTCATGATAAATCATTTAACTAATGATTTATGTGTTTAATTTTTCAGGTACAAACACTTTTTGCAAAAGATGTGTCGACACACCCATCAATGGTGTCGACACAACAACACAGATTCAAAGGCAAAAGATGAAGAAACATTGAGACTGTGTCGACACGAGTCAAGAGTGTGTCGACACGAGTTGCAGTTTTTCAGAAATCAGTCCACCCAGGTCGACACACTCTCAGAGCAGGTCGACACTGGATCCCGTTCACAGAACAGGCTATTTGCAGATTTGGGACAGCAGGTCGACACACTCTCAGAGCAGGTCGACACGGGACCTTCTTCCCAGAACATCAGTTCTCATATTTGGGATAGTGTGTCGACACCACCACCAGGGCAGGTCGACACACTACGGAAAGTCTGCAACTTAAAGTGGATGGCTGCCACGTGTCTTCCTAGGGCGATCAGGAATCAACCTGGGATCGCGTGCCCCTGTACCTAAAAGGGTATACTTGGAATCTTTTGTGTATAAAATCCCCGTTTATGGCCAATCATCAGAGAGCCGACCCAACAAACTCTTGTGCCTCCCGAAAAGTTCCTGGCGGCCACAAGAGCTCTCGTGTCTCCCTCCTCTGTCTTCCTGAAGGTTCCAGAAGACCTCTTCTCACCAATTCAAGGTGTGAGAATTGGGGTTTGATCCTTGAAGAAGCCTCTGAAGCATCCCAAGGAAGCAGATCAAGTAGAAGCCATCATTGGAGAAGAATTCAAGGAAGATCCAACCTCCCAGATTGCAGAGCATCGCCTTGGACTTCAAGTCTGCAAGCTTCTTCCCAATCCAAGCTTCTACAAGGGAGTACACTTGAAGAACGAAGCCATTCAATACATTTTACTGTACTTCTGTTCTTCTGAGATATCTCTTGAGATTATGCAAGTGCTTCTGCATAATTCTCATTAGTGTTCTCAAATTTCGACTAGATCTGTTGCTAGAAGATCTATGTCTTGAGTTGGTGTCTAGCAAGTAATTGTGTGAGCCTTGTGCTCAGGTTGTTGTGAGCCGTTGTGCTCAGCTTTGAGTTGTCGAACTCAATTGTGGGTTGAGCAGTCTTGCTCAGTTGTTCTAGAGTAGTCTTGCTCAAGAAGTGGTGTGAGTTGTAAGCTCTCCAGTGTTGGAGTTGTCAGGCTCTAGTGGGTGTGTTACCCAGTTGTGTTTAGTGAATCCTCACAGGTTGTGAGGGGTGGATGTAGGAATCACTTGGGTGATTTCCGAACCACCTAAAAATCCTGGTGCACTTGTCTATTTGTGGTTTGATTAATTCATCCGCTAGATGCTTGCATAGGATCGGTTTTACTCACTTAAACAACTTATTTCACATCTATTTTTACCAACTCACTCTAATCTTATCAGATCTGTGACTTTTCACAGATAAAATTGCCTCTGATTCTAAAGTGTTTTTAAAATTGTTTAAGCTTCCGCAAAAGTGGCTTAGATCTATTCATCCCCCCCCCCCCTTCTAGATCTTTTCCACACATTCACCTCGATCCTTCAATTGGTATCAGAGCGGGTTTACATCGATCTGATTTGATCTGAGCAGTTCTTGTTTCTGAGTGTGGTGTGTTTGATTGTTTGCTCGTTTGTTTGTTTGCTTGCTTAGTTCTTTCTCTGTGCAATTTCTTTAGAGTCATGGATTCAAAGGGTTTCATAGCTGAGGGCCATTCCATAAATAGGCCACCATTCTTTAATGGAACGGACTATTCTTATTGGAAGAATAGAATGCAAGTATTTCTGAGGGCCAGAACTATGAGATCTGGAAAGTAGTTGAGGTGGGTCCCTATGAGAACCAGGGAGAAGAAGATACCTGGACAAGGGAACAGATAAGGAAAGCCACATTGAATTATAGTGCCATGAACATGATTCAATGTGATGTCCATCCCAAGGAGTATTCGAGAATCTCTATGTGCAAATCTGCCAAAGAGATGTGGGATAAACTCGAATTACTCTATGAGGGAACATCTCAGGTCAAGGAGACCAAGGCAAATATTTTAGTTTCAGAATATGAACTTTTTATGATGAAGTCTAACGAAAATATTTCTGAAATGTTTGCCAGGTTCATGGTGATAGTCAATGGACTGAAGGCCTTGGGTAAGGAATACACTGATGCAGACTTGGTAAGAAAAATCTTGCGTTCACTTTCTTCAGTTTGGCATACTAAGGCCACTGTCATTGAAGATTCAAAAGATTTGTCCAAAATCTCTTTCGATGAATTGATTGGATCCTTAATGACATATGAAATCAACTTAAAAAGAAATGAAGAACACATAATAAAGACCAAGCCTATGGACACTTAAGGCCTCTTCAAGCAATAAAGATAAAAGTCAGGAAAAGACAAGCTCTGAAGAGTCTGAGTCAAATGAGGATGAGATTGCCCTCATGACCAGACAATTCAGGAAATTCTTGAAATATAGAAAAGGGAAAATGGCTGGGAAAAAGAAATTTTCCTCAGGTAAGAAAAACACTTCTTTTTCTAATTTCAACAAGAATCACAAAACTGACGAAAATATTGTCTGTTACAGGTGCAACAAACCAGGACACATGAAGGGAGAGTGTCCTGAGAACAAGAAGGATAAGCACAAGAAATTCCAGAAGTACAAGAAGCCAAAGGCCATGGTGGCCACTTGGTCTGACGAAGACTCAAGTGAGGGAGAAGAAGAGAAGAAATCCTCAAGCTCTGAAAGTGAGGAGGTTTGCTTCATGGCCAACAACACAGATGAAAAGGTAAATACTTCCTTTGAAGACTATACTGTTGAAGATTGGCAGGATGTGTATGCAGAACTGGTTGAAAGATATTCTGAAATGAGAAAAGAAAACAAACACATCAAAAAGAAAATTGAAAATCTTTACCATAACCAATCTTCAAACAATAGAACTTGTGAACTGGAAACTGAAGTAACAGAATTGCTTGAAGAAAAAGAAAATCTCCTGAACCTTATTGATGAACTAAAACTTGCCTCTCAAAAGGCCTCCCAAGAATTCAAAAACTTAACAGAAAAGCTGGAAATTGAAAAACAAGAAAAACAACAGAAAATTGAAGAAATTGTAACTCTTAAAAACTAGCTAAAGGAAAAGGAGGAGGTTATCCAAACCTTCACAAAAGGCCAAGATAACCTAGAGGCATTGCTAGGATCCAACATGACAACCACATCTCATGGATTAGGATTCAACAAAAAGAAACCAACAAAAGATAAATCTGGTGAGAAAAAGGGAAAAGCACCATTGATTAAATTTGTCAAGGGTCCTAATCTGGAAAACACAGAAATTCAACAAACAGCAAACAAAACCTTAAACAAAACACCAAACAAAGCAAAAACTCAAAAACAAAAGAAGACTATCAGGTCGACACAGTCCCCTGACAGGTCGACACTAGTCCACAAGAAGAAGACTTCTGTGGCTGTTGTGTCGACACCAGTTCAGGAGAGGTCGACCTGCTCAACACCAAAAATCACAAACAACTCAACCAAAAACTCAAATAAAAATATGAAAAATAAGAAAAAGGTAAAAGAAATAATTCATAAAAAACCTTGGACCTCCAAGACAACAGTTCAAGATAATTGGACCAATCCTTGGAGCCAATGGTATGAAAATCCCTGTTGGTATCATCCTCACTTTTATTATCCAAATTTCTTGATGTACCAACAAAACCCATGGATTCCACCTCCTAATCTCAACTCCAATTTTCAAATGAAAAACTCCTCTCCTCCTCCCAAAAACAAAGATCTTGGTGCTTTCATTCCTAAAAGAAAGAACAAACAGAAAAAGGCTGAAAACACCAAAGTAACAAAACAAAAGTCAAAAACAAATCAGATATGGGTGAGAAAGGATTTGATATCTGTGATCAATCATTCTAATGGTCCCAACTCTGTTTGGGTACCAAAATCTTCTCTCCATTGATCTTTTTGCAGGAAAGTCGTGCACCCAAATCCAATATATGGTTCCTTGACAGTGGGTGTTTACGACATATGACTCGAGATAGAGCAAAATTTTCCTGTCTGATTGAAAAGGAGGGAGGGTCAGTTACTTTCGGAGGTAAAAATAAAGGAAATATCTTAGGATCTGGAAAGGTTGGTCAAACTTCTTCAAACTCAGTAGATAATGTTTTATTAGTTGATGGTCTTGATTATAATTTGCTCAGTATCAGCCAACTATGTGACAAAGGTCACAAAGTTGTGTTTGAATCTGATTTTTGTAAGATAATTGATTCATCAACTGATAAAATCAAATTCTTTGGAAAAAGAGAAAACAATGTCTACATGATCAACCTTAATAAAAACTTTTCTGAAAATCTTTGTTTTGTTGCAAATAAAGATGAAATTGCATGGACTTGGCACAAAAGACTTGGCCATGCAAGTTTCAGAACAATGGATAAGTTATTAAGATTGAATTTGGTTAAGGGTCTTCCTGAATCCTTCTCTAAAGTTGAAAATCAAGTTTGTGGGATATGTGCTAAAGGAAAACAAACTAGGAAATCTTTTAAAACCTTCAATGAGGTACTTACATCCAGACCACTAGAACTTCTTCACATGGACCTTTTTGGGCCAACAAGAGTTCTAAGCTTAAGTGGCAAAAGATATGGGTTTGTAATCATTGATGATTTTACTAGATTTACTTGGGTTATCTTTCTATCTCACAAAAGTGATACTTGCCTGAATTCAGGAATTTCTGTACCACTATCTTAACAACTTATCCATATAAAATCAAAAACATTTTAACTGATCATGGGGGTGAATTTGATAAAACATCCTTTTCTGATCTATGTGCTGAATTTCAAATATTTCACAAGTTTTCTTCACCTAGAACTCCAGAACAAAATGGAGTTGTGGAAAGAAAGAATAGAACTCTTGTGGAAATGGCTAGATCCATGCTCTTAGGAAGTAATCTGCCCAAATCCTTCTGGGCTGAAGCTGTTAACACAGCCAATCATATCCTAAATAGAGCTTTGATCAGACCAAAGATCAGAAAAACACCCTATGAATTGTTGAAAAACGAAAAGCCAACTGTTTCTTATTTCAAAACTTTTGGGTGCAAATGCTTTGTACACAATAATAACAAAGAGAACCTTGACAAGTTTGATGCTAAGAGTCAGGAAGCTATCTTCCTTGGCTATTCTGAAGTGTCAAGGGCCTTCAAAGTGTACATTCTAAAAACCAAAACTGTTGAAGAATCTCCACATGTTATTTTTGATGAAAATTCCTTTTCCACTAATGATTCTAAATCTTGCAGGGAAAGACAAGACAATGAAGAGGATGACCTCATTGTGGATTCTTCACCAACTGTTGAGGAGCTTGTCAATAATGAAGAGAACCTGAACAACTCACCATCTTCAAATGGGTCAGGTAACATTGCTCCAGAAGTGGGTACTTCTCAACAGGTAATTACTGAATCTCGATATCTGAGAGATCACCCATTAGACAGTGTAGTTGGCAATTTGAATGATAGAGTAAGGACCAGATCATCCTTCTTGCAAAATATTGAAGAAGACCCACTAGCTCTAATTTCCCAAATTGAACCCAAGTCAATTGATGAAGCCTTATCCAGTTCTGATTGGATTAATGCCATGCATGATGAGCTTCATCAATTCGAAAGAAATCAAGTATGGGAATTAGTACCTAGACCTAGTGACCAAGCAGTGATTGGTACTAGATGGGTTTTCAGAAATAAGTTAAATGAAACTGGTCAAGTAATAAGAAACAAAGCTAGGCTAGTTGCAAAGGGGTATAACCAAGAATTTGGAATTGACTTTGAAGAATCATATGCCCCTGTAGCTAGACTAGAAGCTGTCAGAATTTTCCTTGCTTTTGCATCCTCCATGAAATTTAAAGTCTATCAAATGGATGTCAAAAGTGCATTCTTAAATGGATATATAAAGGAAAATGTTTTTGTTGAACAACCTCCTGGATATGAAAATGAAAAATATCCTAACCATGTTTTCAAGCTTAATAAGGCTCTCTATGGTCTTAAGCAAGCTCCAAGAGCTTGGTATGACAGGTTGAGTTCCTTCTTACTTGAAAAAGGATATTCTAGAGGTAATGTTGATCAAACATTGTTCACAAAAATAGTAAAAAATCAAATAATTGTGGTCCAAATTTATGTTGATGACATAATTTTTGGCTCCACCAATAAAGGCCTTTGCACTGAATTTTCAAACCAAATGAAGAATGAATTTGAAATGAGCTTAATGGGAGATTTAACATTCTTTTTGGGATTGCAGGTGAACCAAACAACTGAAGGAATCTTCATCAGTCAAACCAAATATGTGAAGGAGCTATTAAAGAGGTTTGACTTTCAGAACCTTAAGCACTCAAGCACACCAATTGCAATTAATGCTAAACTAGAAGAAGATCCATCTGGTAAGTCAGTAGATCCAAAGACCTACAGAGGTATGATTGGCTCTCTGCTCTATCTTACAACTTCTAGACCTGATATTCAGTTTTGTGTGTGTTTATGTGCTAGATTCCAATCTAATCCTAAAGAAAGTCACATGCTTGTTGTTAAACGAATCTTCAAATATCTTGTTGGAACATGTGATTTAGGCATTTGGTATCCCGCTGGTTGCAAGTTAGATCTGTTTGCCTATTGTGATGCTGATTATGCTTGGTGTAAATTAGATAGAAAAAGCACAAGTGGCTTGTGTCTATTTCTAGGTGGGTGCCTTATCTCTTGGGCTTCTAAGAAGCAACATTCAGTGGCTCTGTCAACTGCAGAAGCTGAATATGTTGCAGCAGGTAGATGTGGAACTCAGATTCTCTGGGTGAAACATCAACTTCTTGATTACAACCAAGATTTAGGGTGTGTACCCATCCTATGTGATAACACTAGTGCCATAAATTTGTCTAAAAACCCCATTCAGCACTCCAGAACAAAACACATTGAAATTAGGCATCATTTCTTGAGAGATGAGGTTGCAAAGAAATCTTTTGAACTCCATTTTATTGAAACTGAAAAACAAATTGCAGACATATTCACTAAACCCCTTCCTGAAAACAGATTTTCATCTTTAAGGAGAGAACTTGGTCTTTGTAAATGTCCACCTTCTTGATCTCTCTTAAGGTTTGGGTTGAGTGCTATGCATTGTCTAAGGGGGAGTTCTTTGCATTTCATAATTCTTTGCTTCCTCAAGTTACATTGTTCATATCTCTCTCACTTTCAATTCTTTTTCCCTTTTTACAATAAATTCTCCACTTCTGATTGTGTTGAAACTTCTTGGTATATCAAATGGTGTTTGGAGAAGGACAAGTTATGCTTGTCTGGACACTTTCACTATGCGAGAGTATATGTCTCCGCCAAGTACTAAGAAGTTGATATGCAATAGTTGAGGGGGAGCTTTTATTGTTCAAAGAGAATACTCTTTCTGATTTCAAAACTTGCTAGTTTTCACTTCCATTTCTTTTTGGTAATGAATTCTTCAACTCTTATTGTATTGAAATTTCTTGGTATATCAAATGGTGTTTGGAGAAGGACAAGTCAGGCTTGTCTGGAAACCTTCCACTATGCGTGAGTACATAACTTTGCCAAGTACTAAGAAATGAATATGTAATTGTTGAGGGGGAGTCTTTGTTGTCTAAGAAGAAAACTTTTCTAATTTCCAAAATTTCTATATCCTTTAATTTGATGAAAAGTGGTTGAAATCATCATCTCAGGGGGAGCTAGAAAATTCACATGTCATCACTTTGCAAAATTCACAACTTTTCTAGCATTTCATCAATTTCTTGCATGATGTCATCATTTAGAAGTCTAGAGTCTCAAAATGAACCATTGAGTGATCTATTATATTTTTTTTAATCAACTTTCAACTATATCTCTCAACCCACAGAAATTCAGATCTCTTCCTAGACTAAACATCAACTTGTGCTTTAAACTTAAAACATTTCCTTGTTTGCAACTGATGATTGAATGTATTTGATTTCTATCTCACAAACTCTCCAAAATTATTAAAATCCAACAGAGCAATGGCATTTGTGCTGAGAAACTGCACACCTTCACAATGAATGAAGTGCCATGTATGTCATGAGGCACTCTTGCTAACTCTGTTCAAAGGGAACAACATAAAAATAAATTCAACACAAAAGCAAAATGTGCTATGTTTTTGATGATGACTGAGTAACTGGAAATATTGGCGTCTACAAAACGTATATTTTCACGTCAAAAGGCCATCATTTACCCTTTGAGACTTGACAATGACTAAATCTTAAGTATCCAGGGACTATGGTGTGTAAAAAGCACTAGTACCTGAGTGAAAGAGATTTATATCATTTGACAGTTTGTTAAAAGAACAAAATGTGAACATTATTGGAGATTTGTCTAGAAAGAATCATCTTCATTCCTCATTAAGTTGTTCTTTAAGATTGTGTTTTATTTTCAACACAATTGCATTTGGTCTAGATGACATCTTTAATTCCTTAAAGTTGAGAAATATGGTAGTTTATAGTTGATTGTTAGATATATTATATCCCTCAATTTCTCATTTTGTTGATTCAAGTCTTGGAATGCTAATATCCTGTTGGAAATTGTTTGAAAAACTTGAATTGTGATGAATTTTTTGCAAAATATAGCAAATAAATTTTTAAGCCTCTTAAAAATCCTTGAAATGATAATTCCTCTCATTGTTTATCATTCTAAAGATGTCCCAAAATTTCTCAAACATTTCCTCTCAAAGATTCAAATTTTCTTCAAAGGCTGTGTCGACACCATCCTCTCTCGTGTCGACACACAACCCAGGTCGTGTCGACACAATCCTCTCTCGTGTCGACACACACTCTCGGTCAGGTCGACACACTCTTCATCCTGTGTCGACACTAACCCCTTGCCTGATTATTTTTTTCAAACCGTTTGGGTTCATGATAAGCCCTATTTGTTCCTGTGGGGCAGTGCACCACTGCACCTCTTTTAGGCATCAGGTCGACCCGACGGCCTCTGTCTCATTGTTTTCCGGCAAGAAATCCTCCCAAATTCTCTCTCAATCGCATCAATCCTTCATCATCTCTCCTATCTTCCATCCATTCCGAATTCCACTCCTCTTGCACCATGGTCAGGAAGTTGGGTCCCCGCCGTGGCGCAAGGTCAAGGGCCTCTTCAAGGCCAGTTCCGGCAGAGGTTGCCGTTGAACAATTGGAAAGAAGAACCAAGAGAAGAAACGATCCCGCCGAGCAACCAGGATCTTCTTCTGCACCTCAGAGGGCAGCCAAGAGAGGTAGAACCTCCACTTCAGGCAGAGGTAGTCATATTTCAAACCCTAGACTAGAGATTCCGGGCGATTCTTCTGAAAACCCTGAGGAATCATCTTCCTCCTCTTCTGAGTCTTCTGAGTCTCATGAGGATATTCCCTCAAGTCAGTCAGTGCAGCCAAGTTGATTTTGAAGCCCCGAATTCTAGACCTATCAGACATTCAGCTAGCAGACTCTTTTCCTAAAATTCAAACCTATTTCTCCTTTCAATCTTGGATACCTTTTATCTCTGAGTTTCAAGTCTGTTATCCAAGATTAGTTCGAGAATTCTACAAGAACCTCACCTGCACAGATGAAGGGTATGAATCCAAAGTTAAAGGAATAGCCATAGATATGCCAACTGAAAAAGCAGCCTCCATTTTCAAAGTGCCAGATGAGGGGGCAGACTATCATGCATTTGAATTTGATCTTCATGAAGCCTATTCCATCTTGACAGGCCTTCCTGCAGATGTATCAGATCCCAAACAGACCTATGTAACCAGGTTTAATGCTAATTCATTTCCCCCTGTGTTAAGGGTCATCCACCACATTTTGACCACCATAATTACTCCTCAAGGTGGTGGAAGGGATAGGTTGACAGACATCCAGAGGTTCATTCTCTATTGCATGGTAAAAAACATCAAGATCAACCTCCATGTGATTCTCTATCAAATCATATCTGAAACAACAAGGACAGACCTAAAGAGATCACTTCCTTATGGAGCACATCTGACCTCAGTGTTCCAGCACTTTGGTGTGCCCTTGGAGAATGAGAAGTCCCAATCTATTCCCAAGTCAAACATCTACACATTTAAGAATATCCAGAAGTTTATGGGATTTAGATTGGAGGGAAATCAAATTAGAAGAGGGCCAGTTGTGGTTGAGGCCCCTCAAGCTCAGGAGGACCAGCCTCAGGTTCCAGGGGATCAGCCCCAAGCACAAGAGGAACAGCCTCCAGCTCAAAGAGACCAGCATCAGGTTCAGGAGGCTCAGCCTCAAGATCAGGAGGGTCAGCCTCAAGTTCAAGAGGATCCAGTTCAACTGCCAGAGGATCAGCCTCTAATGGATGAGGACCAGCCTCATATCACTCCTGAAGGTGGCATTCAGCTTGAACCCCCTATTCCACCTCAAGCTGATCCTTCCTCTTTCCTTCCACATATTTCTGAACCTCCACATTTCTCCTCTTCATTCCAATCATCTACTTCTTCTGGTGGGTCCTCAATTCCACCAGAATTGTTCTCTTTCCTCAATGCTAAATTTGATACATTGAACTCCTCTATTCAAACCATGTCAGACAAATTTGAGTTGAGAGTTCAAAGACTAGAGAACACAGTGTCAGCTAAATTTATTGAGCAGAAGGAAGCCTCAGATTATGCAGCTCAGAGATTTAACAGACTTATAGGCACTCTGGGAGATTCCTATATTGAGCTGAAAGAGCACCAAGACAAGCTGGAAGTAGTACTTCAGGGAATTTTGGCAAATTCCCAAGCAGATGTCTTCAACACTACAGAGACTCTTTCTCAGCTTAATATGACCAGGTGTGCTTTTGCTCATCTAGCTGATGATTTGGAAAGCATGAAAAACTTTAATGAACACATTGGTCAAGAGATCTCAGCCATGAAGAAGGAAGTAAAGATAATTTCAAGGCCTGGTTGGTCAGATGGATCTTCATCAAGCTCTCAAATGAAACATAATATCAAAAGGTCCTTGACAAGTATGAACAAAAAGAAAACAAAAATTTAAACAATAAAAAATTGCTTAAAATCACACTTCATCAAAACCACATTGAAATATGGTTTTAATGTTGCCATCATCAAAAAGGGGGAGATTGTTGGGTTGAGTGCATAATTCATATCATTTCCCTCCTATTTTGATGATGACAAGAGGTAATTTTTAAAGCAATTCAAATGAAACATGTCAAAAACATCATACCTGAAATCAATGTTCAAAAAGCATATTTCAAATCACATTTATCATTTATGCTCATGATAAATCATTTAACTAATGATTTATGTGTTTAATTTTTCAGGTACAAATACTTTTTGCAAAAGATGTGTCGACACACCCATCAATGGTGTCGACACAACAACACAGATTCAAAGGCAAAAGATGAAGAAACATTGAGACTGTGTCGACACGAGTCAAGAGTGTGTCGACACGAGTTGCAGTTTTTCAGAAATCAGTCCACCCAGGTCGACACACTCTCAGAGCAGGTCGACACTGGATCCCGTTCACAGAACAGGCTATTTGCAGATTTGGGACAGCAGGTCGACACACTCTCAGAGCAGGTCGACACGGGACCTTCTTCCCAGAACATCAGTTCTCATATTTGGGATAGTGTGTCGACACCACCACCAGGGCAGGTCGACACACTACGGAAAGTCTGCAACTTAAAGTGGATGGCTGCCACGTGTCTTCCTAAGGCGATCAGGAATCAACCTGGGATCGCGTGCCCCTGTACCCAAAAGGGTATACTTGGAATCTTTTGTGTATAAAAGCCCCGTTTATGGCCAATCATCAGAGAGCCGACCCAACAAACTCTTGTGCCTCCCGAAAAGTTCCTGGCGGCCACAAGAGCTCTCGTGTCTCCCTCCTCTGTCTTCCTGAAGGTTCCAAAAGACCTCTTCTCACCAATTCAAGGTGTGAGAATTGGGGTTTGATCCTTGAAGAAGCCTCTGAAGCATCCAAGGAAGCAGATCAAGTAGAAGCCATCATTGGAGAAGAATTCAAGGAAGATCCAACCTCCCAGATTGCAGAGCATCGCCTTGGACTTCAAGTCTGCAAGCTTCTTCCCAATCCAAGCTTCTACAAGGGAGTACACTTGAAGAACGAAGCCATTCAATACATTTTACTGTACTTCTGTTCTTCTGAGATATCTCTTGAGATTATGCAAGTGCTTCTGCATAATTCTCATTAGTGTTCTCAAATTTCGACTAGATCTGTTGCTAGAAGATCTATGTCTTGAGTTGGTGTCTAGCAAGTAATTGTGTGAGCCTTGTGCTCAGGTTGTTGTGAGTCGTTGTGCTCAGCTTTGAGTTGTCGAACTCAATTGTGGGTTGAGCAGTCTTGCTCAGTTGTTCTAGAGTAGTCTTGCGCTAGAAGTGGTGTGAGTTGTAAGCTCTCCAGTGTTGGAGTTGTCAGGCTCCAGTGGGTGTGTTACCCAGTTGTGTTTAGTGAATCCTCACAGGTTGTGAGGGGTGGATGTAGGAATCACTTGGGTGATTTCCGAACCACCTAAAAATCCTGGTGCACTTGTCTATTTGTGGTTTGATTAATTCATCCGCTAGATGCTTGCATAGGATCGGTTTTACTCACTTAAACAACTTATTTCACATCTATTTTTACCAACTCACTCTAATCTTATCAGATCTGTGACTTTTCACAGATAAAATTGCCTCTGATTCTAAAGTGTTTTTAAAATTGTTTAAGCTTCCGCAAAAGTGGCTTAGATCTATTCATCCCCCCCCCCTTCTAGATCTTTTCCACACATTCACCTCGATCCTTCATCTACACTCTCGTCTATTCGTCAGTTACTCTAATCTATTCTTGGTACTCTATTTGGCGATACAATTGATTGTCTAAGATAAAAAATATGACTATGCCAGGCAATAGGGCCCGATCTGGTTCTGGGAGGAGCGCCCGAAAAGTGCTATTTTTCATGGGAGTTAAATGATCAGGATGTCGACATACATCCAGTGCCATTATACTATCAAGATTTAATCTATGACAATCAATCAATACAAAGTGCTATCTATACAAGTGCTATCGTTACTAGTGCACCATTGTGCATCTTTACATGCTATTTCGTTACATAGCCAATCCGTTATCATGCTTGTTGTGCTATACTCTCATGAATGTGCCATTGTTCTTGTTATCATCATTCTCTTGTCTACACATGACTATTCTCTCTAGTATCCTGCCTTATAAGACATTAATCACTTAAAACATGCTTGTTTATATGAGATATTAAGTCCTACTGAGCGTTATCGCTCACCCTGCGCTATTTGTTATATGTGTTTCAGGTGAGTCTGATGGAGACTACCGCACTCATGAAGAAGGGAACGAGGAGGAGCAGGAGTGACCTACATTTCGTCAACCCATGCTTATTAATAGTTAGTTAGTCAATATGTATTAGTTTGGATTTGAATAAAGTACTATGGGCCCTAGTGTTGGCTCTGATTAGTGAATGTAATAATTAGTTGATGAATTATTAATGAAGCTGGATTACATTTGATTTTATTCCAATGGTGTAATGGTTGGATGTTTATTTATCGCTGTTTACTATTTAAATAACTATAATTCCGCTCCAATATTCCGCGTCGAGACGTTACATGGGAACTATTAAACTAGAGCTGTGTGAAAATTGGACTTCCCTCCCACCACTCGGGCAGCTGCCATCACTCAAGTCACTGACCATATGGGGAGCCACAGGAGTGGAGTATATAGGAGATGAATTCCTCTATGGCGGTTTTGCACAGCTGGAGGAATCTATCCATACTATAATACTAAAACAGAAGTCCATGTTTCCCGCCTAAATTAGATACATGACACGTGGCATTACATTAGGACTCTTCACCTTTTATCTTAGAGAAGCGGCCTTCCTCCCCTTTCTCTCTCTCTATCTCTCCTCCATCTGTGCTGCCATTTCAGTTCCCGGAGAGAAGAGAAGCTGAAGGGCCGCCGACGCCAGCGCGACTCTACGCTACCATACGTTGGTGGCTGGTGGAGCACCTCGCCGTCGCCTCCTTCAAGTGGAACCCGCTCCGAACCTGGGGCGCCTCCTCTTTTTTCCCTGCCAGCACCGTCCTCGCCTATCTCGCCCTCACCCTCCTCCTTCGCCCCCTCCTGCATGGCCGCTCAACCCCCCTCTGCTGCCGCTTCGTCCGACTCATCTCCCCGCTCCATAACGCCTTCCTCCTCCTTCTCTCCCTCGCCATGGCCATCGGCTACTTCCTCGCCATCGATGCCCTTTCCCCCCTGGCTCTTCTGCTTCCCCCCCATCAGCATCCCGGCCCGCGGCCCCATTTTCTTTTGGGCCTACGCCTTCTACCTCTCTAAGCTCTACGAGCTCGTGGACACCCTGCTCATCCTCCTCGCCGCAGATAGCAGGCGCCTTTCCTTCCTCCACGTCTACCACCATGCCGTCGTGGTTGTCATGTGCTACTTCTGGCTCACCGCCCGGCAGTCGCTTCTACCGGTGGCGCTGGTGACCAACGCGTCCGTTCACATGGTGATGTACGGGTACTACCTCTGCAGCAGCCTTGGGTGGCGGTGGCTGTTAGGGTCGATGCAGTGTGGAGATCCTCTTCAGAGTAGATCCCCTTTGCTATACCACAGTAACCTGCACACAACAGGGACCAAAACAAAGAGTACGGGAACAAAGAATTTTAGAGGTAGACCCAATCGTATTACTGCATGGAATGCTGAAAGGAATAGGCCTCTATATAGACCTTACATGTACTGGAGAAAGACCCACTAAAACACATCTCTTAACCCACTAATTTACTACTTTGACTAGATAAAAACAAACACTAACTAATCTAGATAATAGCCACCACATGAGAACGTGGGGCGACCAGGAAACGTGGCTTTGCATCACTAACCAACATTCCCCCTTGATGCAAAGTCACTTACACCCAAGCATTTTCTAAAGTGACAGAATTTTTCAATACATAATGCTTTGGTAAAAATGTCAGCAACTTGGTCCTCCGTTTTGCACTGTTGTATGTCCACCAAACCTTCAAACACAGCTTCACGAATGAAGTGGTGTCGAATGTCTATGTGTTTGGTACGCCCATGAAAGGTTGGGTTCTTTGCAATTGAGATTGCTGACTTGTTATCACAAAAGATCAGTGTTGCTTTGTGTTGAGGCTGTTGTAGATCTTCAAGTATTCTCCGAATCCAGATTGCTTGACAAGTGGTTGATGATGCAGCAACATACACTGCTTTACTTGATGACAAAGCTATGGTGGCTTGCTTCTTCGATGCCCAGGAAACAGCTCCTGAACCCAAGCTAAAAACATAGCCCATTGTGCTTCTCCGATCATCCAAGCTACCTTCCCAATCACTATCAGTATAGCCATAAAGATTAAAATTTGTTATAGAAAAATACCACAGCCCATAGGAGATGGTTCCACAAATGTATCTCAGAATCCTTTTAGCATCACCCAAGTGTTGTCTTGAAGGATCATGCATAAATCGAGATACCAAACTGACTGCAAACATAATATCAGGTCTGGTATGTGTCAAATAAATTAGTCCACCAACTAACTTTCTGAAATATCTTGGATCAACCTTCTCTGTCCCATCCATCAGCCTGAGCTTCTCATTCGCATTCATTGGAGTGCTGCAAAAGTTACAATTCTCCATTCTGAATTTTTTAAGAAGATCATGTGCATACCTTTCCTGTGACAAGAACATCCCATTTTCTGTTTGCTTAACTTCCAATCCCAGAAAATAATGCAATAGTCCTAGACTTGTCATTTCAAACTCTTGCATCATTTTCTTCCTGAAGTTTGCAAGCAGCAAACTAGAAGAACCAGTTTATATTATGTCATCCACATAGAGATTCACAACAACAATGTCCTTACCCATTAGCTTTGAGTATAAAGTTGGTTCACTTGGACTCCTCTTGAACCCCAACTTATGAAAATAATTATCAATCCTGCTGTACCAAGCTCTAGGGGCTTGCTTCAGCCCGTAAAGAGCCTTGTTTAGCTTGTAAACTTTGTCTTCTGAACCTGCAACTATATAGCCTTGAGGTTGTTCAACAAACACCTCTTCTTCTTCTGAAACACCATTTAGGAAGGCAGACTTAACATCAAGCTAAAAAACATGCCATTTCATTTGAGCAACAAGAGATAAAACAACTCTAACAGTTTCTAACCTTGCAACAGGTGAGAAGGTCTCAAAAAAATCAGTACCTTCTTGCTGTGAGTATCCTTTGGCAACAAGTCTTGCTTTATACTTCTGAATGCTTCCATCAACATTGTGTTTTACCTTATAAATCCATTTTAAACTAATTGTATTCTTTCCCTGTGGAAAATCAACCAGTTCCCATGTATCATTCCTTTCAATGGCAGCAATTTCATCATTCATTGCTTGTTTCCACTCCTCCTTCTTGATTGCCTCATTAAAGTTCAGAGCAGAATACAAAGCAAAACTACATGATTCATAAATTTCTCGCAAATCCTTTACCTTCCTTGGTGGAGAGTCTGAATCTTCACTGGTTGGAGATGGAGGACAGCCATTTACATCACCCCTTGGTGACTCAATTTGTTCATTCTCTTCTGGTTGAGGGTCATCTCCAGATATCTGAAATTTCAGATCATCCTGTACACCACAATTCCAATCCCAAAAACCATTTTCTTCAAATATAACATCTCTATTTATGATGATCTTCTTGGTAATGGGATTATATAATCGGTACCCTTTGGTTTCAGCACTATAACCAACAAATATGCATTTGACACTTTTGTCATCAAGCTTTTCTCTAATTTCAGAACTGACATGAGAATAAGCAATTGAACCAAAAATTCTCAAATGACTTACATTTGGCTTCCTTCCATACCAAGCTTCATAAGGAGTCTGATTTTGCACTGCTTTTGTCGGTGATCTATTCAGGAGAAAAATTGTTGTCCAAACTGCTTCAGCCCAGAATTCATTAGGAAGATGCTTTGCCTTCAACATACTCCTTGCCATTTCTACTATGGTCCAATTTTTGCGCTCTGCTACTCCATTTTGCTGAGGTGTATAACTTTCTGTCAATTCCCTGCGAATGCCATTTGCTTCACAAAAGGAATTAAAACTGTTAGATAAGAACTCTCCTCCTCTATCAGTTCGCAAGGTTTTTATGTAATAACCACTTTGCTTCTCAACATATGCCTTGAAAATCAGAAACTTAGAGAGAGTTTCAGATTTATTTTTCAAAAAATACACCCAAATCTTTCTGCTGTAATCATGAATAAATAGAAGAAAGTACTTGCTTCCACCTAGTGACGAAGTTCTCATCGGACCACAAATATCTGCATGCACAAGCTGAAGGGGTTGATGTGCTCTCCATGAACTTTTTGCTGGGAATGATGCTCTGTGATGTTTTCCATATACACATCCTTCACAAACCTCATCTACCTTTTCTATGAATGGTAACCCAATCACCATATGTTTTTGATTTAATAATCTCAACCCATTGAAATGCAAGTGCCCATATCGCATGTGCCACAACCAGGAATCATTCTTAACAGAAGGAATCAATGCACAATCATCAATACTTGAGAAGGAGAATGGAAACATCTTATTTTCTGTCATCCCCACATTCAACACTAGAACAGAATTTGAGTCTCTAACTTCACAACCATTGTTAAGAAACTTTACTGAATATCCTTTTAGAACTAGCTGCCCAATGCTCAGGAGATTATGAGCTAAACCAGGGATGTATAAAACATCATGAATTTGTTTTTCATTACCTGATTTAAGCTTTACTGTGATAACCCCTTTTCCTTCAGAAACAACACGCTTGCCATCACCAAGCTGAACTTGAATTTTTACAGAGTCATCATACTTTTGAAGATCTCCTTCAAACCTGTCATATGATTGCTGCAGCCACTATCTAGCATCCAGATACCATCTTTGTGTTCTTTAGCATTAAGGCATGCAAGAAAAAGATTAGCATATTCCTCATTTTCCTTTTCTACAACTACATTTGCTTCATCTTTTGCCTTCTGCCAACAATTACGTTCAATATGGCCATATTTCTTGCAATACCGACATTGGATGTTAGAGTAACGGTTACCTTTCCCATTGGATGTTTGCTTCTGCCCATTGTCATTTGATCTTTCTTCAGAATCTGATCTTCCTCTGCCTCTTCCTCTACCTCTTCCTCGACCTCGGCCGCAGAAACCTCCACATCCTCGAGAAGAGTTATCATTCCCACTTTGCTTGGACACTTCTAGCTTTGAAGAAAATGCATGCTCCAAGCCGGTTTCAGCTGACCTATGCAACCTTTGTTCATGAGCTTGCAAAGAACCCATCAGTTCAGTAAGAGCGTAATTAGATATGTCTTTAGACTCTTCAATAGCAGCCACAACATGATCAAATTTAGGTACCAAACTCCGAAGAATTTTTTCCACAACCTTCTGACTAGTAAGAGCCTCACCAAGTGATCCAATGTGATTAACTATAACAGTAACTCTACCAAAGAAATCTTGTACTGATTCTGAATTTTTCATGCATAGAGTTTCAAACTCTCTCCTAAGGGTTTGCAGTTTTACAGAGATTACCTTCTCAGATCCTAGATATTCAGATTTCAGAATTGTCCATGCCTCTTTTGATTTAGTTGCAGCTGAAATCCTAGGAAAGATTGCATCAGACACTGCCTGTTGGATGATCAACAAGGCTTTGGCATCCTTCTTCCTGTTTTCCTTCACTTCATTCCTGTGTGGTGTTGTCATTCGTGCAAACTCTTCATCTGTGGGTTCTGCATAGCCACTACATAGCCACTACATTGATGATCAGGTTATCCCCATGTAATTTAAATAAATTACACATCTATTTTGGTGATTAACAAAACTATGATAGAGGTTACTAACATTTTTTTTTTTTGAATATAGCCAAACCAAGGAGGTAGGTAGTGGCGGCCTCATGGGTGTGAGATAGCCACTACCTTCCCCAAGTGGCTAGGGATGGATTTTTATTTATAAATAGAGAGTGAGTACAAGCAAAACTAGGGTCTAATGGAAGGATACTCAGCCTTATCTTACTAACATATTTTCTATGAAGTCTAAGCACAGGAAATAAACCAAGGGAAAAACAAGCCAATCAAGTAAGTATTCATCACACCACATCAATGTGAGTTCAAAGCATCAATATTTGTCTAAGTACACATCGATTTCTACTATAGGTCATAACGATTTCTATAGAGCTATAACGATTTCCTTAGTTCTATAACGATTTCATATTTACAAGGATTCACTAAGTGTTATATCGTTAAGTGATTGCAACGATTTGCTTTCACAACGATTCGTTAAGTGATTGCAACGATTTGCTCTCACAACGATTCGTTAAGTGATCGCAACGATTTGCTCTCACAACGATTTGTTAAGTGATCATAACGATTTGTTTTCATATCGATTTCTTAAGTAAGAACAACGATTTGATCACACATCGGTTTCTTAAGTAAGAACAACGATTTGGTCTCACATCGATTTCTTAAGTGAGAACAACAATTTGGTCTCACATCGATTTCTTAAGAGAGAACAACGATTTGGTCGCACATCGATTTCTTAAGTAAGAACAATGATTTGGTCTCACATCGATTTCTTAAGTGAGAACAACGATTTGGTCTCACATCGATTTCTTAAGTGAGAACAACGATTTGGTCGCACATCGATTTCTTAAGTGATCACAATGACTTGCTCTCATAACGACTCGATAAGTTACATAACGACTCTGTCACTATAATGGCTCATTAAGTTACATAACGACTTGGTCACTGTAACGATTCGATACATTTCACAATGATTCGCTTACAACGATTAGATTATTAATATATATAGCGATTTGTGTATGCATCTGTTTACTTATGATTGCACAACGATTCACTCATTTGCACAACGATTTCATAAGTCATGCATATAACGATTTCGTGGAAAATAACAATTTGCTTTTCGAGCTAATGTTTGAATACGTCAAAAAGTCAAAGTTTTCACGTATATCTTTTTGACAGCCATGCATTTATTACAATAGTACGTATCACTGCATGCATGCAGACAATATCTTCTATTCTCTTACTTATTCTGTAAACATCTTTTTAGAAGAACATAATGGAACTTCTACTTTTGTATAAAATCAATCTAACGTTGACTGACAACAAGAGATAGTCTAGCTATCTATTGTTTAGCATTTAATGTGTGCAGGTCTCTGACAACATTCGTCATACAACGTTGGACAAAATAGAAGCCAAAGGATACTACAGAAGATCTTCTCTCTTTGTGTGCATGGAAAGCCAAAAGACCGTTGAACTTGTACAGTACCATGCAGTCTAACGTAAACCAGAACTTAGAGACAACGGACACTTCAACGTTCAAATTTCAAAAGAGTGATATATATAGAAGAATGAAGCTCCTGAAGAAAAATAGAAGAAAAAGAACGAGCAAAAAGGAGAACAACTGTGATACAACAACCTTCTACAAGCTTTCCTAGAGCCAAGCAAAAATTCCATCTATTCTAGCTCTTGCTCTCTGTGCTAAGTGTAGATCTGTGAGAGAGCCTTTAGTTCTGAGAAGAGTTCTTTGTTCTAGATCTTTTCCTTCTCAGTTCTTAGCTTCAGATCAAGTTGTGTTCTATAAGCTTGATCTAGGGGCTTCATCTCTGAACACTTTCTTGAGTGTTTGTTCCCTTCATATAGAAGGAAGACCTGGTGGGATCCAGGGTGTGAGATTCCCTTTGTGTAGACGGAAGACCTGGTGGGTTCCAGAGTGTTGTTCCCTTCGTGTGAAGGAAGACCAGCTGGGGTGCTGGGTGTTGTAGTGTCCTTAAGGGGGACTGTACCATTTTTAGCGAAATCCTGAGATATTGCTAAGGGACTGGATGTAGGACTCCTAAGGAGAGGAGATCTGAACCAGGATAATTCTCTGTGTTGTGTGAATGCCTTTGTGTAATTGATTTTTTTCTTAACTAACACTAACAATCTGTGAAGTGTGTTTTTGTGACCTTTGTATGAACATGTTTTAAGTATTAAATATTTTTAATATCCCATTCACCCCCCTCTGGGCTAGCTGGCTGGGCTACAAGTCGTATCAGAGCGAGTCTCTTAGACAAAGAAGAAGATCCAACTATCTGAAGAGTAAAGTTCAAATGGCAGCCCAAGGTCACTCCGAAGGTCAGTCAGTCAACAGGCCATCGCTGTTCGATGGAGAAGATTACACCTACTGGAAAACAAGAATGGAATAATTCCTACAAGGTTTTGACTTTTAAATCTGGTCAATTGTAGAAGAAGGAGACCTTCTAGTCACCAACGAAAAGGACAAATGGATTGATGATGATAGAAAGAAGATTTCTTTCAACTGCAAAGCCAAAAACATTCTGTGTTGTGCCCTCAGTAAAAAGGAATTCAATCGTGTATCTGCCTACAAATCCGCGATGGAGATGTGGGAAAAATTAAGAATCACTTATGAAGGCACGGATAAAGTGAAAGAAACCAGAATAGACATTCTGGTAACACAATACGAGAGATTTTGGATGCAGCCAAGCGAGTCAATAACTCATATGTTCAGCAGATTTACAGACATCACATACGGATTAGCTAGACTAGGAAAAAGTTATGAAATGGGAGATACGGTAAGGAAAATACTGAGGTCTCTACCAGCATCATGGACTCCCAAGGTAACAGCTATAGAAGAAGCCAATGACTTGAAAAGGATGTCATTGGAAAAGCTCATTGGGTCCCTTATGGCCCATGAAATAAACATGGAGAGATTAGGAGAATCATCTAGTAGGAAGAAGCATACAAATGCTCTCAAAGCAGCAGAAGGCAGCTCTGAGGAAAAATCTGAAGATGAAGACAGTGGTGAAGACAGTGAAGACGAAGAAGCTATGCTATCTAGGAGGCTTCAACGAATTTTAGCCAAAAAGAAAATATATAAGTCCGACAGAAGATATTTCAAGAAAAATAAAGAGTCTAAGAAGTTAGAAGGAAAGGACTCAAAGAAAGGTGAGCCCATATGCTATGAATGTAAGAAGCCCGGACATATCAAAGCAGAATGTCTGAAGCTGAAGAAACCTGAATTCAAGAAGAAAGACAGTTCCAAGAAGTTCAGGAGATACAAGAAGAAAGCAATGGCAGCAGCTTGGAGCAACAATAGCGACTCGGACAGCGAGTCAAGCTCGAGTAGCGAGGAAGAAGAAGAAGCTAACTTGGCTTTCATGGCCAACACAGAAGAAAAGGTAACTTCTGACTCCTCTTTTGATTCATATAATGATTCAGATTCTGACAATTTTGAAGAAGCCTTTAATGAGTTATATAGTAAATATAGAGAAGTATCTAAATTACTAAAATCTAGTAAGAAAATTGTTGGTTGCTTAGAAAACACTAATTCAATTTAAAGTCAGAAAATGAGGAAATGGATAAACAAATCATTGAACTTAAAAGAAGAAACAATTTGTTATGCGAAGATCTGAAAGATAAAAACAAACAGGTAACAGAATTAGAAAAACAAGAAAGTCCAGACGAGTTAAAAAATAAAATTAAAATACTGACGAAAGAAAATGAAAGACTATCAAGTACATTAGAAAAGTTCACTAATGGTAAAATAGGATTAATACTAAAAGGTGCTAGACGGTCAGGAAAGAAGAAACATGGACTAGGCTATACACCCCCAGATAATAAAGACACAACAGTATACCCTAAAACATATCCAACTCCAAAATTCGTACCTGAACAAGATACATCATATAAATCAAACCTTAAATGTGTTCCATATGAAAAGTTAACTAGAACAACATGTTGTAGTCACTGCAACAAGCTAGGACACACCAAGATATCATGTCCAACCAAATATAAAAGATGGATAATAAAAAGGAAAATTGATGACACTAACCAACTAGGACCCAAAAGAACTTGGGTACCTAAAGCTTGATGTTTTCATTTCAGGAAAGTCCTCGGGCATCCAAGTGGTACTTGGATAGCGGATGCTCAAGGCATATGTCAGGAAACAGAAGGCTGTTTACCCATTTAGAAGCTGAAGAAAGCACAATCACCTATGGAGATAATGGAAAAGGGACTGTGATAGGCAGTGGATCAGTGAGCAGCAAAGGCAAAATAGTTATTGAAGATGTCTTATGTGTTAGAGGACTGAAGTACAACCTCATCAGCATCAGTCAGCTGTGCGACAAAGGACATCAAATCAAATTTCAAGAGTTAAAGTGCAGCATTATGAAAGACAGAGAGGTCATTTTTGAAGCCAACAGAGAAAAGAACCTGTATGTACTCTACCTTGAAGATTTAAAAGGTCAGGATATATGTTTAGCAGTAGGCAAAGAGCTATCAACTGAGCTGTGGCACAGAAGATTGGGTCACTGTAGTTTGGATGGCATAAGAAAGCTGATCAAGAGAAGCCTAGTGGAAGGTCTACCTAAAATTAGCACAAGAATGGATGGCGTCTGCGGACCTTGTGCAAAAGGGAAGCACACAAAGTCTTCCTTCAAGTCAAAGACTGTGGTAACCACCTCCAAACCCTTAGAGCTCCTTCATATGGACTTATTTGGGCCAATGAGGACCACAAGTCTTGGAGGAAAGAGTTTTAGATTCGTTATTGTAGATGACTATTCAAGATTCACATGGGTATCCTTTCTGGAACACAAGGATGATACATTTGATAGTTTTGTAGGCTTCAGCAAAAAAGTTCAGAAACATAAGAAGCACTGTATTGTTGGAATCCGGTCAGATCATGGAGGAGAATTCCATAATGAAAGATTTGCAAAGTTCTGTGATGAACAAGGAATTGAACATAATTTCTCAGCACCAAAGACACCACAGCAGAATGGAGTTGCTGAGAGGAAGAATAGAACTTTATTGGACATGGCAAGAATAATGTTATCAGAATATGATCTGCCAAGATACTTTTGGGCTGAAGCAGTCAACACAGCAAGCTATGTCATAAATAGAGTGATGATCTAGCCAATTCTAAAGAAGACAACCTATGAATTGTACAAGGGAAAGAAGCCGAAGATCAGTCACTTCAGGACATTCGGATGTCCATGCTTCATCCACAACAATGGTAAAAGAGACATTGGTAAGTTAGATGTCAAATCAAATGAAGGCATCTTCATGGGGTATGCCTCTAAACCTAAAGGATATAGAGTGTTTAATAAGCGCACTTTATTAATTGAGCAGTCAGTACACATTATTTTTTATGAAACTAACCATTCCTTGAGAAAGGAAAAAGATAGTGACAATGATGATGCAGATGAATTGTCCAAGAAACTAAAGAATACTTCAATTGAGGACAAGGAAGATCCACCTCTGGAAGACTTGCAACAAAGGGATATCTCTCATCAAAATCTTCCAAAAGAGTAGAGATACAAGAAAGATCACCCACCTGAAAACATTATCGGTGATCCATTTATAGGGGTAAGAACGAGAGGTAATATAATTCCATGTGATTGTCTAGCCTTTGTCTCTCAAATAGAGCCTAGGACAGTCAATGAAGCTCTCACTGATGAATCTTAGATTTTAGCCATGCAAGATGAACTGAATCAGTTCAAGAGAAACCATGTATGGTCACTTGTTCCTAGACCATCAGATCATCCAATGATTGGCACCAAATGGGTGTTCATAAATAAATTGGATGAAGCTGGTGTGATCTTAAGAAACAAGGCCAAATTGGTAGCTCAAGGCTATTCCCAAGAGGAAGGCATAGATTTCGATGAAACCTATTCACCTATAGCTAGACTTGAGGCTATTAGGATTTTACTTGCATTTACATCTGCATTAGATTTAAAATTATTTCAAATGGACGTGAAGTCTGCTTTTCTAAATGGTTTTATTAAGGAGGAAGTTTATGTAGAACAACCTCCAGGTTTTGATGATATTGATTTTCCCAATCATGTTTTTAAGTTGCACAAAGCTTTATATGGTTTAAAACAAGCACCTAGGACCTGGTATGAAAGGCTTAGCTCATTTCTACTAGACCATGGTTTCACTAGAGGTCATGTAGATAGTACATTATTTGTCAAATCTAAGGTCAAACATATTCTGCTTGTTCAAATATATGTTGATGATATAATATTTGGTTCTTCTGACGAATCTCTTTGCAAGTATTTTGAGAAGCTCATGTAGGGAGAATTCGAAATGAGCATGATGGGGGAGCTTAACTACTTCCTTGGACTGCAAATCAAACAAGGAAATGAAGGCATCCACATCTGTCAAGCTAAGTACACCAAAGAACTCTTAAAGAAGTTTGGGTACGATAATGCCAAGCCAGTATCAACACCTATGAGCACATCAACAAGAATGGACAGTGACAAGGATGGTAAGAAAGTAGATCAAAAGATCTACAGAGGTATGATAGGTTCATTACTTTACTTAATGGCAAGAAGACCTGATATTTTATTTAGTGTATGCATGTGTGCTAGATACCAAGCAGATCCTAAAGAGTCTCACTTAATTAGTGTTAAAAGAATTTTCAAATATTTATCCAAGACTCATGACTTAGGTTTATGGTATCCAAAATCATGTCAAATTAATTTGGTAGGATACTCTAATGCTGACTACGCTGGATGCAAAATCGATAGAAAAAGCACTAGTGGTTGTTGTCAATTTCTTGCAGGATGTCTGATATCATGGTCCTCAAAGAAGCAAAATTCTGTAGCACTGTCTACAGCTGAAGCTGAGTATGTGGCTGCTGGAACCTGTTGTACACAACTTCTATGGATCAAATAGCAACTTGAGGATTATGGGCTACATATCAAGACAATCCCCTTATTATGCGACAACACCAGTGCCATAAATCTCACCAAGAATCCAGTACAGCATTTAAGGACAAAACACATTGAGGTTAGATATCATTTTATTCATGATCATATAGCTAATGGAAACATAGATGTTTCCTTTATTGATACACATAATCAGTTAGCAGATATCTTCACAAAGGCCTTACCTGAAGAGAGGTTTACATCTCTTAGAAGGGAATTAGGCATGTGCAAATTGTGAAAGATTTATCTGTATAAAACTGAAATATAAATGATCAGAATGATAATTATTATTCCTCTCTGAATTTAAGCAAATTTCCTCAAATCTTTTTTTTGTCATTTCTGGCGATTCGCTATTTTACAAGCTTTTATTTATATCAAACCAGTCATTTTGTCATTTTCTACCATAAAGGTGGCTCCTGTTTCGAAAAAGTCATTATTTCTTTGATATACCCGAAATCTATGTGGTATTGATTCACATCCCTTTGTCATCCCCTTCTTCCTGCCTGAGGCGATACCCTATCGACTCCGGCACCGACTCTCTGAGCTTTCAAAGATCCAAAACTCCTTCCCGTGAGAAATTTCTTTGGGGTTTCTGCTCCTTTCCTCACTCCAACCCTTCAGAAACTTTCCCCATCAAAATCCATGGCCGCACCTATTGTTTCCAATAGCGTCGGGGGCTATGGAGCCGAGTTCCTCACAGTAGAGCAGCAGGAAAGGTTCACCTTTGTGAAGATGAAACTCTGTGGAAACAAGGCAGTGGATATTGCAGACTTGGAAAAGAATGGGATGCACAACATCGTGATAGCTATGGAAAGGATGAAATGGACAGAGATTGCAACCTTCTCTGAGGTAAGCTATCCAAACTTGGTGAAGGTGTTCTATGTTTGCTTAAGAACTAAGGCGGACGGGTCCTTGACGTCATCTGTCAAAGGTACCCAGATTAGAATCGACCATGAGCTTTTGAGGTCTTTGTTTAGTGCTTGCACCACTGGTCACTGTGGGATTCACACTGTGGATACCCAGGCAAAGGGACTAGGGATTGTAGGTCCCGAATTTCGGTTGAAGGATGGAAAACTTGATATTAATCAGATGAATGCATTCAACCGTCTATTGCACTTTATAGTTTGTCAAATTTTGGTTCCAAGAAGTGCTACATTCTCCATTTGCACCAAGGCAGATTCGAACATGATGTTCTGGGCCATCCAGAACAAGGAGATAAACATGGCTAAAGTTATTTTGGAGCGAATGAAGTTTGCCCATGCTCAGATATGTGACACAAAGAGAAAACTAAATGTGTCTCTGCCATATGCCCATCTGCTCACCAAAATATTCAAACATTTTGGGTTAAATTTATCTGGAGCAGTAGTAGAGAAGATGGGGCAAGCTGTAGCAACCTGAATTTTTAAGAAAAATAAAAATTTAAATAATAAATAAAAAACTCAGCTAAAGGGATATTCAATGAAAAGAGCATTAAATAAAACTCATTAAATGGAAAAGAGTAATGGGCTGTGCTTAATGGATCCTCTAGAACATATTGGGTCAAAATATGAATTTACAAATAGTAAATAAAAGAAAATACCCTAAATTCGGAGTTAATTATCTCCTAATTGGAAAATGGGTTATTAAAGCAATAAAAGTGGCAATTAGAGTTGGAATATGATTCCTAAACCTACCCCATATAGTCTAGCACGAATTTAGATCACATCCTAACCTAAATAGAGGTTGGAAAGCAAGAAAGGAATGTTGGAGTTAGGAAATCTCGTAATTAAGAGGAATTTGAGTAGTAGTAGGAATAGGAACTTGTATTTATATAAATACACCTCTTAAACCCTCATGGCCGGCCCTAGCTCATGCAAAGGGGTTCTTGGACATGGAGAAGAGGCCAAGGAGGAGGAGAAATCGAGGAGAGCAAGATCCATCAAACTTCTTCCCTCATTCTTGGAGTTCTAAGCCCTAGAAGATAAATCGAGTCAAAGGTAGACATTCTCACAAGCAAAACCAAATCAAATCCAACTATAGGTAGTTCCAATCACCAGGAACAAAAGCCCTCTTGATTCCCTCTTTTTCATCGAGCCAATCTTTTGTTCTTGATTTTAGAAGTTCTGCAAACATGATAACCCCGAGTCATCATGTTTGAATCATATCTCCATGTACACTTGATCCCATGCTACGAAATTTTTACTGTAGACACTTCATGTTGTTAGGGATCTTTTGCCCCTGAAAGCCCTAATTTTTGTTGAGCATGTTGCTCGAATTAAATCAATCTTGCTCTCTGTATCATGTTCTGTGTTACTTGTTATTGTTCATGCTCAAACCATGTTCAAACGATGCTCTCTCTCTAATTCCTATTTACTGGAAGTACTCTCACATGTCTAGTTTCATTTGCCCCTAGTTTCATGATTTTTCATCGTGTATACAATTAGTTATGATTTTCTGAACGACCTTATATCAAAATCTGATATTTCTAGACCGCAATCCAAGGCAGAGCAGAACTCTGTCAGACTTAGTCCACGGACATGAGAACGTGACGGCCCGACAGGTCGCGTTCTCAAGCCCGTCGCGATGCCTCTTCTTGTCGCGTTCTGAATGCGACAGGAGACCCCGTCGCGTTCTGGCCGCCTGAGCAGACAGCCCTGTCGCGACCTGTACAGGACCCTGTCGCGTTCCATCATGACCCTGTCGCGACCCTTACATGGGTACGTCGCGTTCACAGGATTTTGATGAAAACCCATAAAATTTATTGCTCTCTTTTTAACAGTCACACACGCAGTAAAAACACCTATTTTAAAATGGAGCCATATTGAATGCTTTAAATTACATATTGAAGACTTCTTTTCTATCTATGGTTTCTCTTACACATGCACACACATGAACCATCCATATATGGCTGAAATCTGGCATAAAATATCTCATAATGTATCTGGTAAATTATTGCAATAAAGTATATTAATTGCCCTATTTTAAAGGACTTGTATTCGTTTCTTGCGTTGTTTATATACCGATATCGACGCTCCACTGTTCTAGAATTCCTCTGGAATGTCGAGCACCTATTTTTATATACACACTTTACTTGGCTTGTGGTGAACTCTCCGTCGGATATTCCTTTCGCCGGACTAGTGAACCCTTGCACAAGGCCTCCGTAAGTCTCCTCTGATCGTGGATTCCCACATGGTCGACGAGCCGGTTGTACCCTAACACCCATTACACCTTTAGGGATCGATATGATCCTAACGGCTATTAGAAGTTCGCTCTTACCTTGAATCACGTCGGACCTCTGGACTTGTGCATAACATGGCCAGTGGGAAGATCGTGAATTCCACCTGACTGCCAATACGTCGTGCGCATGTTGTGCAACTGTTACTATCGCCTGTTTACTCGTCGCATTACGTGCAATGTCCACTAGCTCTCATCTGTACTCTACTCGCTCGTCTATTCACGTTCACTCTACTATCTTGTCTATTCATCTAGTGCTCTCATCTACTTCTTGGTACTCTATATTGGCCATTGACTGATTGTCTAAAGATAAACAATATAACTAATGCCTGGCAATATATAAAGGGCCCGATCTGGTCCTGGGATGTGCGCCCGAAAGTGCTAGTACCCATGGGAGTTAAATGATCTAAGTGTTTGGCATTACACTCAAGTGCTATCTATCTCGACTATCTATATGACAATCAAAACACAAAACGTGCTATACTCTCTCGATGTCTAGAATGACAAACAAGTGCTATACTCGTCGTGCTATTATTATACTTGTGCTAGTTGTGCTATGGCCATCCTGCTATTCGTGCTATACTCGATACTTGTGATATTTTTGGAAACTATACTCGATCTCGTGCTATTGTGCTATCCTGTTACCTGTGTGCTATCTCTTTCTATATTTTGACTCTCTTGTACCTGCTATCTTTAGATACTCTGTCATTAAAAGTGTTAATTATTTAAAGCCTGCTTGAGCCTGAGATTTAAGTCCTACTGGGCGATGTTCGCTCACCCTACGTTATTTGATGTTGTGTTCTCAGGTGAGACCGAGGATGACACATACACTCACAAGGAAGGGGATGACCAAGAGTGAAGCCAAGAGTACCCTCGAGTCATTATGTCATCTTAGAGTTGTAGTTAGTTATTTCCTTTTGTTGCAATGTAATTGAGCCCTATAGAATGGCTCTGATATTAGTGGTTGTAACTAGGTATTGAAAAGTATTAATGAAATGGATTTGCTTTATTCATTATGTAATGGTTTGATGTCTAGTACTCGCTTTATACCCTTTTCTTGCAACTGCCTTCGCGCTCCGATATTCCGCGTCGGGGTGTGACACCAGCTATCCATAGCAGAAATCTAAGGAAAAGTAGATTTTCTGTGGTAAATGGTGTATGGAACAAAACTTTTGTGGCTGTGGGTAAGGCCATAATTGGCGAAGCCCAAGAAGTCCAGGAAGAGGTAGGAGAGGCTGCAGCCCAAATAGCTCAAGAAGAATCAGTAGCAGCAGCAGCAGAGGTACCTGTTGTCCAAGAAGAACATCAAGAAGGTCACAGTTCAGAGTCTGCAGTGGTTCGAGAGGAATCAGTACAGGCAGAAGCTCCAGTAGCAGTAGACCAGGCAGCAGCACCAGCAGAAAGAGCAACAATTCTATCTGAAGAAGCACCAGCAACAGCAGAGGCCAGAGTAGAAGAATCCGTGGCCATTGGCAGCCTAATTGAAGAAATTCCTCCAGAGAATATTTTGCCAGTTGTGGGAACCTCTGAAAATCTAAACCCCACCACTATTGTGGCATCCATTCTTAGAGATGTGCTGGAATCCATCTCTAGCACTCAAGGGGAGCCTGAGAGGTTCAGTGAATCAGTAGCTCCAGAAGCTGTGGCATCGGGCCACACAGATGAGATCATCATGGAGGAAGCTCCTAGTCAGGGGGAGCAAGCAGTTGCTCATGAGAAAATATCAGTGGAAGATGCTCCTATTGAGGGGGAGCAATCTATTGATGAGGAGGCAGCTCCTCAGGGGGAGCGCACTGAAAGTGTCCCCATGGATAATGAAGAGCATGTTGAATTCGAGGAGCCCATTGCAAGGGCACATAATAAAAGGAAAAGAATAGTTCATAGGAAGCCCAAGGAGAAGCAGCAGAAGATTCAGTTGAAGCCTGTTATTTTAAGGCTGAATGAGCAAGGAAAGACTCTCTCATCTCTGCAGTCTGATATTCAGTCTCTTCTTATCAGCCAAACTTCTGCAGCTAATGAAATTGGAACTTTGTCCACTGAAGTGCACAACTTAAGAGATGATTTTAAAATGTTTAAACAATTATGCCGATGGATGAAAGGTGAGTTCGACAGTGTCAAGAAGCTCATCTCCTCAAGGGAGCAATCCTCCTCTGCCCCTCCTATTCCCCCTCCTGCTGATCCAGTCAGTAGTTCAGGGCCTTCTCAGGCCAGGCAGCAAGAAGAAGAGGCCGGGCCATCAGGGCCATCTGGTATAGTAGAAGATCGGCCATCAGGGCAAATTGTTGTAGAACCAGTAGGGCCAACCGGGCCTCAAGCAGTTCAGAAGGAACCAGCAGGGCCATCAGGGCCAGTCAAAGTCGTTTCAGGGCCAACAGGGTCAGTGGTCTTCAAGGATGTGCAGTCAAGTATAGAAGAGCTAGCAGTTGCTCCTGAAGCCCCTGAGCCTTCATCCCTTGCAACACCAGCCCCTTCTTCACCACCATCTTCTTCCACAGCACCTCCAGCTCCACCTACCTTCAAACAACTTGTACCAAGAACCATCTCATCTCCAGCACCTTTTCCCTCTGAACCTCATTCGTCTCCTATCATACCTACTACCATTTCCACATTCATTTCTCCCTCTCCTCCTGTTATTGATCCTCCAGTTTCTTCATCAGCTGGAGCCTCTTCCTCCTTTGGTCCCTCATCAGCCGGGGCATCCACTATTCTTTCTTCTAGATCATTTCTTCATCCTCCTACTCCACCTACATCTGTTACAATTACTCCTACTAATCCACAACATGCCAGTGTTTTTCAAAATAAATTTGAGGATGAGTTGGAACACACCACACTCATCTCAATCCTGGCAGTTGCTTCACATGTTCACAGGACTGATTCTTCTAGTCCTGTTTCTAAAAAGAGGAAAATTTCAAAAACTCTTGCTCTTTCCTCTGAACCCATGTTTCCTCCTCTTTGGTACTCCCTCTCAGTTGAAAATCGAAGGAGATCAATTTACTGTGAATATCTCCAAAAATATATTCTCGTCATCCTTTTTGGCATTCCTTTTCTCAATCTTACTGATCACCTTAACATTATATTACCCTTCTACTACCTTTCCAAAGTTGACCAACTCAAAATCTTCCAATTGGCTGAATGCAAGACTGAAGATCAGTGGGCCAAAGGGCATAAGACTCTCTACAGCAAGTATCTTCTTGCCAGATCAAACAGCACCTCTCGACAGGATCATCCTCTCACCCTTTCTGAATGGTTTGTATTTCATCATCAAACACTTTGGGGCCCTTTCATTCTCAAAGAAATCAGAATCACCAGGTGCTTCCAGCTTTACAATGATTTTTGTTATTTACGTAAGCTACCCGAAGTTCAATTTGACCAATTCCATGGGGCTCTTGCTATTCTTCGAACTGAAGGTCCCATTAACTGCCCCTTCATAATGGACTTCACCACTCTGAAGATGCCTGAAGTAGTATTTCTCCCGAAGTTACACTCCTTAGTTTTGGATTCCTCCGTTGGCTCTCATGCCTTTGAAAGATTTGCACGAGTCATGGGGAGAATCTCAGCTCAGCAGGGTCACCTTCCCTCCTTTCAGAGGTTTATCTTTCGCGAATATCATCTGGGTCACATCTCTTCTGCAGTGCTTGCTCCTTTGATATCTGAATGTGAAAGGCTCTCTCCCACAGATTGGGAGAAGCACTACAATCAATCTGCTCTCCAGTTGGAATCCTTGAACAGCTCCTTGGTCCGAGTAGGCAAGCCACCTCTCTCTGCTGAAGCTTTCCTGGACTTGAATTCCATCAATCCAGTTCAGGAACTGTTTGTGCAATAGGCTGCGTGGTACTCAGCTTTTATTTCCTTGCTAAAAGACTTGAAGGATCATCAACTCTTCTATCCTATTACCATTGCTCGCTTCCTTCAGCGTGCCAGTTTTGGGAAGTCCATCCATTTCAGGTTCACCCTTGATAAGGATCAGTATGTGCGTTTCTTAGAAGATCAACGACAACTTTACATTGAGCGCATACGTCCTGAGATGGGTGCATCCTTCACTATAGATTCTGGCATCTTCCAACAATTTTTTGAAGAACAGGAGATTAAGGCTTGGGAACTTATTTCCCGGCATGCCTCTCTTCTTTCTCCAACTTTCTATCTCCCTGTACCCCTTCAAGAGTAATACAATCATTTTTTTTGTGCTCTCTCATTTATCTTTTCTCTTCTTCTTTGTCTTAAGCGTTTGATCTTTTTGCTTAAATGACAAAAAGGGGGAGAAATATTACATTTCTGAAATACATTATTTATGTTATTTCCACAATCATACTTAGAATTATTTCAGATAATGTGTGCTTATTGTTAATTTTGTCATCACCAAAAAGGGGGAGATTGATGATCAATTATCCCCATGTAATTTAAATAAATTACATATCTATTTTGGTGATTAACAAAACTATGATAGAGGTTACTAACATATTTCTATGAAGTCTAAGCATAGGAAATAAACCAAGGGAAAAGCAATCCAATCAAGTAAGTATTCATCACACCACATCAATGTGAGTTCAAAGCATCAATATTTGTCTAAGTACACATCGATTTCTACTATAGGTCATAACGATTTCTATAGAGCTATAACGATTTCCTTAGTTCCATAATGATTTCATATTTACAAGGATTCACTATGTGTTATATCGTTAAGTGATTGCAACGATTTGCTTTCACAACGATTCGTTAAGTGATTGCAACGATTTGCTCTCACAACGATTCGTTAAGTGATCGCAACGATTTGCTCTTACAACGATTTGTTTTGTGATCATAACGATTTATTTTCATATCAATTTCTTAAGTGAGAACAACGATTTGGTCTCACATCGATTTCTCTCACATCGATTTCTTAAGTGAAAACAACGATTTGGTCGCACATCGATTTCTTAAGTAAGAACAACGATTTGGTCTCACATCGATTTCTTAAGTGAGAACAACAATTTGGTCTCACATCAATTTCTTAAGAGAGAACAACGATTTGGTCGCACATCGATTTCTTAAGTAAGAACAACGATTTGGTCTCACATCGATTTCTTAAGTGAGAACAACGATTTGGTCTCACATCGATTTCTTAAGTGAGAATAATGATTTGGTCGCACATCGATTTCTTAAGTGATCACAACGACTTGCTCTCGCAACGATTCCTTAAGTGATCATAACGATTTGTTCCAGAACGATTTCTTAAGTGATCACAACGACTTGCTCTCATAACGATTCGATAAGTTACATAACGACTCTGTCACTATAACGGCTCATCAAGTTACATAACGACTTGGTCGCTGTAACGATTCGATACATTTCACAACGATTCGCTTACAACGATTAGATTACTAATATATATAGCGATTTGTGTATGCATCTGTTTACTTATGATTGCACAACGATTCACTCATTTGCACAACGATTTCATAAGTCATGCATGTAAAGATTTTGTGGAAAATAACAATTTGCTTTTCGAGCTAATGTTTGAATACGTCGAAAAGTCAAAGTCTTCACGTATATCTTTTTGACAGCCATGCATTTATTACGATAGTACGTATCACTGCATGCATGCAGACAATATCTTCTATTCTCTTACTTATTCTGTAAACATCTTTTTAGAAGAACAGAATGGAACTTCTACTTTTGTATAAAATCAATCTAACGTTTACTGACAACAAGAGACAGTCTAGCTGTCTATTGTTTAGCATTTAATGTGTGCAAGTCTCTGACAACATTCGTCATACAACGTTGGAAAAAATAGAAGCCAAAGGATACTACAGAAGATCTTCTCTCTTTGCATGCATGGAAAGCCAAAAGACCGTTGAACTTGTACAGTACCATGCAGTCTAACGTAAACCAGAACTTAGAGACAACAGACACTTCAACGTTCAAATTTCAAAAGAGTGATATATATAGAAGAATGAAGCTCTTGAAGAAAAATAGAAGAAAAAGAACGAGCAAAAAGGAGAACAACTGTGATACAACAACCTTCTGCAAGCTTTCCCCAGAGCCAAGCAAAAATTCCCATCTGTTCTAGCTCTTGCTCTCTGTGCTAAGTGTAGATCTATGAGAGAGCCTTTAGTTCTGAGAAGAAATCTTTGTTGTAGATCTTTTCCTTCTTAGTTCTTAGCTTCAGATCAAGTTGTGTTCTATAAGCTTGATCTAGGGGCTTCATCTCTGAACACTTTCTTGAGTGTTTGTTCCCTTCGTATAGAAGGAAGACCTGGTGGGATCCAGGGTGTGAGATTCCCTTCATGTAGAAGGAAGACCTGGTGGATTCCAGGGTGTTGTTCCCTTCGTGTGAAGGAAGACCAACTGGGGTGCTGGGTGCTGTAGTGTCTTTAAGGGGGACTGTACCCTTGTTAGTGAAATCCTGAGATATTGCTCAGGGACTGGACGTAGGACTCCTAAGGAGAGGAGATCTGAACTAGGATAATTCTCTGTGTCGCGTGAATGTCTTTGTGTGATTGATTTTTTCCTTAACTAACACTAACAATCTGTGAAGTGTGTTTTTGTGACCTTTGTGTGAACAGGTTTTAAGTATTAAATATTTTTAATATCCCATTCACCCCCCCTCTGGGCTAGCTAGCTGGGCTACATACATACCAAATCCCAGAGATCTTGTGAAACAAACAAGGTTTTCATCTTAATACACCAGAAATCATAACTTTCTCCATTAAAAGTGGGAATGAGAGACTGATTTGCAGCAGACATATTGATATTGGCCATGAAATCAGAACAAACGTCTCACAGACCTTATGTCGAACAGGTTATGGGTGGACCTTATTCGACCAAACAAAACAACATCTACCTAACCAAACTTACAGAGAAACTTGATGCTCCAACTAACTCAAGCACACGGCAGCAAGAGCCTGGAACAAGTGGGTATGAACCCACCTCTCTTCCGTTTGTCTCTGATACCAAACTTTTAGGGTCGATGCAGTGTGGAGATCCTCTTCAGAGCAGATCCCCTTTGCTATACCACTGCAACCTGCACACAACAGGGACCAAAACAGAGAGCACGGGAATAGAGAATTTTAGAGGTAGAGCCAATCGTATTACTGCATGGAATGCTGAAAGGAACAGGCCTACCTTACATGTACTGGAGAAAGACCCACTAAAACACATCTCTTTACCCACTAATTTACTACTTTGACCAGATAAAAACAAACACTAACTAATCTAGATAACAGCCACCACATGAGAACGTGGGGCGACCTGGAAACGTGGGTTTGCATCACTAACCAACAGTGCCCCCCCCCCCCCCCAGTGGAAGCGCGCCGTCACCAATTGCCAGATCGTGCAGTTCTGCTTCAGCTCCTCCACGCTCAAGCGTCTGAAGGCCAGCACCGCCCCGGTGCCTACTCCGGCCCCTAGCAGGCCTGGCCCCTCCTTCACGAGGACACCACCAACAGCTGCCTCCCTCCATCTTCTGGTAGTGGTAACTGTAGTCACAACAAAACAGAGTTGATTTGTCAACGGCTATATGTCAGCGGCTACAAGAAGCCGCTGACAAAAGATATTTTTGTCAACAAGTGCTAAAGATCGTTGACATAAGTTATATATTTGTCAATGAGTTTCTTAAGCCGTTGACAAATAATCGTTTCGTCAACGGCTAGCATATCCGTTGGCAAATCCGCTGATAAAACATACTTACGTCAACGGCTAGGTTGTTCGTTGACATATCCCTAACATATGTCAGCGGTTTTTCTCTATTCGTTGACAAATATTTATAATTATAATTTATATTTTAATATTTTTATTATATATTATTTTTAAATGATATTTTTCATATTTATTATTAATGTCAGCGCCCAAACTAGCCGCTGACATATGTTTCCCTTTTTTTTTTCCACCCCCGCGGCCCCAAACCTTTTCCCAGTACTGCGATGTCCACCCCCAAACCCGGCTTCTCCCCCTGCACGCAGCGATCTCCACTACAGCTCGCGACTCCGGCGACGATCTCCCACCCCCTCGCCCCGCGCCGGCGGCCTCCGATCGTGTTCGTGCCGCCTCCGCTCGCGACGATCTCCCCCCCCCCCCCCCGCGCTGCCTCTGCGCCGGCGGCCTCCGATCGTGTTCGCGCCACCTCCGCTCACGACGATCACCGCCCCCACGCCGGCAGCCTCCTCCTCTGGCTAGCTCCAACCGGATCTACAGGTCCTCTCTCTCTCTCTCTCTTTCTCTCTCTCTCTCTCTGCCCTCCGACACCCTCCCTTGAGGCCCCTGCAGTAACGTCGCTCCCTCACTCTGACGACACTGCTGCTGTCCAAGCCCCGATAGTTCCTGCCACTGCACGTCCTATCCCGGCACTGCCGCCGCTACCTCAACCTGGCGGCCACCCCTCGCTGCTCCCTCCTCTCCATGGTCCTCCACTACCCGGCCATCTTCCGCCTCTTCCACGCCCCCGCAGTAAGATGTGGGGCTTGTTGCAGTGGAAGAATCAGTTCAGCTAGCTTATAGGCAAGATGAGAGAGCACACTGTCTTGCCAGGTTATATTTATCTTGGTTTTCATGGTCAAAGTTTATCCTATTATTTAAACCAATTATGGATCATCTAGGGATGGAGGTAGGCACAGCACAAGCCGCCATATTGTCGGAGGCTCTGTGTTGCCGCAGATCCAACTCTGGTTTCATCCCTCTTGACCCATCCTACCAATGTTGATCCTGGGAGCTGTCCCATTTAACCTCTACCCTGTGCCAACTGGTGTTAATCCGCAAGATTGGCAGATAATGTGTGCAAAATGGAACACTTCGGATGAGCAAGTAATAATAAAGTTTTATAGTACATCTTCATTTTTTATTTTAACATTTAAAATATTTGTTGGCAGAATATCGCTGATCGTAATAAGATAAATCGCTCTCATCAATCTATGCCATATAGAAAGGGTAGGAAGAGTCATTATCAATTGAAGGATGATTTTTTAAGTTAAATATTTAGTTAAAATTTACTGTCAATTTAATATTTACTTAATTCTTACTCTCTTTAACACATGTGAATAGCGCCTTGCTCATGATCGTGAACCCATTCATGTGGAGATCTTTAAAATTGGCAGATGCAAGGAATTACATAATGGCAATGAGCAGTGGGTAGATGACGAGAGTAGGAGTCAATATGTAAGTGTATTTTTAAAATTTATAATTAATATTTATGTGATATTTTTTTGATAAATAATAATTTTTTTTTCTGAATTTTTTTATGCAGGAGAGGATGATTCAGCTATCGACTCCTTCACTAGATAGTGAGAGTGGGAGTACCCCCATTTCTGCTGAGGAGGCTTTTGTTTCAGTTATGGGGAAGGACCGATCTAGTCGCATTCGTTGCGGAGGCAGTCGGGAGACACGTCGCACATGGTATGGGATAGGAGAAGGGCCGAGCTCCACTAACTATCAGCAATAGATTAGCAACATCGAAAACACTCTCAGAATAGAGGTTGAGGAGTTGCGCACAGAGGCGCGCAGACGGGACTCAGAGATGGATGAAATGCGGAGGGAGTTGGAGCAGCTGCGTAAATTAACGGAAGTCTGAGATGGATGACATACGTAGATAGATGCTGCAGATGAGTACATTCATGACTCAGTTTCAGACTAGTCAGAGATTTGCTGCGTCAGCTTCACCGAGAGCACCAGAGGACGACCACGTAGATACTGATGCAGAGGGAGATGATTATGATGATGATGATGATGACTATGATGATGATGATTGATAGATTGATATTTTGATGACATTAATTTAGAGATTTTGATGTTGTATAAATTGAGTATTTAGAAACTTTGATGTTGTATGAATTGAGTATTTAGAGACTTTGATCTTATATGAATTGATGTGGATTTAGTATGCTTGTTTTCTTGTTGTGTGTGCATTTAGGTATTTTTGATGTGGATGCTGCAGCTGGAGAGCCGCCTCCGTCAGCTTAAGATCAAAGAACACGGGGTATCCTCTATTCTTCCAAGCTTCTCTTGTATGCCGCAGAAGGGGAGCCAGTTCGGGAGGGACGGGCACACAGCAAACAAGAAAGGAGGCCACCGAAAGTGTGATGTTTGCTGGTACGCTTAGGTCTGGTTAGTGCCGGCTTGCTCTTTGACTGGACATTGGGATGGTTATTGCCCATCTTCTGATCTCAACGTAGTAGTATACTTGGAAGGTATGGGGAACCCCACTCAGTTTTACGTGGACATTCTGAGAGATTGGTAGAAATTTTATGTAGTTATAATACTCCCTCTGTACATGTTACGTTTATATTTTTCCCTTGTACATAAATGATCTAATGTAAGTGTTCATGTTCCAGCCTTCCAGGTGTGTATATGTAAGAGCAGAATTTGGTGGACTGATTTTAGCAATTATCATTCCTTAACTTCTGCTGGATGGCTAGTTTGCCTTTGCCCTTTTAGTTCCTTTTCTTTTTAAAAGGAAACCCTGTCGAATCCCTCCTTATCAAAGATGTATGAATATTGACAAAGTGAGTTATTTGAATACATTGGAATATGACCCCCTTTAATATTCTGCCATACAGGGGAGGCCATTTCCTTTATGTACATATCCTTCCTATCATTCTGATTAATGGGTAGCAAAAGAAATGTGGCTCTCATGATTGGGAAATAATCGTGATTCAGTGATAGAGGGTTCTACATTCTACTGGGATTGCAATTTAGGCCCTGGACAAGAGTCCTGTAAAAATGGGCCGGGTCCTGATGCGGACCCATTCAAGCCCAATAACTTTTGGTTCAGCCAGAGATAGGGTAATACCTGCTGCCAATAAATAGGGGTTTGAAGTTCCATTGTTGGGTGTTTTTGACCCTAGTATTGTAAGTTCTCTGCAGAAACAACAATATTATACAATCTTACTTGATCTGTCATGTATTTTTGGCACAAAAAGTGAGTGGTTGGCATTGAACTGATGCCTGCTCGAACATTTTATTTAAATTTTTGTTCCTGTCTTCCAAAATTCTAAGTGAATATATATGCCTTTTTATAATCTTCTTACTGCATTGTGTTACACTTACGTTGACAAATTAAGAATGGGATGAAGTAGCATAAATTGCTCCTTATTGGCATCATCACAAACTAAGAATGGGATGAAGTTGTATGAATTAATCTTAGAAATTTTTTTATAAAAAGAAAATTAGAATTTTTAAAAGAATTTATATAAAAAATGTATACAAATATTTGTCAGCGGCTAAAGCCGCTGACAAAAAATAAACTTATTGTTTGTTAGCAGCTAAAGATGCCGCTGACATAAAAAATATTTGTCAGCGGTTAATTGCTGCTGACATAAATTTTTTTTATCAGCGGGCATAAGTCGTTGACGTAAATTTTTTTTGTCAGCGGGCATAAATCGTTGACGTAAACTTTTTTGTCAGTGGTCCAACCTTCTGTTGACATATGATAAGTCGACGACAAAAATATCGACGACTTTGTCTACGACTGTGGCCGTTGACATATGATTTTGTCAACGAATTTTTTATTTTTGTCAACGGCTCATAGTCGCTGACAAATATTGTCTGTCTTGTAGTGAGTGGTCCTCTCGCTATCTCTCTCTCTCTCTCAAACTGGCTTCTTCCACCGCCTACAGCATGGGCTTCTAGACGTTGCTGGAGGAGACGCTTTAGTTCTCGACCAGTAGTTTGGCACTGTTCTTGCCTAGCATAGTGTCGTCGCCGTCGTCATCTCCGAGCAGGAGAGCTAGAGTTGTTACCTTCCCAAGCAACAGTAACTACTATTGCGCATGACTGGATGCTTCGTCTCCCCGCACGCACGCGATAGCCAGGCGCCTCCCCTGTCGCTCGAGATCTGCCGGTAATGGCGAACCCCTCGACGGAGGAAGCAACAGACGACACGACGGCGGTAGCTCCCGCGGCCAAGGCCTTCATTACGCATGTCGTCTTTGACATGGACGGCCTCCTGCTTGACACGGAAGGCTTCTACACGCTGGTGCAGGAGAGGATTCTACACGCTGAAGTGAAGAAGGGCAAACCATCTCCTGACGGCGTGTGGTTGGCAGACACTGTGGCTCCCTCGACGAGTTCGCAAGGTCGAACCCGTGGCGGGCTCGGCGAATGCGGCAACGGAGGTGGTTCGCGGCAGGTGCGGCGGCGACGGCTCGCGAGCAGAGGCGGCGAGGAGGGGTTGGCGCGATCGGTCTGTCGCACCCAGTGGGTGACTGGGGGCGGCTTGGGCCGCGAGCGCGATGAGGAGTATGGGGAGAGAGAGAAACAACGAGAGACTGAGAGAGAGAATCCAGACAGAGAGAGATCCAGGAGAGAAAACAGAGACTGGCTCACACATCGTTACCCATTCTCTCCAGAACCACCATCGCCGCCCACTGGAACTCTAGCCCCTCCATCTGAGCCCCCCTGCCACTACAGGGGCTGGTGGCAGGTGCAGTTGGTGTTGCTGACTATTTTTTTTTTCCAAAATTTTGTGATTACTGTAGCGCAACAGTAACTACTGTTGTGCTACAGTACACAACGGATTATTTTATTTTTCTTCTTAGTTTTAAAATTTTATTTTAAATAAAATTTTGTAGGATGACATTTTTTAATTTTTAATTTTTTTTAAAATATTAAAATATATATTATTAAAAAATTATGTATACTAATGTGCGCCGGGTCCGACACCCGACCGATGACCTACTCCTCGCCAAACACACCATTGAGCCGCTGACCATCACAAAGAGATGTGATGTAGATGTGATTGTATAAATTAATTTGATCAATTTTTTATTAATATATTTTATAATTATGATTAATTTAACAAAATTTTCTGAAATAAAAGTTATATATTTCTATAAATTTTATAAATAACAATTATATTTTATAATAAAACCCCGTCGGTGTCCAACTAATATATATATAAATAAATGAATAGTGGGGAACCGAGTTGGAAGAGGTGGGGGCTGACCTACTTACTGATGACTCACCAACGAGCTAGGAGTGACTCCTTCCTTCCAATTCTATCATCATTTGGGTGAAGTTTAATGTGGCTGATTTTTTAGCAAATGCTAATGGACAGGAATGCCATTGGAATTTTGCAACTATTGAAAATTTTCAATACATTGAGCTAATTAAAAATTCTAATTGGTAGTGATGATTCCACAAATAAACTCCTAAAGGGAGTATATTCGCAGAAATCCCTAAATAAAAATATTCTGGTAAGGAAGTATATTCGTAGAAATCCCTAAATAAAAATATTATTGTAAGGGAGTATATTCACAGTAATCTCTATCACTCATTTCCAGTCTTCAAACTCTAATTTTTTCCCCACTACAGAAAGGTGGAAATAAGTAACAAACTGAGACCGAGAACATGAGAGGGATTACTTCCATGACTAATGCAACATGTCTCCTATGAATCTATTGTTGTGGACTGACTACTCAACTTTTAACTTGAGTGCACACATTTGACATTTACCTTATTTATTTTAAATTGCGAAATCAATGGGCAGATAGACAACCTGATGATGAAACCTTTTAAATTGCTGCTTAATCAATGGGCAGATAGACAACCTGATGAACTACGACATCATAGTAACCAAGTGATGGAGTTTGTTATCTTCCTTGGTACGACGAAGAACAACAACTTTAAGTGCTTTATAGGAATTAAATTTGGAGTTTTACACTTGGTGCATTGTGCTATTCTGCCATCAATAACTTCAGATCATATCCAGTTGCATGAAATAGAGAATGGGCTCAATAAAGTCGTGGCTGAAGTATAGAGTGAGAAAAAGGATGCATTAGAGTACAAACTCAATCTCAACAAACTCAAACAAGGTGATTTCACTAAATCAATAAAATAATAATAATGTGGCAATAACTCTTCCCTCCCTCCTTCAAATCTCTCTAAGTTATAATCATAATATCAGCCCCCCAGCAGGGAAGAAAATATTCAAGCTCAGTAGAATTATAGTAGAACCAACCCTACTCTGACCAAGAAGATAAACCATCAATACCAGCAAAATGTAGGAAAAGCAAGAAAAGAGTTTAACTTGCACCAAACACATGCTGTATAAAAATGATTCTAAAGCTTATTACTGCAATAACATCATATAGTGGGGAGATGACTTGATCAAGTAGATTTCTAAAAAGTGGGCCGCTACTTTTCTTACTCCTACAATTTTATCGATCTAATATCAATTCAAAAAATATAAGTTAATTGTATACATTTCTCATTGTTGATTGTGTCTGTGAGAAAGTTTTATAAATTAATATAAGTTAATTGTATACATTCCTCTTTATCTTTAGTTTTTTTCACTTTAATATTTTATTATTTGAATCCCCTTATATCGACCTTTGTATATGTTGTATGCCAATGGAAAGGGGGAGATTGGCTACTGTAGCACTATAGCAATGTAGCTACAGTGCTATCTTCCTCTTTTTCTTTAATTTTTTATTCACTCTAATTTTTTATTAACTTAAATTCTAAGAACTAACAATACAGTAAGCTTCCACCAACCTTCACAGGCACCATGTTGACATAGAATAATTCTTCTTAGATCCAAACTCCTATCCATATTTTTGGGTATTCTGCTACAGTGTGCAATGGCTTTGATCTACTTTCTCAACTATCCTTTAACACAGGCAAAGAAAAACAAGTATATGATGTTACTGTATAGTGCATTTTAGTGTTGAAACGTAGCTACAGTAAATTTTCATGTGAGCTTTATATGATTGATATTTTTTTGTCCTTTTCTTTACATTGTCGAGATCCAAAAGACTTGAGCATTTTTAATAGTACAATATCCACTTTGTTGGGACCTTCTATCTACAAAGACTATCACAACATCGCCGTCGAAAAGCTTTGCCCCCTGTGTTCCCAAGTTTTATAGTAGTGATTTAAATTATTTTTCATTCAAAATAAATTGTATGTTCTTACAAAAGATTTGAGTAAATTGATACCATTGTTATGTATCGCCAAGTTCTCTATGAATCAAAGAGTTTGGCCACAACAATTATACCCTGAGGCAGATCTGATTGTACTGTTGATTTTTTTAATTATAATTTTTAATTTCATGTGATTGTGTTTATGTTATTTAAAATGTCTGAGCTTTAGATTTGATTTGTACTTAAATTTCAACTTCCATGGAAATATTGTATAATGCAATTGTTTGAGTGATTTTTTGGATTTTATTTCTTTTCTTAAAGAACTCTGTTCAGATCTTTGGAGTTTTTGAGTTTTCAGTTAATCTAATTATTTTATAAAGCTATTTACAAATCCATGAATGATTGAAAGCTATAAAAAAAAAGAAATAAATTAAATTAACTATTATGCTTGAGATTCCAGTAAATCTGAAAGAATATGAACATTATAATTTATAAGGTATTAACAATAGATTTTTGGTATCAAAATAGAACATAGAGTAAATTGGTGTATAGGGTTACTTTCCAATGTGATATTTTTGAATTGCTGTAAGAGTATACTTTTGTTTTGGAATTGTAGTACTGAAAGTATATTTCCTGAAAAATTGATTTAGTTAGATTTGTGGTGTTAATTCTTTCCACTATTTTTTTTGAAATTTATTTTCTTTTCTTCGCTGGACTTCCTTCCCCCGTTATGTTTTGATGGTAGATCTTCATTTCTATGAAGAAGATATTTTAATTGAATATATTTTAGATATTTTTAAAAAATAGTTATTTATAATTAAATAATTTTTTTATGATGATGAAACAAAATTTGAAATATTTTAATTATAGATCTTCTGAAAAAAAAGTAGAATAATTACAAAAAAATTAATATTTTCAAAAGCTCATAATATTATATATTTTTAAAAATTAAATTTTAACAACTAATTAACACTAAAATCCATGGATAACTGGAAATCATGGTGTGGTGCCCAAAAAGGAGGATGTCTCAAACTCAAGAGGCTTTCTATTGACAGTTGTCCAAATCTTGAATCCGTCTCGTTAATCAACCTAGGTGCTGTTGACATTTCTATCTTTAGCTGCCCTAAACTCCGGTGCGTGTCCGGTATTGCTCTTCAACTATCACATCTACCATGTGAGCAGATAATTGATATTGGAGGCACATGTAAAGTGGGGTGTATTAGTGCTGATTTCTCCCCCTCCCCATCGCCGGCGGTGACTGAGTTCTTCCGCATCCGCCGACTTGTCGTCGCCCGGTGTGCAAATTTGACATTCCTTCCTTTGGACAGAACTTACCACCTTGGAATACTTGAAAGTTAGTGAATGCCCATTGTTCCAAGTGTTGAATGCCGAACAATTGCCACCAACACTGCAGGTCTTGTACATCTATGGGAACCCCTGTGAGACAGAGCCATGCAGCCAACACCGGCAGTCCCAACGATTAAAGCGGGTCCAGGAATCAAACAAAGAAGGTATACAATACATACAAGAGCCATTAGATGATTTTCTCTTGAATGATTGAATGTTCTTACTTTAAATTAATTGTTTTCTGATCCATTGAGGTGCTTGCTTAATTTGATTCTGGTGGTTGCTCTAGGTGGAGAGCGCAACCTTAATTTATTTGGTGTTCCGGAATGTGCATGATGCAAGTGAAGCCACCAACTTTTGTTACTTGTAATACGTCGAAATCCATACTTTGGAGATAGAATGGAATTGTTGTACTAATGTTACATCCAATGTTGTAGATTCAGTTGCGGAAGAAGTTCTTGGCAAGCTTTACGTGGCTCTCACTGCATGGACAGTCCTGACAAACTAGTGATCCGAGGATACGTACAGGTTCTAGGTTCGCTAGCTCACTCTGGGACATTTCATTGTATTCCTCCAACAGTGCTCGAAGTGCCAAATCCTCCCACCACTCAGCCAACTGCACTCCCTTAAGGAGCTCTACGTGGGAGGGCCAAGCAGTCTGGAAATTATTATTGTAGAGGAATGTCTGCTAATGGATGACGATATGTGCAAAACAGTGTGGCTAGTAGCACAAACTTGCATTGCTTTTCCAAGCCTAGAGAAGTTAGAATTCCATGACATGCCTGTCTGGAAAGAGTGGTCGGGGACAAAGGAAGGTGACTTCCCATTACTCCACAAGCTTATCCTCAAGCACTGCCCCAAGTTGAAAGCATTAATGCCCCATCTCCCTCCCTCCAGGATTAAAGGAATTGGAGCTAGAAGCCTGTCATGAGCTCAGATCTTTCTCTTCTTTTGATTCCCACTGCACTGAGGGCTTGAAATCTCTTAAACTTCTTAGGCGGTCATCACCGTCGAATTGTCCAAACCCGTCTCCCTCTGCAAGTGAAGGCCTCCCACCCACACTTCAACGTATGTCACTCACTGATTGTCCACTACTGATTGCATGGTGTGAAAGGCACTTAAGAATGCTGGCACGCATCCCTAGTATATGCGTTCATGGAGTTCTAATTTCTCCTAAAAGGAGAAAATTAAGGCAGCATCAGGTATGCAAGTTCTTTCTTCCTCTCTCATTCGTGCTTTTCACACTTCACTTGCTTAGAATAAGGCATGCATCTTTCTATGCTTTCGTTTTTACAACCACCTGAAAGTTATCTATCACTATAAATCCTTCAAACAAGCTCCTGTTTAACCACTATTCACTTCCTTGATTTTGCCAGGTTTCGAATTAAAAAGATAAGGATTGCAGGGTTTCCCATGCGAGTTAGACCTGCTTCAGAACAGTGTAGTCCTGAACCATTTACGCCCATTGAGGTTTATGTTTGTGTCATATGTCCTGCGTAATTTTTTCAATAACAATGGTAGTTTACCAATAAACTTGAGCTCATTTCTTCCTGTTGTTTTATGGTCCCGTGTCAGATATCCTCCTGGTGTCCATCATGTGAAAAAAATGTTTATAGCCTGAAGCATTATTCACTAAACATTCATAGGTTGGCCAAACGTTGTTGCTGATGACAAGTAAGTATTCACATTTCGAAGTCTTTTTTTATGTTATTTCCACAAAATTTGCGTTCTTTCCATGCATATCCCTAGAAATATCAACTTGTAAACCTGTCAAAATTTCTTTTAGAGCGTCATTATTGAGATTCCCTATCTTGTTTTCGACATCATTATTTTCTCCATCTATATACAATATCTTTCTCTTGCCATTTTTGCTTTTTGGTCTTTTAGATATTCTTAATCTTATATACTCATCGTTATCCAAATCCGTCTGCCTACCAATGATAATAGAAGTTGAGGGTTTCCCGACAGAAAGATTTGCATGCAACAGAGATCCCAATTCCATGCATTCGGTTAAGCAAGCTTGCTGCCAGCTTCTACCCATTCAAGAAGGTACTGATCCAAGTGTTTAACAATTGCTGAATGCATTATATATCCAGGGAGGGAGGAGTAATCCAACCCCCCCCCCCCCCCATGGAGTTGTTTTTTTGGTCAAAATCGACGCAAGAACCTATGCCTGCCTGAGGAATCGATGGAGGGGATGGGAGCTGCCGATCCTGAAAATGTCATGGCCTTGGGGAGAGATGCCTTGCTTGAGTAGCCCAAAAGACAAATGCTTAAAAGCCGCACAGGGTGGGTATTGGAGAGATACCCTCGTGGTAGGGTTAACTTCAATGAGTAATGCTAGCTAGTTGCACGTATACCGTGTATAAATTCACGTTGGAACTGTCGGAGAGCGCTCTATTGGGTCGCGTGGAAAGCACTCACGTCAGCAGCCCAGCACACATCGCCACTTGCACGCGCGTCTTCCCGAGACCCGCCATCATTAAATTCACTGCAAGGCAAATATGATGATCAATTGGACCTATTTGTCATCGAAATCAACTTATTTGTCACCAGGAGTGACCTATGTGTCACCGGAATTAACTTATTTGTCATCACTGGTCACCTATTTCTCACCGAAATCAATTTATTTGTCATTCTAATTCGTGACTCCATGTGAATTACTTTAGGTATTTGTCACCGGAATCAACTTATTTATCACCAAGAGTGACCTATTTGTCACTGGAATCAACCTATTTGTTACTGGAATCAACTTATTTGTCACTGAATCACTTAAGACATGAAGTCAGCTATTTGTCACTAGGAGCGATCTATTTGTCACTGGAATCAACCTATTTGTCACTAGAATCAACCTATTTGTCACTAAATCACTTAGACATGAAATCAACTATTTGTCACCAAAATCAACCTATTTGTCACTAGAAGAAACCTATTTATCACCGGAATCAACCTATTTGTCACTCTAATTCGTGACTCCATGTGAATCACTTAAGATACGAAATCAGCTATTTGTCACCGAAATTAACTTATTTGTCACCAGAAGAAATCTATTTGTCACCGAAAAAAACCTACTTCGTGACTCCATGGAAAATTTTGATTTCCGGTCCAAAAAGTATATTTTAAATTAATTAAATATATCTCTGCAATCGTTATTTGTGATGTGGACGATTTTTATGATGGCGGGCCTCGGGAAGAAGCGCGCGTAGATGGAGACGTGTGCTGGGCTGCTGACGTGAGCACTTTCCACGCGGCCCAATCGAGAGCGCCCCGGTGATTCCAGCGTGAAATTTATGCCCGGGTGCACGTGCAATTAGCATTTCTCAACTTCAACACCATGTGAGGGCATCTACTAGAGAGGTACCGGCAAGGTGAGGTGGGTCCCACTATCATATGCTAGTGGATACTATAGAGATAGAACATGCAACAAATCATTCTCAATCGAAAATGGTTGCTGATGAAGAATAAGTAGCTTTCAAGCATAGGGATTTTTTACCAAATCTTTCATTCCCCTAGCCAATGTGCTATATCAGGCTCCTACTGCTGATGCCTCAATTTGCAGCATCTTTTACAGAATTTTGGTAGCCTTTTAGGTATCAGATCTTGCCACTTTCCGGATGATCCCATGCCCAGCCATATACAGGTCTTTTGAAGCGGTTTGCTAACATCTACTTCCACATAGATTCGAGCACCTGCAATGGTTCAGTAGCTTCTTTGACAGCTTATCCAGTAGCTAGTGTGGTGAGACAGTACCAATCAAGGTAGTAGTAAAGAGTCAAAGAAGGGGAAGCCCAGCCGCAGGAAAGGCGATAGAGACAGGTGGAAGGACCTTAGCTTTTGTTATTCTTTGCTTCGAACGTTTGCTTCTTTTCTTCCCGTCTTCACAACACTACTATTCTAAATGAGGAAAGAGGCTATTCATGGCTGCCTTTCTGCTCTTACGAGTCATCGATCGGCCAGAACCAAAGACGTTGACGATTGATTTCTTCCAAAGGGAGTTGTTTCCGACCCTTTAACATCATCATAAAGAGAATTCAAGGTATCCCAGGAACCAGGTTTGAGTCACCATCTTACGAGCTTTTCTTACTTTTATGTTTCCGAGAGACCCTTGGATTAGGCAAGAGATGTTGGAACGTGCAATAACTTGTTAAAGTAGAAGCATCAATTTACCCTCTTCACACAGTATTTTATTCCCTCCTGTATTAATTATGGTTAGTGATACGGTAGTTTCCAAGCAGGTCGGCTAGCCTCATAGAGCCGACCACCATAGAAGATTAGCGGCAACTGCTCAATAGGGGTGAGTTGCCTGACCTCCGTCCCAGCTCAGCCGATACCCTGTCAGCTCGGATGAGGCCGACCTGGCAACCGAGGCTCTCGTGAAAGTCCATAGCACTGCAGATACAAATCATCTAAATCAATCGGCGAGGTGTTTTACCGCAGGACGGACCTCGGTTCAACCGGCCTCATTAAGGCCACTAGCCGACGTTTTATCTACATGATATCAGCGATGCATCTCGGGCCTCTTCACAGCTCGGCCCAAGCGGTCTCTTGAGAATCCAAGCAAGAGCTTGTTGTCTCCGATTGAGCACCTCGGGTTGTCAAAGCTCGGGCCATGCCGACCTATAACTCGGCACCCTCACGTGACCCATCACAACCCTCACAGGGTCAATGGACGAATGAGGTAATAACTGAGAATTTCGGGAGCATAAATCACGGCCCTTAAGACCACAATCTCGGCGATCAGGTCTACAGGTGGCAGCCACGATCATCGTGATTTGACAGGGAAGTAACGACGCTCGATCTAGCGAGAATCTCGCTAAACTCCTGGCGAGATTGGCGTCTCGTCCACCTCATACGTACGTGTCCTAACACTATATAAAGGGTAGACATTCCACTGACAAAGGTACAATATTCTCTCCCCCCACGCTAGGCCATTCTGCTCGGCTAGCAACTGACTTGAGCGTCGGAGTGTCCCCCCCCCCCCCCCCCGAGCCCACTCGGCGGGCTTTGCAGGTCAGGTCGTGAGCTCGGGAGCAGCGTCACACGTCGGCCAAACGCGCCTCAAAAAGGGATTCATCGGCTTGGTCGTCTCGGCTCAGTTTGGCGAGAAGTGCCTCAGCGGTCACCTCGACAGGAGCCGACCTATGTTATAATAGCAGTAACATTGGCGCCGTCTGTGGGAACCGCTACTAAAGGTCAGTACGGTTTTCTCCCCCTATTCTCAATTGAACTTCACCAAGTGCGCATCACGAAGAGCCCTTTCATCATTAGCCGTGATCGGCAAGGTGACCGACCAAGGCATTTACTGCGGTCGGCACAGGGGCCGACCAAAGATTACAGCAAGCTCTAGTTACGGCTAAAAAAGGGTCAGACCGCTCTAGTTGCCGACCTTGGATATTATGCAAGCATGCTGACCTCGGCTACGAGGACGAGATATCGGATCGCAGAGAAAGCCCTCAGACATAAGGCTAAGTTGGAACTCAGCACCACACCATTATTTGACATCTCATGGGCACCTAGTCGGTCTCAACCAAGTTTGAATGTTGTCTTACAAGCTCCATTTGTGGTCGGCTTAGGGGCCGACCAGTTCCAGTAAGCATCTGCACAAGAAAGCTCAAGCCGATCCTACAACTCTTGATACAAGTCATATCCCCAGCTCGGGAAGCCTAAGCCCTCCAAACAAGAGGCCGCTACCACACGTTTGATGTACTCGGTCATGAGGACGATGAGAAAGACGAGTAGCCTTATCGTCTTAAGTCTACCCCTATTATTCAAATCGACCATGACAACCCAAAAAGCAGGTTAAAGAACATGAACGTCGTGGTTCTGGATGAGGTCGCTTCGGCACTCCCCAGAAATCGAGAAGATGACGTCCGATAAAGCTCTTGAAGGTGTGGTCGCTTCGGCACACGTATACATCATAGCTCTTGTGCGAGGTCGCTTCGACACTCCGAGCTCCCGAACACGTGGTCGCTTCGGCACACGTATACATCGTCTCTTGTGCAAGGTCGCTTCGTCACTCCGAGCTCCCGAACACGTGGTCGCTTCGGCACACATATACATCGTAGCTCTTGTGCGAGGTCGCTTCGGCACTCCGAGCTCCTGAACACGTGGTCACTTCGGCACACGTATACATCGTAGCTCTTGTGCGAGGTCACTTCGGCACTCCGAGCTCCCGAACACATGGTCGCTTCGGCACACGTATACATCGTAGCTCTTGTGCGAGGTAGCTTCGGCACTCCGAGCTCCCCACACGAAATCGCTCCGACACTCATCTCAACCACAAGCCCTAAAATGAGGACAACCTTCTATTCGTGAGGTCACTATGATGTGCTGACATGGTCTAACATCGGATTATCCGTTAACCGAGCTCTAAGCTCAAGAAATTTGTCGAGTCTGAGCCCCAAGCTGGACCCAAATAGCCAAACGTGTGACATTCAAAAAACTGTGGTTCGAACCAGGCAATGACAAACCAAGCAGTAACAAAAGAGGCAAGCGTTTCAATTTCTACTAACAAGAAAATACATTGCAAGGCGAACTGCCACATATGGACGTAAGGCATTCAATCAACTACAATGTCGTTAGACGCAACAACTTGAGCCTCGGTAGTAGCGGCCTGATCAGAAGCAACGATCATCTCATCACCGGGAATCGCCTCGGTCGCAGCAATCTGTGCCTCGTCGGCGACTTCAGCTCGGTCTTGAGCTTGACCAGCATCCTCGTCCGCGGCATCTTCTAGACCCGACAAATCATATTCGGGATGCAGTTTTAAGATATCCTTGATGCAGTGGTCATAACCAGCCTTGAAGAGCTTGTCAACCTCTTCATTCAACTCTTCGGAGTCGCGGTATTCTGCGATAACCCTTTCGCGCTCCTCCTCGGCCAGTCTCGAGTTCTGAGTCCTGGCGGCCTCCAGAAACTCTTCCTTTGTATGAAGAATCTCTTTGAGGTCCTCGGCCGCCTTGGTCATCCGATCGGCATTCTCCTCGGCTCACTTTGCCCTCAGCCACTCCGGGTCTAGGAGCTTCTCGACAGTCCTAGCTCTCTTCTCGGCCTCTTTTGCCTTGTTCGTGGCCTCAAGGACTTGCTGGTCGGCCGCCGCCTGAGACTTCTCGGCTTTCTTGAACAAGGCCCCGACCAGGCCCAATTGAGTCTGCACTGAACCGTTGAATTCCTCCACGATCTCGTTGGCTCGCTTGGCCGAGGACTGGGCCAACGTTTTCACTGGGGTCGCACGACGAGCCCATTCGGTAATAGAGAGCTCCTCCATGTGCACCGACGATGGCTGAGGGCTCGCAACATGCTGGTCTGTGGCCGGTTGCTCCAGCAGCTCACCTCGTCCTTGAGATGACGTCGGATGAAGATTTGATGACCAGTGTTTCGTCCCCCCGACCTGCGTCCTCGGTTTCCTCCTCGGACGCTTCGATGGCCTAGTGGCGCTCTTTTTACCACGCCCCGCAAATCATTCCGTTGCTCAGTCGGCGAGTGAGGTATTGCGCCTTTGGCCAACGTCGGGAGCAGCCGACGACTTGCCCTTGTCGGCCATCACTGCAAGAAGCAGCAGTTGGTTACCCGTTACTCGCAAATCACAAAAAGATAACATCGGAAAAGAAATGACCTTTGTCGGCCTTGACAATCAATTTGAACAACCCGTTGAGCCAAAACAGGACGGGTAGATCCAGCACTTGTAAAGAGTCAAACTCCGCGAGCTCGGATTCAATGAGGTTTGGAGCTCGGAAGGCTTTTTGGTGAACATTAACTGCCGTCCAGGTGGTCGGAAATGGCTACCCTGTCGGGCTATGAACAAAAACAAACTGTCTCTTCCAGTTGTGAACAGAAGAAGGCATTCAACCTGAGGATTTATCGTCCGAACCGAGCTGCGAAATACAGCCAGTCTCCGAAAGCTTTGACCGAGAAGTAATAAAAGAAGAGGCGTGTGGTCGGAAGGACCCTAGCCAGAGCACAGACCGCCAGGAAGCCGACAACCGACCTCCATGAATTAGGGGTCAGTTGCGACGGAGCGACTCCCAACTTGAAGAGGAGAAAAATAATGAAAGGATGCAATGGGAAGCAGAAGCCAGCTCAGACGGCCTCAGCATAAATACAGACTCCATGTAACGCCACGTGCTTTTCGGATCCTTGCGGATCATGTGTGTAATGGTTGTGAAGGCCGTTGTGAGGCTAGTGTGGGTTGGTTCTATGGAATGTGTGGTTTGGTTATGGAGCGTGTGCAGGTTTTGAATCTGGAACAGAGTTGGATCTGTTGCTTCTGGTTACAGGTTGACGGCCAGATATGGTCGTTTAGTGAGTTAACGTCCATGTAAAGTGACGTTGAGTTGTGAACTTAACAGCATAAGATGTGGACGTTTATGGGTGGCGGTTCTCTTGGCGACAGAAGGGTTGACGCCAACCTGTGCAATCTGCAGGTTATAGGGTCACCCGAGGGCAGGTTTTTCACCTGGTTCTTCCTCTCCCTTGCCCTAGCTTCACACCCCCGTATCCCTAAAGCTTCCAATAGTCACAGGAGAGTGGTTGGAGGATCGTGGAATGTGTGGCGTTGTCGAATCGGACGAAGAAACGTCGGAACGTGGTGCAATTGCCGTAGGAGCTCGCGGAGGGTTCGGCGTGGATTGGGAGAATTCGAGAGGTTAAATAGCATTCTAAGGTAGGGAACGATCCTGTTAATCCTTTAGGATTGATACTATGCGTTTTAAATACATTAATATGCATGTTATTGCATTTTCGGGTTAAGTTGCACCATGCGGGAATAATGAGTGATTTGAGCAATTTAAGGAGTGTAGCATGTTATTTAAGCATGTTTAGGGTGCATGCATGTTAGAGGAAGGGTTTCCTCGCATTTTTCCGTTGATTTTAGGGTTTAGACTGCTCATGGCATCGGTCTAGGCTTTCTGCATGGACTGCATGCCGAGGAGACTGACGTCAATCGATATTGACGCCAGGTTCTTCAGTCAGGAGATAAACGGCCAGATAACTTGCCGTTTACTTACCCTTAGCGGCAATCGATGTGGACGCTAGCGTACTACTATTTAAATATTGCATATTTGGTATTTAGCAATATCAAGTGGTGCGTTGGCACCTATTGTGCACTTGGTGCACGAGGTTTCTATGGCTAGCGTACTGGGTACGCAGTTGGCTAGTGCTTTACGTGTTTGTGTGGTATTCGAGTTTAGTGGACGGCTAGTGCACGTGGTTTACGTGAGTCTTCACGTGGTTTGTGTGTGACATGCACGTGGTTTTGTGTACGTGGCAAGTAGTACGACGCCTACCGTGGTTACCTCTCCAGTTGGGTACCCCAGGTTCTTTGTGAGCCAGGCTGTTAGCTCGGGGCTTTGTCCCGGTACTTGTGTTGTACCATCGAGGTCTGTGTCGTCTGACCTGAACACCCTCACTCTTGTGTTTGAGTTGTATGTCCGGCTGAGGGAAAGACGACAGTGGAACATTGACTGCCGTACTTATCTTTTAGTCACTTGTAGCGCGCTCGTAGTTGGGGGTACGGACACCAGTAGTCGACACTGGTCCCCAGCTAGTACTTTTCCAGTGCCTCACTCTAGCGAGCCCAGGCCAGGGTCTCTGGAGGTGTCAGGCATGGGCCTGCGACCGTGTGGTCCGCAGGTGGTGGTGTTTAGTTGGTCTCCACAGTTGTTTGACCTTTTCACGTGGAGCGGCAGCTGGACCTTTCGTCCGTGGCTGCGAGACTGAGAGGTAGACCTGTGTTAGCTTGTCCGAGTCAGTCTCTGGTGTCGCGAACCAGTTCACGTGGCTCGTGTTTGGCTGTCTCTACTTTAGGTCGTACACTTGTACTGGTTTTCGTTTAATTATTACAGTTGTTTTTCATAGTCGACAGACGGTGAGTACTTTTACAGCTTTTATATTCTGCTTAGCTGTTCTATAAATTGTTGGTACTATTTACTGCTTTTGTACCTGTGGTTTTGGTTTGCTCGGTGTTGGGGGAGTTCCCTACTGAGCCAGTGACTAGCGAGGCTCACCCTTACCCCCACAGGTGAGAGCGAGGAGGACGTTTCTCGACCGTCGTCCAGTTCAGAGCCGCGTCGTAGCGGTGCAGGGTCAGTACCTTCAGCTGTGTAGTAGCAGCTCCAGCAATGTAGTCTCAGTAGTGTAGTATAGTTAGTTGTTTACTTTCTTCAGTTGTACCTCGGGGTATGCCCCAGGCTCTTGTACTTTCTTTCAGTTCTGTAGAAATATGGCTATGTAAATTTTAAATATATATGTGAAATGGTGTGTTCCTTTGTGTTTACACGGACTGTGGTTTGGTATCCCTTGCGAGGCTTCGGCCCGTTCGCGGGAGGCGGACTCGGATCAAGTACGTTATCGGTTTAACGGGCTTGGACGAGGCATTCCGCCACAGTTGGTATCAAGCAAGGTCCGTGTTAATATAAGGGAACTAGAAAGATACATAGCCTTATTTCGGTCTTTGTACATTGCTGGTAGGGGCCCTGGTTTCTGATAATTTGTTGTTTTGTTTATGTAGAAATTTGAAATGGCTGATAAAAGAGATTGGGGTGGTGGAGGAGATGATCCAGAGGAGATTACTCAGCGTATGATAGAGAGGATCTGGGAGAGCCTCACTGATATTCGAGCAAGGATGGATTAGCAGGCACTGGTACCACCGGTTGCAGTGCCACCTGGGGATGGAGAGGCTGTACCTGTTGCTCCATTCCCGCCAGGAGTAGAGGTGCCTTTTGTAGCACCTGTGCCACCACCACCGCCAGTGCTATTAGCAGAGGAACCAGTGATGCAAGTGGAGAAATTTCTGAGATTGCAGCCGCCTACTTACTCAGGAGGGCCAAATCCAGATACAGCGGAACACTGGGTTCATGAGATTGAAAGAGTCTTTGCGACCATGAGATGTCCGGCAACAGATAAAGTTGTGTTAGCTGCTTATCAGTTGCGGGGTTTTGCATTGGAATGGTGACGATTGAAGATGCAGACCACCTTTGCAGGTAGGACAGAAGAGGCTATTACTTGGTCGGAATTTCTTGATGTATTTAACGATACATTCTTTCCGATTCAAGTGCAGCAAGTGAAGAGAGAGCAGTTTCGGACACTACAACAAGGTAACTCTTCAGTTTTAGAGTACCAGATGAGGTTTATGGCGCTTAGCCGATATGCACCTTATGTAGTATTAGATAATAATATGATGGTTGAGTATTTTATTAAAGATTTGAGAGTGGACTTGCAGGATGCAATAGTACCTCTCATGTCTAAAACAGTGGAAGAAGCAGCTCAGAGGGCAGCTACGTTAGAGAGGTCTATTCGGACTCGGCAGGTGGGCGAGTCAGGCTCAGGTAGTTTTCCGCTACCGCAGCAGTCAATGGGTGCGAGTAAGGGTAAAGCACCAGCAGGACCTTCTTCATCAGGCTTTGGTAAATGGGGCCAGAAATTGAGGCAAGCATTTAAAGGCAAAGGAAGAGGATGGGGAGGTCGTCAGCAGTTTCAGTAAGGTCGTGGTAGACCAGAGGTGGAGGAATCGCAGCAGAGTACTGCCAGGCAGCCCATTACTCCACCAGGGTATAGATGTTATAATTGCAATCAGTCGGGGCATTTGATTCGTAATTGCCCTTATCCGAGAGAATATGGGTATGGAAGAGGTGTGCAGCAGTAGCAGCCTCAGCAGTCTCAGCAGCCACAGGCAGGTCGTGGCAGAGGAGCACCGCATCAGCGAGGAAGAGGCCGGGTTATGGCTATCACCCGAGCCCAGGCGGAGGCATCGAATATGATAGAAGGTACTTTACCTCTTTATGATTATTCAGCAAGAGTTCTATTTGATTCAGGTGCCTCTCATTCTTTCATTTCCGAAGAATTTCTGGATTGCATGACTCATCCTTTAGAAGAAAAGTCTTGTGAGTTAGTAGTGGAGGTTCCCTCGGGTGAGTTCCTGCTCACTTCGAGCTATATAGATGAAGCTCCTGTTGTGATTGAAGGGAACCAGATGCCGGGTCGGTTGTATGCCCTGCAGTTGTCAGATTATGATATTATTTTGGGTATGGATTGGCTTGAGACTTATGGAGCAATGCTAGATTGCAGAAAGAAAAGGATCAGGTTTTGTCATCCTAATGGTGCAGTATTTGAATATCAAGGTATGCCTTTTTATACCTCTAAGTTTCTAATTTCTGCAATTAGAGCTAGAAAGTTGATAAATGCTGGATGTGTGGCTTATTTAGCCTCGGTAAGTCTGGTAGAAGCTAGTCAGTCAATGGAAGCAGTTTCCGTGGTTAGGGAATTTGCTGCTGTTGTTCCTGAAGATTTGCCTGGTTTAGCTCCACATAGAGAGGTGGACTTTACCATTGAGTTGCTGCCAGGTACTATGCTGATCTCTAAAGCTCCATATCGGATGACACCAGCAGAACTTAAAGAATTGAAAAAGCAATTAGAAGAGCTGTTGCAGAAAGGGTTTATTAGACCAAGTCATTCCCCGTGGGGAGCGCCAGTGTTATTTGTGAAAAAAAAAGATGGAAGTTTTCAGATGTGTATTGATTATAGAAAGTTGAATGATGTGACCATAAAAAATAAGTACCCGTTGCCGAGAATAGATGATATGTTTGATCAGTTGCAATCAGCAAATGTATTTTCTAAAATTGATTTGAGGTCCGGGTACCATCAGTTGAGGATTAAAGAGGAGGATATAGATAAAACAGCTTTTAGAACTAGATATGGTCACTATGAATTTTTGGTTATGCCATTTGGGCTGACCAATGCTCCTGCAGGTTTTATGGATCTGATGAATAGAATTTTTCATCCGTATTTAGATCAATTCATTGTGGTCTTTATAGATGATATTCTGATTTATTCAGCATCTGAAGAGGAGCATGCAGCTCATTTGAGGTTTACCCTGCAGTTGTTAAGGGATAACCAGTTGTTTGCTAAACTCAATAAATGTGAATTTTGGTTAAAAGAAATTCAGTTTCTGGGTCATGTTATCTCAGCTAAAGGAGTAGCAGTAGACCTGAGTAAAGTGGAAGCAGTGATGAGATGGGAAGTACCTAAGACAATTACTGAGATTAGAAGTTTTTTGGGATTGGCAGGTTATTATAGGTGCTTTATACAAGATTTTTCTAAGATTGCGGCACCTATGACCAAGTTGACCAGAAAAGGTGTGCCATTTGTGTGGTCCGGTGAATGTCAGAAAAGTTTTATGGAATTGAAGAAGAGACTTACAACAACACCTATATTGGCATTACCGGCAGGGAGTGGTGGTTTTGTGGTATATACAGATGCTTCAAGGAGAGGACTTGGCGCAGTGCTTATGCAGCATGGCAAAGTAATAGCTTATACGTCCAGGCAATTAAAGCCGGCAGAGGAGAATTACCCTACTCATGATTTGGAATTGGCAGCAGTTGTATTTGCTTTGAAAATGTGGAGGCATTATCTGTATGGCGAGAGATTTGAGATTTTTACAGATCATAAAAACTTGAAGTATATCTTCTCGCAGAAGGATTTAAATCTTCGTCAGCGCAAATGGATCGAATATTTGAAAGATTATGATTTTAGTTTGGCTTACCATCCGGGTAAGGCCAATGTTGTAGCAGATGCCTTGAGCAGAAAGGTATATATAAATCTGATGATGATTAAAGAGTGGAAGCTATATGAGGAGATAGTGGAGAACTCCTTGTATGTGCCCAGTAGTCAGCAACGGGCAGTACTAGCTGCTAGCGCTGTAGAGCCGTCTTTGTATTGGCAGATTGTTGAAGCTCAGAGAGCAGATGTAAATTTGGTTGAAATTGTGAAAATGGAAGGAGTTACCATTGATGATAATTGTGTGGTTAAGTTCAGAGGCAGATTATTTGTTCCAGCAGAGAGAGAGGTGAAGCAGCGAGTGTTGGAAGAGGCTCATAAATCCAGATACACTATCCATCCGGGTAGTACTAAAATGTACCACGATTTGAGGAAGCATTTCTGGTGGCCTCGTATGAAAAAGAAGATAGCAGAGTTTGTTGGAAGATGTGCTATCTGTCAACAATTAAAGCAGAACATCAGAAGCCTGGAGGTCTATTGCAACCGTTGCCCATTCCACAGTGGAAATGGGATGATATTGCCATGGACTTTGTGGCAGGTTTACCAAGATCAAATTCCGGGCATAATAGAATATGGGTATTCGTTGACAGGTTGACTAAGGTGTGCAGATTAGTGGCAGTAAGTATGTCTTGGACAGTAGACAGATTAGCAAAAGTTTATGTTGAAAGGATTGTTCCATTACATGGTATTCCGAAAACTATTGTGTCTGACAGAGATCCAAGATTTACTTCTGGTTTTTAGAGAAGTCTGCAGAAAGTAATTGGTACTGAGCTGAGATATAGCTCCGCTTATCATCCCCAGACAGATAGTCAGACAGAGAGGACTATTCAGACGATTGAAGATATGTTGCGAGCTTGTTGTTTAGTTTGGGGAGGTAGCTGGGAGCATCATTTGGGAATGGTTGAGTTTGCCTATAATAATAGTTATCATACCAGTCTTGGGATAGCACCGTATGAAGCTTTATATGGAAGGCCATGTAGAACCCCGTTAAACTGACATGAAGTGGGAGAAAGGCAATTAGTGGGTCCTGAATTGATTCAACAAACCACAGAAATAGTGAAGCTTATTAAGGAAAAATTGTAGGCAGCTCAAAGCAGACAAAAGAGTTATGCAGATAATCGAAGGAGACCACTTCAGTTTGAAGTGAGAGATTTTGTTTTCTTGAGAGTTTCCCCGAGTAAAGGTATTATGAGATTTGGTAAGACTGAAAAATTGAGCCCAAGGTATGCGGGACCTTTTCGAGTAATTGAAAGAATTGGGGAAACAGCTTATAGGCTGGATTTGCCAGCAGATTTTGCGGATGTCTATGATATATTTCATGTTTCTATGTTAAGAAAGTATATTGAAGATCCAACTCAAATAATCAGTTATCAAGGTGGTGACCTGAGGCCGGATATGGCCATGCCAGAGTATCCGGTGCAGATCACGGATCGAAAGATAAAGAAATTGAGAAATAAAGAAATTGAGCTAGTTAAAGTGAGATGGGAAAATAGGTTGGGTGGTGAGGATACCTGGGAGTTAGCCGAGGAGATGGCTAAAGGGTATCCCTATCTGTTTGAATAAGTTTTTGTGTTTCTTTTTAAATGATAGTGCATGTAAATGTGTGTATATTTAATTGTTTAAATATAAGTTGTGCTATGAATTTCGAGGTCGAAATTTTCTTTTTAGATGAAAGTAATGTAACGTCGCATGCTTTTCGGATCCTTGCGGATCATGTGTGTAATGGTTGTGAAGGCCGTTGTGAGGCCAGTGTAAGTTGGTTCTGTGGAATGTGTGGTTTGGTTATGGAGCGTGTGCAGGTTTTGAATCTGGAACAGAGTTGGATCTGTTGCTTCTGGTTATAGGTTGACGGCCAGATATGGTCGTTTAGTGAGTTAACGTCCATGTAAAGTGACGTTGAGTTGTGAACTTAACGGCATAAAATGTGGATGTTTATGGGTGGCGCTTCTCTTGGCGACAGAAGGGTTGATGCCAACCTGTGCAATCTGCAGGTTATAGGGTCACCCGAGGGCAGGTTTTTCACCTGGTTCTTCCTCTCCCTTGCCCTAGCTTCACACCCCCGTATCCCTAAAGCTTCCAACAGTCACAGGAGAGTGGTTTGAGGATCGTGGAATGTGTGGCGTTGTCGAATCGGACGAAGAAATGCCGGAACGTGGTGCAATTGACGTAGGAGCTCGCGGAGGGTTCGGCATGGATTGGGAGAATTCGGGAGGTTAAATAGAGTTCTAAGGTAGGGAACGATCCCTGTTAATCCTTTAGGATTGATACTATGCGTTTTAAATACATGAATAGGCATGTTATTGCATTTTCGGGTTAAGTTGCACCATGCGGGAATAATGAGTGATTTGAGCAATTTAAGGAGTGTAGCATGTTATTTAAGCATGTTTAGGGTGCATGCATGTTAGAGGAAGGGTTTCCTCACGTTTTTCCATTGATTTTAGGGTTTAGACTGCTCATGGCATCGGTCTAGGCTTTCTGCATGGACTGCATGCCGAGGAGACTGACGTCAATCGATATTGACGCCAGGTTCTTCAGCTAGGAGATAAACGGCCAGATAACTTGCCGTTTACTTACCCTTAGCGGCAATCGATGTGGACGCTAGCGTACTACTATTTAAATATTGCATATTTGGTATTTAACAATATCAAGTGGTGCGTTGGCACCTATTGTGCACTTGGTGCACGAGGTTTCTGTGGCTAGCGTACTGGGTACGCAGTTGGCTAGTGCTGTACGTGTTTGTGTGGTGTTCGAGTTTAGTGGACGGCTAGTGCACGTGGTTTACGTGAGTCTTCACGTGGTTTGTGTGTGACATGCACGTGGTTTTGTGTACGTGGCAAGTAGTACGACGCCTACCGTGGTTACCTCTCCAGTTGGGTGCCCCAGGTTCTTTGTGAGCCAGGATGTTAGCTCGGGGCTTTGTCCCGGTACTTGTGTTGTACCATCGAGGTCTGTGTCGTCTGACCTGGACACCCTCACTCTTGTGTTTGAGTTGTACGTCTGGTTGAGGGAAAGACGACAGTGGGACAGTGACTGCCGTACTTGTCTTTTAGTCACTTGTAGCGCGCTCGTATTTGGGGGTACGGACACCAGTAGTCGACACTGGTCCCCAGCTAGTCCTTTTCCAGTGCCTCACTCTAGCGAGCCCAGGCCAGGGTCTCTGGAGGTGTCAGGCATGGGCCTGCAACCGTGTGGTCCGCAGGTGGTGGTGTTTAGTTGGTCTCCACAGTTGTTTGACCTTTTCACGTGGAGCGGCAGCTGGACCTTTTGTCCGTGGCTGTGAGACTGAGAGGTAGACCTGTGTTAGCTTGTCCGAGTCAATCTCTGGTGTCGCGAACCAGTTCACGTGGCTCGTGTTTGGCTGTCTCTACTTTAGCTCGTACACCTGTATTGGTTTACCGTTTAATTATTACAGTTGTTTTTCGTAGTCGACAGACGGTGAGTACTTTTACAGCTTTTATATCCTGCTTAGCTGTTCTATAAATTGTTGGTACTGTTTACTACTTTTGCACCTGTGGTTTTGGTTTTCTCGGTGTTGGGGGAGTTCCCTACTGAGCCAATGACTAGCAAGGCTCACTCCTACCCCCACAGGTGAGAGCGAGGAGGACGTTTCTCGACCATCGTCCAGTTCAGAGCCGCGTCGTAGCGGTGCAGGGTCAGTACCTCCAGCTGTGTAGTAGCAGCTCCAGCAGTGTAGTCTCAGTAGTGTAGTATAGTTAGTTGTTTACTTTCTTCAGTTGTACCTTTGGGTATGCCCCAGGCTCTTGTACTTTCTTTCAGTTCTGTAGAAATATGGCTATGTAAATTTGTGAAATATATATGTGAAATGGTGTGTTCCTTTGTGTTTACACGGACTGTGGTTTGGTATCCCTTGCGAGGCTTCGGCCCGTTCGCGGGAGGCAGACTCGGATCAAGTACGTTATCGGTTTAACGGGCTTGGACGAGGCATTCCGCCACACTCCACCCTCTGCTAAGTAGTGAGCATGGAGCTGATTTGAGCGATACATGGAGTAACCCTCCGGAAACTCTAGTCCGAGGTGAGTTTTCATCCACGTGAGGGTCTCGTCGCTAGTTTTCCACTGAGCATCGGCGACATTGTCAGCCGGCCAACGAGCTCCAGAAGTATGAGAGGAAGGCTCTTTGGGAACGTAAGTCCCAGGATCAACAATGAAGCAGTCATCAGAATGGTCTGACAGCTCGCCGTCAGGCCGGGGAGAGTGGGGTGTTCCATTAGAGGAAACCACCCCTACTGAGTGAGAAGAGTTCTCGGAAGGAGAACCCCCACACGACGAGCCCTCACAGAGACGAGGACCAGAGGAGGAAGACGCAAAACTCAAAGACATGCTTACCTCTAAAGGAAGCAAGCGGAGATCGGAAATGGTTGAAGCTCAGGCGAGGGACGTCGGAGCACCTGTCATCGGCGCGTCAGCAGATCGCCAAGTAGATGCTCGCGCGCAAGAACAAGGGCGATCGTTCGGCAGCAGACCCTAGTATTTATAGAACTGGGGGCCAATCGAATCCAACGGTAGAAAGCCAACTCCCAAGACAAATGATCAAGATCTATCCATGTGTCACCACCAGATTGGCCGTGGAACCGACCCCTTGGATTCTGATCAGCACAGACTGCGAGGAGCGCCATGATGGCGCTCAGGAGACAAGGCGGTGAAAGTACGACGGCACGGCCTGCGCAACGACAGGCGATGGCCTGTCAAGAGATGCGACGATCGGAGGCTCTGACAAGGTCGTGACGCGCCCCTCCGACAGGGCGGCTTCTGACCACAGGGTGGCGTGGCGTCCTGACAGGATACGTGTGTCAGCCAAGCCATGTGGCAAGGCACATGCTTCCAGCAAAGAAATTTAGCTTCACCTCGGCCCGCATTCACGGTCTGACGTGAACCTAGGGGGCCAGTGATACGGTAGTTTCCAAGCAGGTCGGCTAGTCCCACAGAGCCGACCACCATAGAAGATTAGCGGCAACTGCTCAACAGGGGTGAGTTGCCTGACCCCCGTCCCAGCTCGGCCGATACCCCGTCAGCTCGGATGAAGCAGACCTGGCGACCGAGGCTCTCGTGAAAGTCCATAGCACTGCAAATACAAATCATCTAAATCAATCGGCGAGGTGTTTTACCGCAGGACGGACCTCGGTTCAACCGGCCTCATTAAGGCCACTGGTCGACATTTTATCTACATGATATCAACGATGCATCTCGGGCCTCTCCACAGCTCGGCCCAAGCGGTCTCTTGAGAATCCAAGAAAGAGCTTGTTGTCTCCGATTGAGCACCTCGGGTTGTCAAAGCTCGGGCCACGCCGACCTATAACTCGGCGCCCTCACGTGACCCATCACAACCCTCATGGGGTCAACGGACGAATGAGGTAATAACCGAGAATTTCTGGAGCGTAAACCACGGCCCTTAAGACCACGATCTCGGCGATCAGGTCTACAGGTGGCAGCCACGATTATCACAATTTGATGGGAATCTCGCTAAACTCCCAGCGAGATTGGCTGCTCGTCCACCTCACACATACGTGTCCTAACACTATATAATGGGTAGACATTCCACTGGCAAAGGTATGCTATTCTCCCTTCACGCTAGGCCATTCTGCTCGGCTAGCAACTGACTTGAGCGACGGAGTGTCTCCCCGCCGAGCCCACTCGGCGGGCTTTGCAGGTCAGATCGTGAGCTCGGGAGCAGCGTCACACGTCGGCCAAACGCGCCTTAAAAAGGGATTCATCAGCTTGGTCGTCTTGGCTCAGTCTGGCGAGAAGCCCCTCAGCGGTCACCTCGGCAGGAGCCAACCTATGTTACAATAGCAGTAACAGTTATCTTTCTTTTGATCTCGATTAGAAACAAATTAAGGTGTTGGGTGCATGCGGTCGTTGGAGTTGTCCGAGGGTGGCTGGTTTCCTCATATTTCTTCGGGCTTTTTTTGCATATTACCTTTTTAGAAGATTAATTATGTAAATTTTTTTTAATTTATATTTACTTGTATATATCTCTTATGGATATAAAATACGTCAGAGACTTCTAACCCTACCGTAACCTCCAGTGAAAGAAGTCAAGTCCTTTCTGCTTCCTCCCTATCGCATCCGGTCACTCGGTGACATCCTGTCTAGAGCTGGGCCAATAAGAGAGGAGGTAGGCATCATCTGTGCTCGGTGAATGCTCCCACATTTTCCGACTTATTATCCTCAAAAGTGCATAAATTCTGACATTATCTTCATTTGGTCAACCCTGAATCTTCCTTGCAATGTGTGTTGTTATAGGTCATCATTCGGCCGCTCGGCTCAGGAGTAGGACGAGTTTTCACTCGGCTAACCGGCGCACGGGGGGTTTCAGCCGACCTTGCTGAGCCAAGGGCATTCGGCATTAGGATGGCTCCCGACAGCCCAGCCCGGCGAGCTCTGTTGACCGAGTCACTGCATAGGAAAGCAATAAGAGCTCGTATGACTAAATCCTCTAGCACGTCAAATGGCTGCGGAGGAAAGTCAGAATGCGGAAGGGGCCCGAAGGCCACGGACCGCGTCCTTTAACCTCTCTCGCACGATGATTATGGAAGCCCCATTAGTGGTAAGACAGCTTGTGGATCGTGATCGCAAGTTACCCACAATTAGCGCCACGAAATCAGTCAACGGGAATCTCGGACGATCCCTGAAGCACGACTTCTACCCACTTACCGTAAACCACACTGACGGAGCCACTATAAAAGGGGGAGGCGTCTCTCACAATGGAGGTATGCAACTTCTAATGCAACAACCCTGTCTTTCCATTCTACCGACTCTAACTTGAGCGTCGGAGCATTCCCCCACCGAGGTCACTCGGTGGTCTTGCAGGTACAACACTCGGCGGCGAGCGCTCGCGATCGGCTCGTCTTTCCTTGGGGGTTACTCAGCTAGGGCCGAGCTCGTTACTCTAGCAGTAAAATTTTGGCGCCATCTGTGGGAAACTGAACAAAAAGCTTGCTTTCGTGGCTCCCAAGGGAAAGGTCACGGCGCACTCGTCCGAAGAAGAAGTCATCCCCTCGACCGAAGTCGCGGAGGTTGCTGGCAGGGGCTCTGGCACTGGGGAGCAAGGATCCAACACCTCTACCCGCCTTGACCGCGTAAAAGCTCTAGTGGCAGGACTCCACGAGGTGTTGGCCCGATTGGAGCAAAGGCAACAGGTCGTAGCAGCGCAAGGCGGGGCAGCGCGATGCTCAACTATCCCCGAGCCGGCCCTCGACGGCACAGAAGCAGCAGGAGATCGCGCCGCTCCACCAGCACTGTCGGTAAGCACGTCAACATCCAGGTGGCGGTCCCAAAGGTATCCGCGCCCGTCCACCAAGTCCCTACGGCGGTTCCAGTAATCCCTGTTGTGGAAACGGACCTCGATACCACAAAGGCGATGGAGGTCGACCACGATACGGCCGAATCGATGCCGGCGGCTGTGAGCGTCTTGCCGGCGGAGCCCGGATGGAGAAGCGACATCCAAGAGATGAATAGAAAGATTGAGGCGCTGCAGCGGGAGACTCGGGTTCCCTCGGTGACGACGTTACTCTCAACTTCGCCGTTCACCAAGGAGATAACCTCAGCATAAGTACCTATGAAGCTGTAATTGCCGAAATTTCGGCGATATAATGGAACCACTAACCTTGTCCACCACCTTGATAATTTTCAGGGACAGGTTGAGATGGTGAACCTCTCGGACGCACTGAAGTGCCGAGCTTTCATGTCAACCCTAGATGATGCGGCACTGCAATGGTTCAAGACGTTGCCGGCGCGATCGGTGACGAACTTCCACGACTTCGCCCAGCGGTTCCTGGACCACTTTTTCAACACTGTGCAGCATTCCTTATGCACTGATGACCTATGGCACGTGGCTCAGAGGAATGGCGAGCTCTTCCGCAACTATGCCAAGAGGTTTCAGCTGGAGGCTATGAAGGTGATCGACCTCGACCTACGAACGGCCGTCAACATCTTGACAAGAGTCTGCACCAACACGCCGTTGGTCTCGTCCGTTGCCAAGAAACCGCCTGTGAGTCTCTCCAATTTAATTTCCAGCATGCAGAAGTACGTGAGGCTAGAATCCACCCTCGGTGCGGCAGGCAAGTTAGGGCGCTCGTCCGAGACGGGGTCGTCTAGCAAAGGTTCAGAGCCAAAGAAGCCTCGGAGAGACGAGCCCTCATCTCGTGGAGATAGGCGGTCAGGATCAAACCGCCGACAAGACGAATATAGGCGCACCTGGGACTTCCCGAACTTCACCAGACTCCCGTCCGAGATCCTGCCCATCATCAAGAGGCTGCCCGAATTCCGGCGGCCCGAGCCTCTTCCAAGGCCTCCGCCAGGGCGCGGAGCCGATCAATATTGTGAGTATCACAAGGGCTACGGACATACCACCGACTAGTGCCGAAGCCTCAATATGGAGATCTCAGACATGCTGCATCGCGGAATCATCGAGAAGGACGTAGTCGACGGGCGAACAAAGGAGCGAACACCCGAAGAAGAGCGCGGAGCTCGTGGTGGTAAGGGAGCGGTCCTCGTCCTGGCTGGGGGCTTGGCCGGAGGAGGGGATAGCGGAAGAAAGCGGAAGGCGTATGCATCAGCTGTTGGCTTAAGCTCGGGGGGCTCGGCCTTGGGACCCCATGGCGTTATCACCTTTTCCGAGGACGATGTCGTCGGCCTCAGCTTCCCTCACAATGACGCACTCGTAGTCTTCGCGGACATTGACGGGTACTGCGTGCATCGGATCCTGGTGGATAGTGGAGCGGCTCCCGACGTCCTTTTTTATGACTGCTATGTAAAGATGACTGACCTTAGCACCGAGCTAAAACCTGTAGCCACGCCTTTATTCGGGTTTAGCTGGTCGTCGGTCAGTGCCGAGGGTTCAATCAAGCTGAAGGTGACTCTTGGAACTCGGCCATATCTTGTAACTGTTGAGGCCGACTTCCTTGTGGTGAAAGTGAAGTCGACCTACAATGCGATCTTCGGCCGAGGAATCCTGGGAAAGTTGGGAGGGGTCCCCTCCACGTATCACTAGAAACTGAAGTTCCCCACACCGAGCGGGATAGGCGAGGTTGCTGGAAACCAGACCGAGGCCCGTCGGTGTTATGTAAATTCAATAAAAGATAAAGAGCCAGCCGTTTCTAAGTATGAGGATGTGCATGATGAAATTAGGGAAAGGCACGAGCCTGCCGAACAAACAAAGCAAATCCAAGTCACGGAGGAGAGATCACTTGTAATCGGCTCCGATCTTCGAGAGTCAGAGGAAGGGCTGGTCAATTTTCTCAAAAACAGTAGTGATGTCTTCGTGTGGGTGGAGGAAGACCTCCCTGGGATCGCCCCAGAGATCATTCAGTACCATCTAAACGTGGACCCTGAAGCTCGGCCTGTGCGCCAGAACAAGCGGCCCCTTTCGGCGGCTCGGCAAGAAGTGGTGGACGACAGTCTGGCCAAGTACTTACGTGCAGGAACTGTCCGGGATGTCTTCTACCCCGAATGGGTGGCCAACGTCGTCCTCGTCAAAAAAGCAAATGGCAAATGGTGCATGTGCGTGGACTTCACCGACCTCAACAAAGCATGCCCAAAAGACAGCTTCCCTCTTCCTTGCATTGACCAGCTCATCGACTCTACGGCCGGGCATGAGCTCCTGAGCTTCCTCGATGCCTACTCAGGATATCATCAGATCAGGATGGCCCCTGAAGATGAAGAAAAAACCGCCTTCACCACGGAGAAAGGTCTGTACTGTTTTACCCGAATGCCTTTCGGACTAAAGAATGCAGGGGCGACGTACAAGAGACTTGTCAATACAATGTTCGAGCGCCAAATCGGGAAGACAATAGAAATTTATATTGACGACATGTTGGTGAAGAGAAGGCGATCGGAAGATCATGTTCGGGATCTAACCGAAGTCTTCGAGGTCTTGCGCCAGTACGGTATGAAGCTCAATCCCGACAAGTGCGTCTTCGGTGTCCACACCGGGAAGTTCCTCGGCTACCTCGTCCCGAACCGAGGAATCAGTGTCAACCCCGACAAGGTTCAAGCCATCATCGACATGACGGCGCTGAGGACCGTCAAAGAGGTACAAAGACTCAATGGCCGAATAACGGCCCTAAGCAGGTTCATGTCAAAGTCGGCCAAAAAATGCAGGCCCTTTTTCGACGTGCTACGGAAGGGGCGGTTCGAGTGGAACGACGACTGCCAAAGAGCTTTTGACGAGCTCAAGTCTTATTTAGCTAACATGCCTACTCTAAGTAAGCCTATCCTAGGGGAAGAGCTGTTCCTATACCTCTCGGCCACGACCTGCTCTATCAGTTCAGTGCTGGTACGTGAGGAGGACCGGAAACACGTCCTGGTGTATTACACCAGCAAAGCTTTGCGCGGATCCGAACAACATTACTCTGGTCTTGAGAAGACGGGGTATGCACTTGTGATGGCTGTGCGACGACTCCGATCCTACTTCCAAGCACACCAGATCGTCGTCCTGAGCGATGCACCAATCAAGCAAGTGTTCAGCCGACCCGAGGCCTCAGGAAGGATGGCCAGGTGGGCCGTCGAGCTCGGCGAATTCGACATATCGTACAGGCCTCGGGTCGCCATCAAAGCTCAAGCCCAGGCCGACTTCATCTCGGAGGGCACGACGAGGCCACTGGAGCCGCAGGAAGCCACTGGGCAATGTCTAGTGTACGTGGACAGAGCATCCAATTCCCGAGGCAGCAGAGCTGGCATCGTCCTGCAATCTCCAGACGGTCCCATCCTAAGGTACGCGGTTCGGTTCGGCTTCCCTGCCTCCAATAACATAGCAGAGTACGAAGCTGTCATCTCAGGACTCAGGATGACCAAGACCCTGGGAGCGACGAGAGTCTGAGTCCACAACGACTCCCAGCTGGTCATCAGCCAAGTCTCAAAGGAGTTCGAGGCCAGAGAGGAAAAGCTCATTTCTTACATGATCGAGGTCCGAAGAATGATGGACGACTTCAAAGAAGCGGAACTGTTGAAGATTCCCTGAGCTGACAACTCAATGGCTGATGCGCTATCCAAGTATGCTGCCATCTCAGAAACCTTTCGAGAACCCTCCATATTCGTAGAGGAACTCAGTAAGCCTTCAGTCGGAGCTACGGAGGTTATGTGCATCGATGCCGAGCCGACGTGGATGACCCCAATTGTTGGGTATATCCGGGATGGGAAGCTCCCAAGTAACGGCGAGGAGGCCCTAAAGGTAAGAAGACGCGCATCAAGGTTCTTTATGATCGGTGATGACCTCTACAGGAAGGGCTTCAGCTTCCCGCATCTGCAGTGTGTCGACCTAAGTCAAGCCAGAGAAATCGTCGCCGAGGTGCATGAGGGTACATGCGGGAGCCACACAGGACCACGATCCCTGGTCCGAAGGATTGTTCGACAAGGGTATTGGTGGCCTACCATGTTGAAGGATGCTGAAGAATACGTGCGAAGATGCTTGCAATTCTAACTCTTCGGCAAAGTAGACCGGCGATCACCAGCTAGTCTCCAGCCACTCACTGCCCCATGGCCGTTCGCGCAGTGGGGAATGGACATCCTCGGCCCGTTTCCGCCAGCCTCGGGCCAGCGGAAGTTCCTTATTGTCGCGGTTGACTACTTCACCAAGTGGGTGGAAGCTGAGCCTCTGGCGAAGATCACTGACTCCAACGCATGGGGGATTCGTCTGGAAAAGTCATATCTGCAGGTTCGGCCTCCCTCGAACGATCATCACCGATAACGGAAAGCAGTTCAACAACGCCAGGTTTCATCGCAATTGCACGGAGTTCAGCATCAACCACCGCTTCACCTCGGTAGCCCACCCTCAAGCCAATGGGTAGGCCGAGGTGACCAACCGAACACTCCTCGATGGGCTGAAGAAGAGACTGGACGACCATAAAGGTCGATGGGTCAAGGAGCTCCCCCACGTCTTATGGGCATACCGAGCAACTCCCCGCGAAGCCACTCAAGAATCCCCTTTCGTGCTAGCCTTTGGCGTAGAAGCAATTACACTAGTGGAGCTACTCGTGCCCTCAGGACGAGTCCTCGGGTTTGATCGCGAGGAAAACGACCGTTCGTTATGAGCCGAGTTGGACCTAGTAGAAGAGCGACGAGACAAGCTGGCACTGAAGATAGAAGTCTACCAACAGAAGATGAAAAGAAGATTCAACAAGGCTGTGAGGCCTCACCGCTTCGGAGTGGGAAGCCTCGTCCTCCGGAAGCTCGCCATCTCAGACCCAAGATCGGCGGTAGGAAAGCTGTCGCCTACTTGGGAGGGACCTTACCGCGTGATCGAGGACTTAGGACATGGAGCCTATCGCCTGGCGAACCTGAACGGCTTGACGATTCCAAGAACGTGGAACGCCGAGCATCTTAAGTGTTATTATCCTTGAAATGAAGAATACATAAGAGGTGTTTGATCACTCGTCTTTCAAGCCTTTCGGCCCTTAGAGCCCTTACGCGAGGTCGCTTCGACAATCCGAGCTCCCTCTACGAGTTCGCTCTGGCACTCGTCTCTCAGGCCTTTCGGCCCTTAGAGCTCTTACGTGAGGTCGCTTCGGCACTCCGAGCTCCCTCTACGAGTTCGCTCTGGCACTCATCTCTCAAGCCCTTCAGCCCTTAGAGCTCTTACGCGAGGTCGCTTCGGCACTCCGAGCTCCCTCTACGAGTTCGCTCCAGCACTCGTCTCTCAGGCCTTTCGGCCCTTAGAGCTCTTACGCGAGGTCGCTTCGGCACTCCGAGCTCCCTCTACGAGTTCGCTTCGACACTTGTCTCTTAGGCCTTTCGACCCTTAGAGCTCTTACGCGAGGTCGCTTCGGCACTCCGAGCTCCCTCTACAAGTTCGCTCCGGCACTCGTCTCTCAGGCCTTTCGGCCCTTAGAGCTCTTACGCGAGGTCGCTTCGGCACTCCGAGCTCCCTCTACGAGTTCGCTCTGGCACTCGTCTCTCAGGCCTTTCGGCCCTTAGAGCTTTTACGCGAGGTCGCTTCGGCACTCCGGGCTCCCTCTACGAATTCGCTTCGGCACTCATCTCTCGGGCCTTTTGGCCCTTAGAGCTCTTATGCGAGGTCGCTTCGGCATTCCAAGCTCCCTCTACGAGTTCGCTCCGAAACTCATCTTTTAGGCCTTTCGGCCCTTAGAGCTCTTATGCGAGGTCGCCTCGGCACTCCGACCTCCATCTACGAGTTCGCTCTGGTACTCGTCTCTCGGGCCTTTCAGCCCTTAGAGATCTTACGAGAGGTCGCTTCGGCACTCTGAGCTCCCTCTACGAGTTCGCTCTGGTGCTCATCTCTCAGGCCTTTTGGCCCTTAGAACTTTCGCGCGAAGACTATTCGGCACTCCGAACTCCAGCTGCGAAGCCGTTTCCACACTCGTATCTCAAACCGCCGACCAAGAGCCTTAGGATGGAATCGCCCTTACGTCCTAAAAATCTAAGGATTTTGAATCGGCGAAGCCAAAGACCAACGAAGTCACGGCACTAGGCCATAAATAAGAACGTTCCAGCAATCGATACCCTTAGCCTAGCGTGACTCGCGTTACACGGTCACAACATGGCGGTAACACGGTTCTATCAGAAAACAGAAGGATATATTCAGTGCGGCCAGAGGGCCAAAAAGAATAAAAATACAAAGAGGGCTAAGGCCCGGTGGCTGGAGGGGAAGAGGCCGAAGTCACCGCATTGGAGGTGGCAGCAGTAGCCGGCGCAGCTTCCTCGTCGGCCTCGTTGCCGTCATCCCCCGGGGGCTGCAACGATGAGAAGTCCAAGTTGGGGAAGGCCTTGCCCACAGCCGACAAGCAATGCTTATAGCCATCCGCAAATAGGCCAGTTATCTGGTCGAGGTGCACCTCGGATCTGGTGTACTCGGTCACAGCCTTCTGACACTCGTCGGCAAGGACCTGAGCCATGCTCGTCTTTGTCTTCTCATGGGCCGCCACCTCGGCCTCCCGAGCCGCCTTCTCCTCGGCCAGCGAGGCCTTGAGCTTCTCCACCAACTTCGCAAAGGCAGCGGCCCGCTCCTCCGATTGCTTGGCCCGAGCAGCCGCAGCAGCGATCGAGCCTTCAAGGGCGGCGCTCTTCTTCCCAAGGTCAGCAACCTCCCTCTCTAAAGAGCGTACACAACTTTCGGCCGACGCGCGAACTTGGTCCGTCTGTCGGTGGAGCGTCACGAGCACGCCTAGCTACTGCTGGAGGCCCCGGAACGCCTCCTCAATAAGGTCGGAGGTGTTCATCGAGGCCGCCTGGGAAGTGACGTCCGCCGAAGCCAACGATTGACCCCACTCCAAAGGGCTCGGCCCTGAAGGCGGAGTCGAGTGGGCGACGGTGCGACTCGGCTGAGGAGGAATAGTGCTTGAAGAACTGCCCTCATGACGTGGTCGCTTCAACGTCTTCTCCGCCTCCCTTGTGACGGAGGCCGAAGGTGGAACCGCCACAGCCGAAGGAACGGGCGGCTCGATGATCTGAACATCGACCTCCTCGGTAGGACGCTTCTCCTGGGTCACCTTCTTCTTCCCCCGCCCAGCAGCGAAACGTTGGGCGGCAAGGGATCGGTAATCCGCCGGCTCGGCCATGGCTGTCGAATAACAAAATATCAATTAGTCGAGTGTGATAAAATAAAGCAGCAAAAGAAGCCTCCCTAGAACGGGTGCTAGACCTATGGCGGCCCGCTGAATTAACTCAAACAGGTCGGCTGAAGGCTCTCGCAAATCCGGTACCGACACCGCCTGCAGCGAGTCAAAGTCCGAGAGCTCGGCACCGCTCATGTCCACAGGTGGCCGGAATGCCTCGTCCTGGGGATTGATGGCTGACCAGGTGGTCGGGAACTCCCACCCCTCCGAGCTGTGGATAAAGCAAAAACTCCTCTTCCAATGATGGATAGAGGAAGGGAAACGACGAGGAAATGACGACCTGTTCGAGCCGAGATGAACAGCCAGTCGCCAGAAACTTTGAGGTAAAGCAGTGGAAGAAAAGGCGAATGCTGGGCCGAACCTTAGCCATGGCACATGCCACCAAAAAACTGACAGCCGACCTCGAAGAATTCGGGGCCAGCTGGGAAGGGGCGACTTCTAGGTACCACAGAAGGTGGACCAAGAAGGAATGAAGAGGATATCGGAAGCCAGCTTTCACCGACTCCGAGTACAAGCAGAAACCATTCTCCATCGAGTAATGGGCCCGAAGACTATCCGAGGCATATACCTCGAAGTCAGGAGGAAAGGCGATCCCGGGGTGCTTGGTGATCCCGTCGACCATCGCTTGATCTATCTCCGTGACGGCATCGGCTACGGAATCAGCCGCCTTGCGCACGCCGGAAGACGGAGCAAATGAAGCCTTGGGCACGTACGTCCCAAGGGTAACTACCGGCGCAGCCTCATCCCCCCCCGCCGCCGGCTTGGCATCGGAGGGAGCCGCAAGGGTGGTAGGCGAACTAGAAGGAGGAGGGTGAATCAAGGTCCCCTCAGAAGGAGAGTACGCTGTGGAAGAAGAAGAAGGAGACCGGGAAGAAGAAGGTGAGCCCATGGCTTACCTCCAAAGAAGAAGAAATCAAACGAGAGTCGTCGACTAGGAGCTCGGCGAAGATCGTTCGTTCGCACACTCCACTACGACTCGGGAACTCGGCCTCGACAGGTCACGAATCTCGTGCGCGAAGGGTCCCTTTTTCCGATCCTAGAAGCAGTATTTATAGGGCATGGAAACCATCTTGATCCGACAGACATCCGTCAGGGACATTATCGGAGCGCCGCAATTCGTCCACCTGTCGCCTCTCCAATAGTCGACGGGCCGCGAACGCGGATCGCAATCGTAGGAAGGTGGGCAGAAGACGAGACGTTGATGGAAACGGACGTCGCTTCAAAGACCGCCATTATTGCGGACCGAAGCCGAATCGGCCCGCTGTTCAGAGTGGAGATCGGAAGTCACATCTGTCTGACGGTTATTGTCTTTTCGTAATCATAACGGCGTGCAGCACGATCGGAGAAAAGGTGTACGGTGGCGTATGAACTTTGACATCTTTTCCTCAGCTCGCTGCCACGATCTGAGCGAAAGCTGGGGGGGCTAGTGTTACGGGTCGTCATTCGGCCGCTCGGCTCAGGAGTAGGACGAGTTTTCACTCGGCTAACCGGCGCAGGGGGGTTTCAGCCGACCTTGCTGAGACAAGGGCATTCGGCATTAGGATGGCTCCCGACGGCCCAGGCCGGCGAGCTCTATTGACCGAGTTACTGCATAGGAAAGCAATAAGAGCTCGTATGACTAAATCCTCTGGCGCGTCAAATGGCTACGGAGGAAAGTCAGAACGCGGAAGGGGCCCGAAGGCCACGGACCGCGTCCTTTAACCGCTCCCGCACGACGATTATGGAAGCCCCATTAGTGGTAAGACAGTTTGTGGATCGTGATCGCAAGTTACCCGCAATTAGCGCCACGAAATCAGTCAACGGAAATCTCGGACGATCCCTGAAGCGCGACTTCTACCCACTTACCGTAAACCACACTGACGGAGCCACTATAAAAGGGGGAGGCGTCTCTCACAACGGAGGTATGCAACTTCTAATGCAACAACCCTGTCTTTCCATTCTGCCGACTCTAACTTGAGCGTCGGAGCATTCCCCCACCGAGGTCACTCGGTGGTCTTGCAGGTACAACACTCGGCGGCGAGCGCTCACGATCGGCTCGTCTTTTCTTGGAGGTTACTCGGCTAGAGCCGAGCTCGTTACTCTAGCAGTAACATGTGTAAATTAGTGAATCTAGACTTCGGTTCTCATCAGGTGTTCTTCAGCCATTTGGGATTGCCATCTCTACCAGAAATTATTGTAAAATTAATATAAGAAGTGTAAGCAGCAGAGCGGTATATATGTGGTCTTCTCCTTAACGCGGGCGTGAAGCCACTCGGGAGGTCGTGTCCTGAATGGGACGCAGTTAACCCAACTGGGCCATCGGCTGCGGAACGCGGCCGCGGGTAACACGTGTCTTGGCACGACGAAGATAATAGTTATCTGTACTATATATAAGACGGAATTAGCAGCCGATTAAAAGTCTCTAATGCCTTTACACCGTAATATTGACCAACATGTGTTCTACTAATTATATTAAAAGGAAAGATATAGCCGTCATTCAAAGACGTAATGAGAGGCCTTCTTAATTGCCTAGAAAGAAAACGGCTTCTCTTGGTAATTTCGACAAACAGATGATAGGCATTGGCGTCCAGGAGAGATTTGGACGAAGGCCAGTTCTTTTGACTGCTCAGGGCGCAGACCACTGTTTTGGGCCTCTTGGTAAATCGGCAAACCCTAGCACATCTGTTCAAGTTGTATCGCATGCAAGGTTCCACCCAACGGCACGGGTACCGGACCGTGCCAAGGAAAGGGCGATTCTTGACACGGTCGGTCCCATGGAAGGTGTTAGCTGTGGGAAGGGGGGGATACTGGGAGGGGGTGGGGAACTCAGCACTCACGGTACTCCCAACCGTGATCGCATGTTGCTTCGATACGATTGAGTTTGGTTTCTTACCCAAGAGGTCTAGATGGGTTTGGCTTGGGAATTAAATTTTCAAAATTCACATGGAGCGGGGTGGTTATTGCGTTCAAGTATCTATTCTCATATGACGTTCAAAGTGCACCAAGTTATTCTCATTTAATTTTGATAGGACTGTATGCAACTAAAGACAATTATTTGCACAAACATATTTAAGTTCGTGTCGCACATGATCATCAACCAAAGTTCGCCGCACATGCCGAGTTTTTCCTAGTACTGAGTTTGATCCAAATGATATAGTTACAAATAGTAATAATAAATAAATAATAAAAGTCGGATTGAATGCACCGTATCAAGAGCTCGTCTCCTATCTGGCACGGCATGACACGCTTCTTTTAATTGTCGGGTGCGAGATAGCAGATATCAACACAGCAGATCAAATTATTATCCATCGAGAAATGTAAAAATCATATCAAAGTTACAAGGAAGAGAAATATTTGTTGTATCTTTTAACGTATTTCTTGTACATTTTAAACCTTCCTCATTAGCTAATGTACTGTCGATATATCATGGCGATCTAATGAGAATGTCAAAACTATATTTAAAATATATTGAAAATTTATAATAAATATTTCTCTACAAAGAGAACTTAGATAACACTTGCCAAAAAAACAAAACAAAAGCTTCATACATGAAGAATGAGCTGCTTGTTGTTTTACTGGGAAAGGATGCCACAATTTAATTTTAGTTGAAATATTTCTTCTTCAAAAAAAAATAAAAAAGAGCAGATATTAAGCACCTGCAATTTTGAAGAGGGGTATTTGATGATGCTGAACATATATAGTTTGAGTGACCGTGAGCGCGAGAAGGAGAAACCCATGGCCACCACAGATATAATCTTCCATGGAGTACTAAAGTGCGTGATCTCCAAACTTGCTCGCCACCTGTGGCGACGAACCTCATAGTACTCAGTCACATCTTTAAAGAGTGAGGCATTGTAGTGATCCCAGTATCTGAGATGTGCGCCGTTTGCAGAGTGTGTAGAACATTTTAGCCACCTCTTCGTTGCTGCTCAAGGGTCCGTTTGTTTCATGTAAAATTTCTCATCAAAAAAGATTTTTCAGAAAAATATTATTCTTTTCCTCATTTGTTATCATGTAAAAGTAAAATCTGAAAAAACAAATCCTAAATTAACCGATTTTGGCATCCGCGCAAAAAGCACGGATGTCGTTTTCCGATTTGCTTTGTTGAAGCCGCTGCGCCATTTGTCCAGGAACATAAATGCATTCATTCAAGATGGACTTCTATTTTTGTTCCACTCATTTAAATAATATTTGTCAAATTTAATTATTTTTTATTAGTTAATTTATTTTTTACTTTTTTATTAAAATATCTGTAGAATACTATTCATTCAAATTGTGTTTTTATTTTATTTCTCCTACTTTAAATTATATTTGTCAAAGTTACTTATTTGTCATTAGTTATCTAATTTTTTTATTTTTTAAAAATATTAAAAATTAAAAAAATTAAAAATTTTGATGAATAGTGTTAATACATAAGGAGTATATGACTCTCTCTCATTTGAGTAGATCGTAAAATCTCATACTCCTCCATATAACTTTATATTTTCCTAACAACCAAATAGACAATTACGTTTTCATTCTCACGTAAAAGTTATTCCGTGGAAAATTATTTCTCTCTAAAACTGTTTTACATGCAACCAAATGGACCCTTACTCTCGATTATTCTGTGTTTTACGGGCCATTTTATATTAGGATATAATGAAAATAAATTAAAATTATTTTTAAATTTTAAAAAATATTTTTACTCTATTTTCGATTTATCTCGATATCAAATATTGACTACAAATGTGGCGACATTGCTTTATGTGTTGATGATGTTATCAGAAGTTTGGAGGCTCATATCGATCACCTCATCCACGAACAAGCGAGTGATCTCAATTATCCCCTCCGAAAAGGACACCTTCGAGTAGGAATCTGCTCCAACCTGAAGCTTGAACTTGACTCCGACTTTTCGAAGCTCTTTTGCACATGGAATCATCGTTGGCACGTATGGAAATGGATTTTGATAAATCCATCACGAAAATTTTATAATATGATGTGGGTTTATTATCTTTTTGTCATGTTCTCATGGCTGCATGTTGCAGATTCAAGTCTCATTGGAGGCTAATCAAGTCATGGAGATAGAAAATGAACTTGCAACCGCAGAGCGTGGGCGTGCCAGTCACATGAGTCACAACAAGTGTTCTGCCTCCGAGAGTCGAAAGACTTCAAGTCTCTTTTGCGCAACATTTGACTTCATCAAACGAAGATGGGAATCGGGTCTGGACCAATATACCGTCATTGCCTAAGCGCAACGACGTTAATTACATCTCTCTAAGAGAGAAAATCCTTGATTAATCGTCATATTAGAAAGTTTTGTGGCCTAAAATGGAAACATCCGATGAGAGTACAAAATGCATCTTAAATTTAGGCAGGAGTGATAATGAGCAAGATGTCTATTCGACATTGTTTGATCTTTTATTCATTAATTATTAAATCTCTTTGTCTATTTATTCACTTGTTTCTTTTATTATGAAATAGTTTCAATTTGTTCTTTTGTTCTATTTAAGGCATGTAAGTCATGATTCTGGTCGCGAGTCGGCACTGCTTGGCCCCTATGTGCCTAGTCGGCAGTGTAGACACAGTCCATTCGGCAAGATATGCACATGCAGTAAGGCAGATAGCGAATCGGCAGTGTAAAACTGAATCGGTAAGACATGACCGAATTGCCAATCAGGACTGAATCGGAACCCTACTGAGATACTGTTAAATCGATCAAACAGTGAGAATTTTTAAAGACTTTTGCCGGTTTGACATGCACGGGAAAAATTCGACAGCATCTCCCCTTATCATGGTTGATGGGGGAGAGAGCGCGGTACACGTCTACCACAATGGAGACGGCACCAAAGAGTGATGTGTATGTCGAAAAACAACATCACCCCGATGACACAAGACACCGATCTCCGAGGCATGCCTACGAAGAGACAAATTATTGCCAAGGCCATAAAAGAACCCGAGTAGCAGACGAATGATATTTGAGTCCATGTATCTGGGCATAGACACCATGTTATCTAACCCAGAGTTAAATGGATTTCTTATCTGTTTATTATTTCTTTTTTTTTTAGCTGAAACAACATTGAGCACGATTCTGCACACGTGATTCAGCTATGAACATGTTCCAATCTGATCGAATCGGCAGGTCAGCCTCCTGACTGAATGGGTCTGCAGAACTACCTCCTGTTCATCTGAATTGACAAAGGACTCTCATAACTCATGGATAGGAAACTAGAGCCCTTCCATTCTAGGCAGACACAACAGAAAGGGGACAGAAACTGGGCTAAAAGGATTGTTGGGAGCGGCTACTAAGCTTTGGGCATGAGTATTATGTTGGGTTACAATGTGTATGATGACATGTGCATAAATGTTTTTGATGATGTGTGGATTAATTGATGGTGAATTGATGTTTGTGACATGATACCAAATGACAAAGACATGAAGAAATGGATAAATGAACATGCTACTTTTATTGATCACTTATGTATTTATTGTGTCTCATTTATAATGTCTTTTGATGTAGGTGTGAATATACACAAGACAAGTAACCAAAGTCAAGTGCAAAAGACCAAGAAAAATACTTCAACTGGTCATGTGTCGACAGCCCACAATGCATGAGTCGACAGATAGACCAATCCAGAACATAACGGCTACTGGAAACACAACTACAGCAGTATGTGTCGACAGCTGCATCTCACCTGTTGACAGATACAGGATAGTTGTCGACAGATTCACCTTTCCAGGAACTAGCATGTTTCTGGAAACCAAAAGTCTGCAGTAGCTGTCGACAACCATGAAGTGCATGTCGACAGACGAAGAGAAAGTCAGATCTGATGGTCAAGATATGATCTGTATTGGGGTGATCCCTTCAAGCACGACTCTCCATACTTGGACACCCATATATATAGATCATATGAAGGTATTTTCGTAGCAAGAAGTCACCATACCAAAACCCTAAGCAAAACCCAAGAGAAAAGCTTCTCTTTGCTGCTCTGCTTCAACCCTCTATCCAGTTCATAGAAGATCCATCTCACGAGCGGAGTTGAAGCCAGTTCGTCCACAATTCAAGCTTCTCCATCAATTGGGCGTCATTTACACGAAGGTTGGAGTTCTTCTGGACGATCAGCAAGAAGAGTTCTTCTTCTGGATTTGTTTCTAAAATCAGAACTCTTCTCTTCTTCTACTTTTCACATCTTTGTGTGTGTGCCAGTGATTCAAGCGACCCTTGTGCTTGATTCACGTGTGGATGGTTTTTCTGATTGCTTGTTTGCATTAGACAACATGAGTGTGTGTGTTTGTAGAGTTGAACTTGTTCATAAGCAGTCGTTCTACATGTGTGTGTGGACGATGGACGTAGGATACACAAGTTGTGTACTCCGAACCACCTTAAATCTTCGTGTCCTGTGTTTTGAACGTTTCACGGTAGATGTTTGGTAGGCATGTTGATTACTCACAAGCTAGATAGGTTGTTGTTCGTTCTACTCATAATCAACACACACATCATAGTTCGAATTCTATACAAATCTGTTTAAGTTTTTGATAAGTTAGTGTTGAATCGAAAAGAAGGTCATAGTGTTTTTAATTGGTAGTAATCTATTCAACCCCCCTTCTAGATTACTGTCTTAGATAGTTCCGCATATCATTCATATTAATTACTCAACCCATTGTTAGCAAGGGGGTCATGTTCCTCAAAACCGAGATGTGCATAAGGGGCTACTGTTTTAAACAAGAAAAAAAACAATATTCATGGTGGGAAGAAGAAGAAATATGTCCCCAACACTTGATGTTACCAGGGCCCAAAAGGCACAAAGCATAAAAAAAAATGCTAAATAGCAAATAGGAGGAGGGTAGAGACTCACGGTTCCCAAGCCTCATTTATTGAGGTATGGGGGCTTGTGTACTCCCATGCAAAGAGTTGGGATGAGAGAACTATCACTCAATGTGGAGAGATCCTCCATCCCGTAGCTCTCCCAAGTAATAAAAAAAAGACAAGCCACCTTAAACAAGGCACATCTATGCATGCACAATAAAGAACCAAGAAACCTTAAAAAGAGGAATGTACTTGGGACCAAGCAAAGTGCATCTTAATGTAAAGAAAGCTTTTACACAATGGAAGAAAGATAGAATATACATGGACAAGACATCTATTGGGAAGGGGAAAATGGGGAGTACAAGAGCTTTTAAAGAGAGGGAAAAGGGTCCTTCTCCATTCTGTCACCCACTCACCCTCTCTTTTTTAAGACCCCAAGACAAGACAAGAAGTCAAGGTGGGCCTCTTCTCTCCCTCTTTTCTTCTCTTCTTCAGCAGCAGGTGGCCTTCCTAAGAGGAAGAAATGCAGCAGCAGCATCCAGGAAGCTTTCTTCCGCTCCAAGCTTCATCCCTCAGTCCCCTTCTACTTTTCTCTTTTCTTTTCTCCCAAAAGGCCTCCCAAAAGGTCTCTTTCAGTTTGCTGCATCAGACATCTTTTAAAGGTGATAGGGCTGTGGTTAGAGGTAGTTTAGGCTCACCCCTTTCTTAAGGGTGGAGCCATTGGGCCCCTTGTTAATGGGCTGCCCTCCTTAGCCAAAAGCCTCTTCTCTTTAGGATAATTTGGGCCTCCAACAGCACACCTCGTTCCTTCACCAAAAAGTAAGCAAGCTAGTGAGAACTAGTTTGATGACCTGATAAATCTTAAACCTTAAACTTTAAATCTTTAAGGGTCATTTTGGTAATCAAATTATTCTAGATAGAAAAGTAAATTGAGATTAGTCAATATTTAACTGACTTTGGGTAAGTGGTGTAGACTAATTCGAGATTATCAGGGTTAGGTGGGGTAGTATATCTATTATTTCTAGCCACTTCATGAGGTGAGATAGCATGTTGTTTTGAGGTAGGCCAAGAAAATGGTCATTTCACCAAAATCTTTTTTTTTTAGATAGCAGGTGGGATAGAGATCATTCACCTAGGTTTGGGTAAGAAGTTGATGCCACACTAGATTTATGATAGGTTTAAACCCATGTATCAGAATTCAGAGGGATGAATTGAGGATTTAAATAAGCGGGGTCACCTCACCTCAACCTCTAGATCTTGGGGTAGAGAGTAGTGGTCCTACATCAAATTAATATCAGAGCCAAGTTTCCTAATGTTGGTATGATGTAGGTTCAAACAAGGTGGAAGGAGATGTATATATGGTGGGATGTGTCAGGCACCCATAGGGTTGCAAACGAATCAATACACTTGACGAGTAGTTCAAAATTCGACTCGATAAAAACTCGACTCGACTCATTTATTAGACTAATGAACTGAGTTTGAACAAAAAAATAAGCTCGATTCATAAACGAGTCGAGCTTGAACAAAGGTATGATGATCAAGCCATCCCCATATAATTTATTTTTTATATGCATTTTTTGGTGATTAACAAAATCTTCACAAATATTTTCTAACAATCTTTTATGAAGTTCCTCCACAGGAAATTTAGTCAAGTAAAATCAGTAAGTAATTCTCATACACTGTTATTTAAAGTTTAAAGCATGTATTCATTCTAAGTACACATCGATTTTCTTGATAGAACATCGGTTTCTTAAGAAAAACAACGATTTCATCTCACATCGGTTTCATAAGCGAGATAACGATTTTGCTCTCACATCGATTTCATAAGTCACTTAAACAACAATTTGGTCGCTGTAACGATTTGATAAGTGAAACAACGATTTGGTCGCTGTAACGATTTGATAAGTGAAACAACAATTTGGTCGTTGTAACGATTCGGTAAGTTAAACAATGATTTGATCGCTATAACGATTCGTTACCACTTCAACAACGATTTGCTCAAACAAGGATTTACTCTTACTTAAACAAAGATTTGCCTTAGTCAAAGAACGATTTGCTCAAACAACGATTTGCTCTTACTTGAACAGCAATTTGCCTTAATCAAAGAACGATTTGCTCAAACAACGATTTGCTCTTACTTGAACAACGATTTGCCTTAGTCAAAGAATGATTTACTCAAATAACAATTTACTCTTACTTGAACAACGATTTGCCTTAGTCAAAGAACGATTCGCGTCTACTTAAATAATGATTTGCCCTTACATTGATTTCATTATTATTATCTTCTCAGATATTCCTGATAATGTCCATACTATTCAAACATATTTTCAAAACTCTGTAGAGTTCAAGTTTTCCCGCGCATACTAAGATTTTGATCTTTTTACACGAAATCCTCTTGCTTATTTGATATATCGCATAAAGTCTTGATTTGTGTGATGACAGGATATCCTTTCTAGTTTAAGCATATCATTATAATACACGACTACCAGGGTTGACTGACATCGTAGACAAAAAGTTTGTCTAGGTATCTGTGTTTAATGCATGCAGGACTTTTGTAGTAAAGCACGTAAAGTATGGATCCGTCGACCTGTCGAAAGGATAAAAGATTCAAAAAATCTTTCCTGAGGATGCAAAGACCAATGTAAGCATTTATAGCTGCAAGCTCACCTCTGCATGCCTACGACCAGTCTCTCTAACAAGCATAAAGCTGTGAGACAACAGTCATCTGAACGGCTACTTCAACAGTCAAAATATTTTGCAGAAGATAAATAGAAGACTGATGACTCTATGAAGAACAAGTACTGGAAAGATAGAGCTTCACATACAACTGAAAAGCCCACGAAGAACTTGCGAGCATCAGAAAGAAGAGCTTTTTGCTTCACTCCACCATTCATTTAGCTCTTAGCTCTCAGCCTTTCATTGCTTAGTCTTTTGAGAGCTAGTTGTTGTTCAGAGAGATTTTTGTGTTGAAGATCTATCTCTCTCAGACATTGCCTCAGATCAAGCAAATTCTTATAAGCTTGGTCTAGGGGTCATTCGCCTTTGTACTCACATTCTGTGGTTATTCCTCTTCGATAGTGAAGAGAAGACCTGTTGTGAACAGGTGGTGGCTATTCCCTTCATTGAAGAAGGAAGACATGTTGCATCAGGTGTTGGTTTGTATCTCTTCAGGTTTTGAAGAGAAGGCCAGCTGCTGCTGGATGTGTAAGGGTCCTTAAGGGGGATAGCACACTTGGTTAGAGAAATCACAAGTTGTTGCTTGGGGACTGGACGTAGAACTCCTTGGGATAGGAGGTCCGAACCAGGATAAAATTCTCATGTGTTGTGTGTTTGCTTGTTTGCCTTTACTGTCACTAACACTAACTATCGATCTCAATGTTTGTCTATTAAGTGTTTTTATAGACAGGTGTTAATTTAAAAAGAGCATTTAGCAATCCATTCACACCCCACCTCCTCTGGGCTTGCTATCTGGGCAACAAGTGGTATCAGAGCCAAGTCTCTTCAAGAAAGAAGATCTCACGGTCTGAAGAGCAAAGATAAATGGCAGCTCAAGGATATGCTGAGGGTTAGTCCGTCAACAGACCCCCTCTATTTGATGGTGAAGACTACAACTACTGTAAGACTAGAATGAAATTCTTTCTTCAAGGTCTCGATTTCCAACTTTGGTCTATCATAGAAGAAGGAGACCTGGTAGTTCTCAACAGCAGAGAAAACTGGACAGAAGAAGACAAAAAGAAAATATCCCTTAACAGCAAAGCCAAAAGCATACTATGTTGTGCACTAAGCAAGAAAGAGTTCAACAGGATCTCAGCATGCAAGTCAGCGATGGAAATGTGGGAAAAACTTAGGATTACATATGAAGGAACGGACAAAGTAAGAGAAATAAGAATAGACATCCTGATAGCTCAATATGAAAGATTCCAAATGCAATCAGGAGAATCCATCACACAAATGTATAGCAGATTCACAGATATCACTAATGGTTTGGCTGGGCTTGGAAAGACCTATGTCATGGGAGATATGGTGAGAAAGATATTGAGATCCCTACCAGCCTCTTGGACTCCGAAGGTGACAGCCATAGAAGAAGCCAATGATCTAAGAAAAATGTCATTTGAGAAGCTCATTGGGTCACTAATTGCCCATGAGATAAACATGGAAAGGCTTGGAGAATCCTCCAGCAAGAAGAAGCATAGAAACACTCTCAAAATTGCAGAAGACACATCTGATAAGGAATCAAATAGTGATAAAAGCAAAGGAAACTGTAAAGATGAAGAAGCCTTTCTCTCTAGAAGATTGCAACATATTTTAGCAAAGAAAAAGTACCAGTTTGGAAGAAGAATTTTCAAGAAAGGAAAAGACCTCAAAAGATCAGAAGGAAAAGAGGTCAAGAAGCCAGAAGCAATATGTTATGAATGCAAGAAGCCTGGACACATCAAGGCTGAGTGTCCAAAACTGAAGAAGACATAGTTTAAGAAGAAGGACAACTCGAAGAAATTCAAAAGATACAAGAAGAAAGTCATGGCAGCTGCATGGAACAATGAGAGTGACTAAGACAGTGAGTCAAGCTCCAGCAATGAAGAAGAAGAAGCCAATCTGGCTTTCATGGCAAACATGGAAGATAAGGTAACATCTGACTCATCTTTCACTTCCTATAATGAATCTAATTCAGATAGTTTAGAAGATGCTTTCAACAAATTATACAGCAAATATAAGAATGTATGCAAGCTATTAAAAACCACCAAGAAAAATCATGCATGCTTAGAAATCATCAACTCAGACTTAAAATCTAAAACTAAGCAGCTAGAAAAACAAATGTCTGAATTAAAAAGAAGAAATGAACTATTATATGAAGATTTAAAAGTTAAAAACGAACAGATAACTAACCTAGAAAACCAGGAAACTGTAATTAAACTTAAAAAGGAAGTTGACACACTATTAAAAGACAATGAATATCTATCGAATACAATTGAAAAATTCACAAATTGTAAATCATCTTTAATATTAAAAGGAGCAAGAAGATCAGGTAAGAAAAAGCATGGTTTAGGATATATTCCGCCTAACAATAAAGAAACAATTATTCATCCTAAAATATACCAAAATCCAAAATTTGTAGCCGAACAAAATACTGAATATAAATCTAACCTTAAATACAGGCCAACAGAAACAGTAAATAAAATATCATGATGCAGTCAGTGCAATAAATTAGGACATACTAAAATAATATGTACAACAAAACACTTAAAATAGATTTCTAAAAGAAAAGGTAAGGAAACTAACTAGCAAGGACCCAAAAGAACTTGGGTACCTAAATCTTAGTGATTTAATTGCAGGGAAGTCTTAGAGCATCAAAGTGGTACCTGGACAGCGGGTGTTCAAGGCACATGACTGGCAACAGGAAATTGTTCTCACATATTAAAGATGAAGAAGGCACAATAACTTATGGTGACAATGGTAAAGGATCAGTGATAGGTTGTGGACCTATTGGAAGTCAAGGCAAAACTCTTATAGAAGATGTATTATGCGTCAAAGGACTTAAGCACAATCTCATAAGCATCAGCCAACTGTGTGACAAAGGTCACCAAATCAAATTTCAGGAGTCTAAGTGCCTTATTATGAAAGATGATGTGACTGTGTTCGAAGCTTGTAGAGAAAAGAATTTGTATGTACTACATCTAGAGGAATTGAAGGAACAAGATGTCTGTCTAGCAACAAACAAAGATTAGAATGATGAACTATAGCACAAAAGATTGGGTCACTGCAGCTTAGATGGAATAAGGAAGCTAATTAAACATGATTTAGTGGAAGGTTTGCCTAAGATAAGCTCAAGAACAGAAGATATTTGTGAACCATGTGCAAAAGAAAAACATGCTAAATCCTCCTTCAAGTCAAGATAGTAGTAACTACTTCCAAACCGCTAGAATTGCTACATATAGATTTGTTTGGAACAATGAGAACTACCAGTCTGGGAGGAAAGAATTTTGGTTTTGTAATAGTAGATGACTATTCAAGATTTACATGGGTATCCTTCTTAGAGCATAAAGATGACACATTCAACAGTTTTGTGAAGTTCAGTAAGCTAGTTTAAAAAGATAAGAAGTTCAGCATAATAAGTATTCGCTCAGATCATGGAGGAGAATTCTAAATTGACAAATTCGTAGAATTTTGTGATGATCAAGGAATAGAGCATAACTTCTTAGCACCAAGGACACCCCAGCAGAATGGAGTAGCTGAGAGGAAAAATAGAACATTGTTGGATATGGCCAGAACCATGCTATCAGAATATAACCTTCCAAGATATTTCTAGGCTGAAGCTATCAACACAGCTTGTTACATTATAAATAGAGTGATGATCAGGCCAATTCTGAAGAAGATCGCATATGAACTGCACAAGCAAAGGAAGCCCAAGATCAGTCATTTCAGAACATTTGGATGCCCCTGCTTTATTCACAACAATGGTAAGAGAGTCATAGGTAAGTTAGATTCCAAATCTGATGAAGGAATCTTTATGGGGTATGCATCTAAACCCAAAGGCTATAGGGTTTTTAATAAACAAAGTTTATTAATTGAACAAACTGTTCATGTTATCTTTGATGAGTCTAACCCTTTCTTGAGAAAGGAAGTAGATAGTGATAATGAAATTGCAGAAAATCTATCCAAGAAACTGAAAGATACATCTATCAAGGATAATGAAGATCCACCCTTGGAAGAACTACAACAAAAGGAAATTATACATGATTATCTTCTAAAGGAATGGAGATACAAGAAGGATCACCCAAAGGACAACATCATTGGAGATCCATCAGTTGGGGTAAGAATAGAGGTAATGTTATCCCTTGTGATTATTTAGAATTTGTATCTCAAATTGAGCATAAGACAGTCAATGAAGTACTGTCTGATGAATCTTGGATTCTAGCCATGCAAGATGAACTTAATCAGTTCAAGAGAAACCAAGTTTGGTCCCTTGTTCCGAGACCATCAGATCATCCTATGATTGGCACCAAATGGGTGTTTAGGAATAAATTGGATGAAGCTAGTGTTATTAGTGGAAACAAGGCTACACTGGTTGCTCAAGGCTATTCCCAAGAGGAAGGCATAGATTTTGATGAAACCTATGCACTAGTGGCTAGACTTGAGACTATTCGAATTTTACTTGCTTATGCATCTGCATTGGATTTAAAATTTTTTTCAATGGATGTAAAATTAGCATTTTTAAATGGTATACATAAAGGAGAAAGTCTATGTAAAATAACTTCCTGGTTTTGATGATGTAGATTTTCCAAATCATGTTTTTAAATTGCATAAAACATTATATGGTTTAAAACAAGCATCGAGAGCATGGTATGAAAGACTTAGTGCATTTTTGTTAAACCATGGTTTATCAGAGGACAGGTAGATAGTACATTGTTCATTAAATCAAAGATCAAAAATATATTACTCGTTCAGATTTATGTAGATGAAATCATATTTGGATCTACTGACGAATCCTTATGCAAGTATTTTGAGAAGCTCATGCAGGGAGAATTCGAGATGAGCATGATGAGAGAACTCAACTGTTTTCTTGGACTACAAATCAAGCAAGGTAAAGAAGGTACACGTATTTGTCAAGCAAAGTACACCAAAGAGTTGCTGAAGAAGTTTGGATTCAATAATGCTAAACCCTGTCCACTCCAATGAGCACATCCACCAGGTTAGACAGTGATAAAGAACGTAGGAAAGTAGATCAAAAACTGTATAGAGGCATGATAGGATCATTACTTTACTTGACAGGTAGTAGACCTGACATCTTATTTAGCGTATGCATGTGTGCAAGGTATCAGACTGATCCTAAGGAATCCCATTTAATATCTGTTAAAAGAATTTTTAGATATTTAGCTAAAACTCATGATCTAGGCTTATGGTATCCAAAATCTTGTGAAACTAGCTTAGTTGGATATTCTGATGCTGATTATGCTGGATGCAAAAGTAGATAGAAAAAGCACCAATGGTAGTTGTCAATTTCTTGCAGGATGCTTGATTTCAGGGACTTCAAAGAAACAAAATTCAGTAGCACTATCAACAGCTGAAGTTGAGTACGTAGCTACTGGGAACTGTTGCACTCAACTCTTATGGATAAAACAACAACTTGAGGACTATGGATTGCACATCTAGACTATCACATTGTTGTGCGACAACATAAGTGCTATAAATCTCACAAAAAATCATGTTCAGCACTCCAGGACGAAGCACATAGACGTTAGATATCATTTTATTAGAGATCATGTAACTAATGGTAATATAAATATTTCCTTTACGGACACATTGAATCAGTTAGCAAATATCTTTACAAAAAGCCTTACCTGAAGAGAGATTTACGTCTCTTAGAAGGGAATTAGGCATGTGTAATTTGTAATAGATTTTTCTGTATATAACTGAAATAATAAAATTTCATAATAATATTTTCTCTCTCCCCTAAAATCAAGAAAATCCTTTATTGCTTGCGTCCTAAACTGCTATGACTTTTCGGGATGAATTATGTATTGTTTCCATTATCTTCTCCTCTTTTGTCGTTATTTGCATTTAATTCTCTGGCGTTTCAAAAAAGTGCCTTTATGTCATGCTGTTATAGCGCGAAATCCATGCCATATCGACTTCATCTCTCTCTCTCTTCTCTTTCGACTTACCTGGCGCGATAAAACCCTATCGATTCCAAACTCTTCTCTGTGTGATTTCAAAAGAACTCTCTATTCCTGCAAAATTTCTTGAGGGCTTCTGTTCCATTCCTTCCCATGATCCTCCAAAAACTCTCCTTGTTCATTTCCATGGCGGCTTCTGGGAGTTCCGGCACAGTTGGTGGATACAGCGTCGCCTTCCTCACAGTGGAGCAGCAAGGAAGGTTTGCAGCAGTGAAGATCAAGCTTTGTGGTAACAAGGCCATGGATGTTGAAGATTTAGAGAAGAATGGGATGCACAGTGTTGTGGCAGCGATTCAGAGGATGAAATGGATCCCTCTCCTCCTCAATTACTTGGGTCCTTAAGGGGGATAGTACCCTTGGTTAGAGAAATCTCAAGTTGTTGCTTGGGGACTGGACGTATGACTCCTTGGGATAGGAGGTCCGAACCAGGATAAAATTCTCATGTGTTGTGTGTTTGCTTGTTTGTCTTTACTCTCACTTACACTAACTATCTATCTCAGTGTTTTTCTGTCAAGTGTTTTTATAGACATGTGTTAATTTAAAAAGAGCGTTTAGCAATCCATTCATCCCCCCTCTGGGCTTGCTATCTGAGCAACGTGTGGTATCAAAGCCAAGTCTCTTCAAGAAAGAAGATCTCACGGTCTGAAGAGCAAAGACAAATGGCAGCTCAAGGATAGGCTGAGGGTCAGTTCGCCAACAGACCCCCTCTATTTGATGGTGAAGACTACAACTACTAGAAGACTAGAATGGAATTCTTTATTCAAGGTCTCGATTTCCAACTTTGGTCTATCATAGAAGAAGGAGACCTGGTAGTTCTCAACAACAAAGAAAACTGGACAGAAGAAGACAAAAAGAAAATATCCCTTAACAGTAAAGCCAAAAGCATAATATGTTGTGCACTAAGCAAGAAAGAATTCAACAGGATCTCAGCATGCAAGTTAGCGATGGAAATGTGGAAAAAACTTAGGATTACATATGAAGGAACGGACAAAGTAAGAGAAACAAGAATAGACATCCTGGTAGCTCAGTATGAAAGATTCCAAATGCAATCAGGAGAATCCATCACACAAATGTAGAGCAGATTCACAGATATCACTAATGGTTTGGCTGGGCTTGGAAAGACCTATGTCATGGGAGATATGGTGAGAAAGATATTGAGATCGCTACCAGCCTCTTGGACTCCGAAGGTGACAGCGATAGAAGAAGCCAATGATCTAAGAAAAATGTCAGTTAAGAAGCTCATTGGGTCACTAATTGCCCATGAGATAAATATGGAAAGGCTTGGAGAATCCTCCAATAAGAAGACGCATAACAATGCTCTCAAAATTGCAGAAGACACTGTAGACACGCCAATTTGGCAACACATCGAGCAAATTCCATGTTATACCATGATGCCTCGAAGTGGCTCTTCTCCATTAACCTCGTGAGTGATTTTCCTATCTTTCTAGATTTCTCTGAGGTTTTGAAATCTCCTTTCAAGGGTCTATCGAGCTTCATCTATTCGCGGCCAATGTTGAGGACGCCCATTTACAGAGCTGATTCGCGGCCGGAACGGTGGATACGCTTAATGCGCGTCCAGCCGCCCCGCCGCCTTTTAAGGTCAAAGATTCCGACCGCGCCCTGTCAGCTCCATTTAATGGACGCCATGTCAACAATCATGATGTCTGTTTGAAATATGTCTGGGCGGCTCACCGCGTTTTATAAATATCAAATCAAAGATCGGATTTCATCAAAGATTCGATTTACCTAAGAAAAAGCGGCCAGCCACCCAGACGCGATTCAGAACCTAGCTTACAGCTACAATCATCATGAAAATGTCTAATCGCACGTAAATCAAGTGATTTCATAAAGCGCGGCCTGTCAGGCGGACGCCTTTAAGTTGTAATAGGCGGCCTCTAGATTGGACGCGGTTTTGGCTATAAATACAGACCCGAGAGATCCTCGTTAAAAAGAGATCGGAACCACGGTGAAGCCCTGTCAAATTCCCACCCCGACCTCCGGACTCCAACTCTCCAACTTCTAAGGCGGGATTTCATCGGATCGGAAGCTTGTGTTCCGGAGGCATCACGCTACGCACACGTCGCCTTCGCGTCATCTCCTTTGCGAACCGGAGCTTCTTGAGTGTCAGGGAGCGGCGGGGGAGCCACACCGACGTCACCCCCATCCTCGTCACCTCGCCATCGGGCTACGTCGCCACTCCGCCTCTCCCTCTTCTTTGATTCCTTTTTTCTTCTTTTCCTTCCTTTCTTTCGTGTTAGTTAGCACATGCATTTCACATCTACACACACACACACATGGCATTTCTTTCACCCACCTACTCCCTAGGGGTTTAACACTACCTCCACGAGGTGTGTTACCTTTCATTTACATGTTTTTCCACACTTCAATCGTTGAACATTTACTGCACTTCATAGTCTAACCTCCCTTTTACTTGTTCCTTGTTGTTTTCCCTTTGCGAGGTAACCGGCATCGAATCTTCTTCGTCGGCCGGCCGGCGTAAGGAGGAAGGAGAATCCACCGCACATTCCTGCGCTTTTCTTCGGGTGAAGGTAAGTACACCACGTCATTTCCTTTTCGCCCGTCACATTGGTGCCTACGTGCACCTGGCGATCGTGACACTTCCCTTGTGCATACACGCATGCACCCCCTTTTCTTTTGTTTTGTCCTTTTTTTTATGCCATCAGTCCCACTTCCACTCTTTTCCACGCTAATTTCCTTTTAAAAATCCCTTGTTTCCCGTCGCGGGATGAGTGTTCTCTGGAGATGTCGGGGAAAAATGCCGTCTACAACTTGGCGATCACGATGGGACGACCCTTCTTCTTTTGATCCCGGTTACCTCAGCACCCACATGTGCCCCTCCTTCGTACCCCACGTGGTACAATCTTCCCCTTTCCGCACCCCACATGGTGCCATTTGGGATTCCCGTCACCATTACCATTTCGTAGTCGTATTTTTCCCTCATTTTCTTTTGCTACACTTCCTACATGAAATCCGTGGATTAAAAGGAAAAATAAATTCAAAAAAAATACCACCATGATCCCCTCCCCGTGTACTTATTTTCACCTGAAGAAAGCATCTTCATGTGAAATTTTTTTCCTCGTATAAAAATTGTGGAAAGCATATCTGTCAGGTTTCTTAATATTTTCTTTGTTCTCGGATTGCATGTTTGATTCGCGTCTAGTGCAGCAGATGCCTTTTCTGTTCCTGGTTTGCGCGGCGGCCTGATCGGATGTTTTTCATGACAAATTCCGGAGGGAGTTACCTCGGCTCTTACAGCTTTTAGGAGCTGTCAGATCCGTGGTCAACAGAACGGACACCTTTATTGAATCGCGCCCACTGTACTAGACGTGATTTAGTCAGTCACAGAGCACCAGTCTTCCTGCCATCTGTGCTATCTTTGTATTGTTTTGCATCTGCAGGGCATTTCGGCCGAGGGACGTCCTTCTCTCCTCCCCTAGGATCCACACACCTTCTCGGTGAGGGCTATCTCCCCATTGGGTATTCCGTCTCATTGGGCTAGAGAATTCTCATCGGGACCTCCGTAAGTCTCCGTACCCCGTGGATTCCCTCACGGCGCACCAAGCCGGTTGTACCGCTCTGTTGACCCGAGTTTAGATGAGTTGTTTAAAAAAAAAAAAAAACTGAAGTTGTCATCTCACCTACTTTAGGTTCACACCTACTTTGGAGAGACACTGTCATTAAAATCCACATTAAGACATATTGAATATTTAAGTGGATGTAATCATTTTTGAAGTCTGTGATTTAAAAGTCATTAACTCCTCTCAAACTCGTTTGAGTAGTTGTCTGTTAGTTGCTTGTTAAATTACACTGTGTGTCATTAGAATTTCGTGTGCAGCTACGTTCCGGTCGATCCCTCTCAATGGCCGAGAACGATGGTATGAGTTATGAGAATATGTATGATGAGTTGTATGATCCCGGACAACAACTTCCCCAAATTCAGAACTGGGCTTATGCCGATCTGTCCAGTCCGCATGTCAATGTGATGGATGTCCAGGCTCCCCACATCTCGACAAGGGATGACGCTGGGAACACCTCCTCCCCATTTGATATATCCCAAATCATAGATATCCTCTAGAGCCTCCAAGCCTCTCAGCTTCAGAGGTCCAGGCTGCCCTCAAAGGCAAGTTTGTTGTTGATCTTGTCCATCTCTCCCACCTGAATGTAGGTGTCCAGACTCTATCCGCTCGTGACCTGACGGCCCGAGCTTCTCCTCCCCCCTCACAGGCCCATTCCATCATCCAGTCCCGCCCCCACAGTCGCATGGGGAGGCATCCTCTTCTTTATATTCGGCCAAGCACCGACGCGGCAAGGCCCTTTACCAACCCCGGGTCCCAGCTCATGTCTTACTACCGATCGGTATCCATTCTACACATTATCCTGTTCAGGTAGATGCCCCCCACCACTTTCCTCCGAGGGCACCTCCCAAATCTTCCGTTGATCAACTCGCCCAAGCCCTCTTAGCGAAGGTGAGTAAGCTCGAACAAGATTTCAAAAGGGTGTCCACACCCAAAGACTCCTTCGAACTGGCGCTCCCTTCCATGCCAGTCTTTCACCTTCCTCCCTCTGAGATGCTGATTTATCGTCACTACAATGGCACCGGCAATCCGTTTGTGCATCTAAAAGAATTCATGTACGAATCTTCCTTTTGGCAAAGCGATAATTGGGCCCTTGCTTTCCTGTTCCGATGATCCTTGGACGGGCCAGCCCTTGAGTGGTTCCATTCATTAGAACCCATAGACGCTAAGGATTTCGAGACCGTACAGAGGAAATTCTTGCAGAGGTACATAGACAGAGTTGGTCCGGCACTATCAATTATCGATCTAGTGGCTGAAAAGATGAGGGCAGACGAAGAATTCGCACATTTTGCTGATAGATGGAGGGCACTAGTCGAAAGACTAAGGGACCTGCTATCTGAAGCCGAGCAAGTTAAAATGATCACATCAAATGCCACGCCTCAATTCAAACACATCTTGGCCATGAACAAGCTAACGACAATGGAGGAACTGTATGAAAGGGCACGATATATTCAGACACAGCTGAAGGACTCCCCTAGTATGGCCATGTTCGAGTCCAAAACTCGGGCATTCAAGAAAACTAGTGGTGCTCCAGTTGGCGGTCCTACGACAGAGGGTGTCATTCATAATGAGCAAGTGAGTGCAATGGGCAGCCCCAATCTTTCCACCTACCGACCCAACGCCAACGCCCGAACCCCACCACCCCAACAACCCACTCCAAGAACCAACAACCTACCACTGTTCAGAACGCCACCTCAGCAACCTCAGCAGCCTCAGCAACCTCAGCAACCTCAACAGCCTCCATATTACCAGCAACCTCAGCGGCCACAGTATCAACAACCTCCCCCGTACCATCAACAGCCTCTGTAGCCACAATACCGATAGCCTCCGCAGCCTCAATACCGGCAGCCCGCTCCACCCCAGTACCAACCCCAACAACCCCCTCCGGCACCTCCCCAATACAATAAGGTCCCTCCTCCAGGGAACTATGAGCCTCAACCACCCCGACAACCCCCTGGCCCAAGAAGGACTCAATACCCCCCATTACCAGAAACCCTACCAGATATCTTTAACGCCCTAATGGCCGCTGGCGCACTCACTTTGCCTAGTGAAAGGCTGCAATGGCTGCCCAATATTGACACCTTGCGGTATTGTGAGTTCCACCGAGGCCCAGGCCACACCCTGGAAGCATGCTTCCACTTCAAAGACTACATCTATAATCTGAATGACAGTGGAGGCATTGACTGGGCAGAAATGAAGAAGTTCATTGCAGAAATGAAAGCACGAAGGACGGCTAGGCAGGAACAACAACAACAGTAGCAGCAGCAGCCCCAGCCCCAACAGCAGCCTTATATGGGCATTGTCCAGAACCCACTCCCGGAGCACCAGACTCTGAATCAGCAAGTTAACGCCTTTAGAATATCTCCCCAACATGAAGTTTCCAATCGGCCGACGGAAGTAGTCTCTACATCCACCCCACCTTCCCAGTCATCCTTCACCCTGCCGCCCTTCATCCGTACACCTACTCCCGATAATCCACTACCGTCCTTCCTACGCATCCCTACCCAGCACACCACGCCATCCAGACAAACCTCCTACTCACCGCTCACCCGCCAGTCCATCACCCCTACGGCGCCTCCACCCGCCAGCATACAAGCCCCCTTCCTGCGCAACCCTTCCACCACCCCACCACAACCAATCCATACATCCCATTCTACCACCGTCCCACAACCACCATCACCCAACCCACCTCTTCTCCGCACGCCATCGACCGTACCCTTCATTAACCCCAATCATCGAGCCCCCTTTCTCCGTATCCCACTCAACCCTCCGGTGCAGTAACTATCCAATTGTCGCACCAGATGTTTTCCGACCAACCCTCAACCTCCTCCCCTTCCGCTTCTACTCAGTCGATTCCAACAACAATATCGGGAAATACCCCTGAGGCAACAATGGTGCTCCGGAGTGAGCGAATGTTCAACATGATGTTTCCCCAGCAGTAAGAGCAAACCTTGGCACCCCAAGAAGAAGAAGAGGTCCAACCAGAGGAGTCTGTCCCAGGGATGCAATATGATTTGTTGAAGCATTTAGATAAGACCCCGGCTAGAATCTCCATTCTAGAATTGATTAAGAGGTCGGTGGTCCATCAAGAAGCCCTCATGCAATATTTACAGAAAGTAATGGTGAACGAGGACTTGCCAATAAACTAGATTAGTGCTATATTAACACCTACAAGATCGCACCCGGCCATTATGTTTCATAAAGAAGAATTAGCGCCGGTCGAGTTTCAGCGGTATGCTATATGCCTCACGGTCAGCATCAACGGGATCCGTATATCTCGGTGTCTGGTCGACTCAAGGGCATCAATCAATGTCGTGTCCTCTGACACGCTGTAACTCTACGGGGTAATGGCACAGTCAATCCGACCTGCTGCCATCACTGTCACGTCCTACGACAACACTAGTAGGTCGTCTAAGAGGTCATCACATTGAAACTTGGGCTGGGTCCATCTATCACTGAAATAGACTTCCACATTCTGAATTTGGATCGGAGTTATCGCATGATCCTGGGAAGGCCATTCACTCAGGCCCTCGGTGCAGTTATCTCTACCGTCCACCAATGCCTCAAGTTCCCATACAAGGGGCGAATCGTCAAGGTGGCCAGCAAACCCACAATCGCAGAAGTGGACGCCATGACAAACAACTCGGTCCCTTCCATTTGGCCCAGCAATCAGCCCTTAATGTCAATACTGGGCGCGCCAAGCATGTACCCGGGCCTGAATAGTCCGTCTGTTAATTCTACCAAAAGAAGCAAAATCTTTACTGAAAAGGGATGTCATATTATGAAATAGATGGGATACCAGCCAGGTAAGGGGTTGGGAGCACAACTGCAAGGTGGAACAGAGATAGTAAAGGACTACAAGATAAGACCCAAGGCAATGTTGGGTTACAAATCAGGCAAGACCAAGCAAAAACTTGAGGAACCCCTCACTTGGGTACTATATGAACATTTTAGGAGAGGACCACCACAGTCGGGAGGTGAGCAAGCATCAACTGTCATTGTCGGATCCACTTGTCAGTCATCTCTGGCCATATACCATGATACAGCTAATCACAGGCCAGCTAAGAGTATCAAAAAGTTGAGTCAGAGCCGGAATGGAGCAAATGGTTTGATATGAGCAATGTGGCAGCTTCTCTCGACCTACTCTTCGCACTGGAGGAGGATGAGAAACAATCAGATACGGACCAAGGCATGCAAGCCAAAGAAGCAGCTATGGCCGCAACTAGGCTCAGGGCAAGTCCATCCTCCTCGGGCATCGTGCTCGTTCCCAATTCCACTGTGAGCGAACCGCCTATTCCAACTCCAAATTCTGGCAACACGCCCACTCCAAATCCAACCACGGGCACTGCGCCCATTTCAGGTTCAAATCTAGGCATCACGCCCACTTCAGTTCTCATTTCGGGCATCGCGCCCACGTCAACCTCAGTTCTGGGCACCGCGCTCACTCTTCCAAATTCTCCGGACAATGCGTCCACACTTTCCTCTTCTCTAGGCATCGCGCCTGTGTCCCTTCTCTCTCCTTCAGGCAATGCACTCACTTTCTCCCTCTCTCCAAGCATTGCACCCTCCCTCCTACAGGCCACGGCGTGGTCCTCTTCCTTCCTTCTAAGCATTCCTCGGGCACCAGTGCCCTACTTGGCGATTTCTCGGCACCCTCCCAAGCAGACACTCACCACTCCTCCTCTTCACAGCAATTCTTCTACTCGTGAACTCCTATTCCCAGATAAACTTTCTCAGCTGGCAATCTCGCCTCGTCCTCTCCCCTCGGCCTCACTGTGATCTTCCTCCCTCTTTCTCACTACAATCCTCCCCCTCCCTCAAAAGTGATTCCCTCTTCCTCAAACTCGAACTTTCTCGTCTAGCAGTCTTGCCTCCCCACTCCCTCCGGACAGACTACTTGACACTCCCCCCTCTTTCCCCAAGCAATGCGTCCTTCCCCTTTCTTATGGACCCTGCGCCCACCATAGCCCCTTTCTTCCACTCTCTTATGTAAACCACTGTCTCCCTGCAGTAGAACAGCTCTCACTGCATCCCCAGAACAGAAACTTGCCTTCAATCGCTCTCTCTGATCTTTAAGCCCCGGCGCTCCTGCTTCGTTCCCTCCTTTCGCACACACTAGCAAGGAGGGGCCCCCCAAGGCCGTAGCTTCGCAATGGCCGATCCCACCATCTCATTTGAGGAAACTTCTTTCCTCTCCCCCGAGTGTGCCCCAGCCGACGGGCAACCCTTCTTCGGTCCTTTGACCAACCTCCCACCCCCTTTCGTGCAAGGGGCATTTGCTGTTTTCAATAATCCTCACCCCTCGCAGGGGAATGTTACTGCTTTTTCTCCTTCATTTTCCCCATCGTGGGATCCTGCTTTTCCTAATTCCCCCACGCGGGACTCGGTTGTTACTGCTTTTCCTCCATTAAATCTTTCTCCATCCCCCCCCCCTCGCGGGATCCAACATTTACTGATTTTCCTTTGCTTGTAGATTCCAGTAGCTATAGCTCCAGTCTAGGTAAAGATAGTGACCAATTAGGGGTAGTGTTAGAAAAGAAGTCCAAGGGTAGGAGGGTTCCGCACCGCTTCCTAACAGATCTAGCCCGTAGATGCAGGGCATGCTTAGCAGTTCTAGAATTTGTAGAGGAGCCTTCGCATTTGTCGGATCTGGAATGTGAGCAATCAGTATGCTTTATTGATGATGGGTTCGGAGTCTATGAGATCATAGATGACGACGACCCAACTGAAGAAGGTGATGAGGAGCTTGAGGATGAGGCTGACGCGGTCGCAAGTGGAGTAAAAAGATTTGATGAACCGTCAGCCGCCGTAGAGGAATTCACCAAAGAAATCAATCTGGGAACTGAGGAAGAACCTAGGATCACCCTCATAAGTAGTACTTTATCATTAGTAGAAGAGGAGGCAATTATTGAGGTTCTCAGGGAGTTTAAGGACGCGTTTGCATGGAGCTATGAAGATATGCCTGGGTTGGACTCCGCACTAGTTGAGCATCGTCTTACCCTTAAGCCGGGGTCCATTACCGTTAAGCAGCGATTGAGGCATTTCCACCCCCAAATGGCTTTGAAAATGAAGGATGAAGTCGACAAGATCTACAAAGCCAGGTTCATTAGAGTTGTACTCTATCCAAATTGGGTGGCAAACATCGTCCCAGTTATGAAGAAGGATGGAAAGGTTAGAATTTGTATCGATTTTCGGGACCTCAACCGCGCGTGTCCTAAGGATGATTTCCCACTGCCTCACCAAGATGTGCTCATTGACAATACGACTGGATATGAAACCCTCTCCTTCATGGATGGTTTCTCAGGATACAATCAGATTAAGTTGGCTGAGGAAGACCAGGAGAAGACTTCATTCACTATGCCTTGGGGAACTTATTATTATGTGGTCATGCCGTTTGGACTCAAGAATGCTGGAGCCACTTACCAAAGGGCTATGATGGCTATTTTTCATGATATGATCCACATTTTTATCGAGGTTTATGTGGATGACCTGGTGGTAAAATCTAAGACGTTGGCTGAACATCCCAGGGTTCTGAAGAGAGTCTTGCAGAGAGCAAGGGAATACCAATTGAAGATGAACCCCAAAAAGTGTGTATTTGGTGTTTCGTCAGGTAAGCTCCTAGGTTTCATCGTGAGCAAGAGGAGCATAGAAATTGATCCCAACAAGGCAAAAGCAATAAGAGAAATGCCTCCTCCTAAAAATTTGAAGGAAGTTCTAGGGTTAATCAGGAGGCTGCAGTTTATTCGCCGATTCGTCTCCCAACACTCGCAGAGGTGTAGACCCTTCTACGACCTCACCAAGTCGGGAGTCAAATTTTGTTGGGATGAGAAGTGTCAGGCGGCTTTTGATGGACTTAAGGATTATTTGGCTAATCCCCCTGTCTTAAGGATACCGATTCCAGGTAAGTCTCTTATTCTTTATGTATCTATCCTGGAAGATTCGGTGGGAGTTGTCCTCGCGCAAGTTGATGAAGAAGGCAAGGAAAGGGCAGCATACTACCTGTCTAAGCTTCTCAACCCCTGCAAACAAAGATACTCTGCAATGGAGAAAACATGTGCCACGCTCGTATGGGTAGTGCAGAAACTGAAGCACTACTTTCTTGCTCACGAAGTCCATCTCATCGCCCGAATGAATCCTATCAAGTTTCTCCTTGAAAAATCTGTTCTAACTGATAGGCTAGCGCGATGGCAAAGCTTTCTCTCTCAGTTTGAGATCACCTATATTTAGCAGAAATCGATTAAAGGCTATGCCATAGCGGAGCATCTCGCTCATCACCCTATTCCCCAATTCGATCCGGCCCGTTCAGAGTTTCCAGATGAAGAATTGATGTCCCTTAGCCAATCTGATCCTATGTGGACATTATATTTTGATGGAGCTCGGAATTCTCACAGGAAGGGCATCAGGATTGCTCTACTATCATCTAAAGCTATCACCATTCCACGAGTTCATAAACTGGATTTTCCTGCCACCAATAACATCACTGAATATGAAGCATTGTTGGCTGGTCTGGAGCTCGCCCATTTCTATGGTGTCACCCACCTGCGAATCGTAGGTGATAGTTAGCTGGTTTTGGGCCAAGTGCTCACCAAATATGTCACTCGCGATTCGAAACTCAAGCCCTATCAAGAACTTGCCTCAGCTTATGCCAAGCTATTCTCCAAGCTAGTTCTTGTCCATGTCCCTCGTCATCAGAATCTCCTAGCCGATGCCCTCGCCACAGTTGGCACAACCATGAATATGTGCTATCCTAGGGATCATGACAGCATTCAGATCGAGCGCCGTCATGTTCCCGTCATTCTAGATCCTAACTTTCTCTGGGTTAAGGAAAAAGCGCTGAAGAACGCAAAAAGGAGAAGTAAAACCGAGATCATGTTGATAGAACTGGAAGAAGAAATGGAGGATGATGAAAAGCCATGGTATTATGAGATAGCAAGGTATTGCAGAAACCAGTCGTATCCTGAGGAAGCCATAGCCGATGAGAAGAGAGCAATAAGGAGATTATCCCAAAAGTATACATTGGTTGGAAATGCTCTCTATAGAAGGGGTTTTTCTGGAGTTTTGCTTAGATGCCTGGATGAAGAAGAAGCCGTAAAGGTTGTTGAAGAGGCCCATTCGGGCATTTGTGGAGGCCATGTGAATAGTCAAATGCTAGCCAAGAAGATCCTTAGGCAAGGTTTCTTTTGGCCTACTCTAGAAGAGAATTGTTCCATCTTTGTCTGTCGATGTGTCAAGTGTCAACTGCACGCCAACAAAATTCATTCTCCATCCTCCTCGCTCCACTCGATATCCTCCCCATGGTCTTTCGCTATGTGGGCTTTTGACATCATTGGCCCCCTTGGCGACCCCAACTCCCAGAGCAAGGTCAAATCGTATATCCTTACCGCAACAGAGGACTTCACCAAGTGGGCAGAAGCCGAAGCATATGCGGAAGTCAAGGCAACAACCGTGTGCAAATTCATCATGAAAAATATCATCACCAGGTTTGGTATCCCAGACACCATCGTCACCGACAACGGGCCCCAGTTTATATCTCAAGAGCTGCGTGACCTCTGCAACATGTATAAAATTGCATTGCATCATTCATCTCCATATTATCCGCAAGGCAATGGCCAGGCAGAAGCCACTAATAAAACCTTGATTAAAATTGTTAAGAAAATGTGTGAGACTAACAGATTCTCGGATTGGCCAGAAAAGCTTATAGAAGCTCTGTGGGCCTACCGCACTTCAATCCGTACTCCTACTGGGTAGACACTGTTCTCCCTCACCTACGGGATGGAGGCAGTAGTACCATACGAGATTCTCGTTCCCTCGCTAAGAATCCAGCTTGACAAGGACTTGTCAATCAATGAGCGACGTGAATCGCTCCTAGCACAACTGGAACTCTTAGACGAGAAGCGGCTGGTCGCCGCGGAACATACAAGGGTATACCAAAATAGACTCGCTCGTTTTCATCAAAAGAAGGTTATCGAGAGAAAATTTAAGGTCAGTGAAATGGTTATTAAAAGAATTTTTGTGAAACTCGGAGGTCCCAAGTCAAAACTCCAACCTAATTGGGAAGGGCCATTCGTGATCAAAACAATAGGTCCAGGCAACTCGTATAGGCTAGTGAACGCAGAAGGCGAGGAGCTCTCTCACCCATGGAACAGGTTGTATCTTAAAAAATACTACCCCTAGGTAGCTGTTTAGATCTATGTGGCACAAGGACCCTAAGATGAAAAGATGTCAATTTGTTTTTATTATTCTTGGTAAGTTAGCCAGAGGTGCCGATACCCACACACATACACGCCTAGCCCCTGGAAGCCAGAGGCACGGAACCCAAAGAAGATCAATGACGCGCCAAGATCCTAAAGCATTACATATTCTCTTCCTTTCGGTCTGCCAATAGAAAAGGAAACCTGAGGATTGACCTCACAAATCTGTTCGAAGCTCAGTAGACGTAGGTATAAAAGGGAAAAATAAGAGAAAATCAATGACAAATCCAAATCCAAAGAGCCAAAACAAGGCTGATTAATTGTAGTACGTCAAGAGTGGCAAAGTCCCCGCAAGGATCCAAACGAACCTGGGCGTAAGCGTGCAGCACGACAAGAGTGGAAAAGTCCCCGTAGGGATCCAAATGGACCTGGACGTAAGCGTGCAAAGAACCCCACAAACCCAAAAGAAAACTGAAATTCACTGAGTCTAGGACGAAGGAGTGACTATTTCCTCAGGTTTCTTGGACCATTGGCAAACTTCTTGGAACTCTCTTCACTTCTCCCCCAGGTGGGTTTTAGGATCAAGACAAGGCAATGATCAACCAAGGGGGATGTAGCCAAAAGTGACCTTGGATGAAGGCACCACTTAAACATGTCCAACCTCTGACTAATACACTCAAGAGTAATCAATACATCCTTAACGACAACCAAGTAATTGACGGATCCAAGTGCCACGAATTTCCAATTTGAGCAGGCCCCTTTCGTTCTGCGCGTCTTGCGGCATTTATTCTCAAAATCCAAAAAAAAATAGATATTATCAAAATCTAAAAAAATAGATATTATCAAAATCCAAAAAAATAAATATTCTCAAAATCCAAAAAATTAGATATTATCAAAATCCAAAAAAATAGATATTCTTAAAATCCAAAAAAATTAGATATTCTCAAAATTAAAAAAAATTAGATATTCTCAAAATCTAAAAAAATAGATATTCTCAAGATTCAAAATCAAAATAAAAAAAATAGATATTCTCAAAAAATCAGATATTCTTAAAGTAAAAAAAAATCAGATATTTCCAAAATCCAAAAAAAACTGATATTTTAAAAAAATCCAAAAGATCTGTACATTCTACATTCTCATTTCGTGTATATTCGGTGCATTCTTCGTGTCGTGTGTAGATACGATGTTTCATATGTAAGTACTAATGCATGCATCCTACTGCATCCTGTTGTCCTTTCATTTTTTTTCGCCTTCTTTTAAATAAAGGCTCAGCCCCTTGACAAATCCACAAAGCCAAAAATGATGTTTCATATGCAAGGGGCTGAGGCGAAACGGGTATTTAACTTATTTGTTCAAGTGAATTTGCAGGCACAGGAAGAGAAGAGCAAATATATATATATATATATATATATATATGTGTGTGTGTGTGTGTGTGTGTGTGTGTGTGTGGCCAAAAGGGGGAGAGGACCAACCCCTAGTACATCATCATAAAAAGCCCAAGTGCGCATACATCAAAAGGTAAGAAGAAGTACATATCATGATGAAGTGGCCTAACACTCGCCACCGTCCCCTGCAGGCTGGACACTCTCACCCTCACCCTCCGTAGGCCGCTAACGCTGGCTGCTCTCGGCCTCGCCCGGGTCTGCCGCTAGACGCGAAGCTGGTGGCCTCATGGAGGCACGTGAACCCGTAGAACCCTGAGCAACTCGCGCCTCCTGGACGTTCCTCTCGTAATGAGAGGAAGACGCGACGAGGCTCCTAGAATAGGCGCTGGACCGCCCCAACTCCCTCGCGCGCTCCCGTCCGCGTCGGTACCGGTCCTTTGTCGCCTACCGCAAGCGCTCGGAGACCGCTAAACTAGTGCGGGCGTCCACTGACTGCTGCGTCAGACGCTCGCGCTCTTGAGACCACCAGCTGCGCTCCTCCTCCCATTGGCGGTGATCCTCCCTGCGCTCCTCTGCCAACCGAGCTCTCTCCCTCTCGCGGTTCTCCCGCTCCAAGGAAAGCCTCAAGCGTAACTCCGCGGCGTCACGAGGAAGGTCCGCGTCCTACTGGGAGGCCGGGATCTGCAACCCGGACAGCTGCTGCAATAGATCAACCACCTCGGTACGAATGATGGTCTCTCGTGTAAGGGCACTCTGAAGCTCGTCTGACTGCAAGGAAGGACGACCATAGGTAAGTTTGAAAACAGTTCAATCCACTGCATATTTGGTTAAGGTTACTTACCCGTGCAGAGAGATCGCACTCTGCCTCCTCTGCCCTGGCCTCCGCCGTCGCAAACTGCGCACGAAGGGAGGCCATCTTCAAGTCGGGAACACTCCGGCTCGAAGAAGCACCAGCAGTATCGGCATACTCCACTGATGTCCTGGCAGCACGCTGCAATGATTCAAAGTCAAGTCAGTAGGCGGTAAGATAAATAACGAAGGTACAATTTTTCTACACTTACCAGTGTCTCTAGGGCCGACCGTGCCTCGGCCAGCCGCGCCTTTGTATCCGCTAGCTGGGCGCGGAGAGTGTCAATAAGGTCATTACGCGCATCCTGCATATGCACACATTTGATTAGAATATCATAACATAGTGGAAGCATATAAAGTTTAGAAGTGCATACCCTATCAGGCCTCATGTAGTCGCGTCCCCCGTACTCCTCCTGGAAGCGCTCCAAGTACGCGAGGTTGTCAGCCGCGTCAGACTCCATAGACTGGCTGCCCTGCTGCCAGTCCACGTGCTAGTCGGGAAAGTGGAGACGCCAGTCAACCGTCGTCGCCCTCCCTCGCGTCTTCCATCCAATCCCGCGGGGCTCGTCCACCTCGAGCCACGCCTGGTGTAGGCCCAGAGTCCGAGCGGCCAACCGTAGGCAGAGCGGCTTGATCTCGTTTAGGCAATGGACCCACAGGTCCCACCCAAACCAAGGATGGACACTCTCCACCCATGGCTGACCCTCATCCCCCACACCTACATAGGGCTCCCACACGACCTGCATGGAGTTCAGCTACATGAGTATTTCATATCAATTGCACAAGTTATGGAAAGTCAGGTGTGGTTCGCACCAGAAGTGACGTGAAATTCCAGATGGTCTGACGTAGGATGTCAAGTTGGAATCCGTAGGTGGCCATGCTCACCACCAGTAGCCACCTCCGCGCGAGTGGCACCGTGTCGGGACGCACCTGCGTCTCCCTACCCAGGGTAAGGTAGTAGTAGTTCCACACCTGCATGCACACACTGATTAGTACCATTTAAGAAATCGCAGGAAAATTTAAATGCATAGTCAAAGTGAAATTGAATTCTAAGCTCCTACCTGTAGAAAGGGCGCAAAGCCGCCCACAGTGGTCTCCCTCCCTGTGCCGGCGGAGAGGTCTGCAAAGGTGTGGGCCAGAAGGGCCGCACCCTAGGCATACTCACCGACCCAGTCTAGGTCCTCCATCAACTCCAGAAATCGGCAGTGGATGTCGTCACCCTTCGTGGTGAAAAGCATCTTGACGAAGAAGAAAGTCAGAAACCTCCGGAGATCCCAGTCCACCCGCTCTGTGTCCTCGGGATCATGGCCGTACGCCACACGTGCCAGTCCTGCCGCCCGCTGCATGTACTCCTGCAGCATCTCCTCTACTCTCGGTCGCACCCCTGCCAGCCCCAGTGTCTCCAGGAGGGCGACCCGCCCTATCATCCTCCAATCACCGTCCTCGTCTCCCTGGGGGTCCAAGCCCAGGAGGTCCTGCGCGTGCTCAGTGTAGTCGGCATAAGTAATGCCGCTCACTGCCTCACCGTCCACCTGTAGCCTGGTGATCCGAGCTACTTCCTCCAAGCTCGGGACCATATGGCCCCAGGGGAACAAGAAGGCCCTGCTCGTCCTATCCCACCTATCCCTCAGCGCCTGGATCAGGGGTGGGTCTATGAAAAAGGGCTCGATCTCCAAGACCGACCCAAACCCCATCCTTCGGACTCTCTCTCTGGAAGTCCGGGAGCCCCTGATATGCCGCCAAGACGAGAGGCTACATCGTCCTCGCCTTCATCACTACCTACAATGCACACACAATTCAAACAAAAAAAAGGTCAGAACCCATCTAGGAATTGCAAATTGTGCACAATTAAGCTAAAACTTTCAGTTTCGGGAACACCCCTAAAACGCGTCCAAAGCAGGGGCGCATTTCAATCCTCAAATTGCGGCCAACAGTTTGGCCGCGCTTTCTGAACCAATAAGCGGCCGGACAATGCGCCGCGGTTCTTTGGCACGAACCGCTCCCACCTGTCTGGACGCGATTCGCGCCCCCCTCTTCTCCGGCGCCGACCGCCTTCCCCTTTCCCTTCCCTTCTACCCAGAACTAAAATGAAAGAGAAGAGGACTTACCATTTCCGGCCGAGGGGGGATGTCACGACCGCGGCGCTGCCGTCGCCGCTCCTCCCACACCTCATCTTCTTCCTCCTTCTCTTCTCCTCGCCCCGGCGCTTCCTCGTCGCCTTCCTCCGTGATCGGCACCGTCGTTGTCTCTTCTCCCGCCGCCGAGACAATGGAGAGCACTCCCGGGGCCGCCATCATCTCCTCCACCATCTCCGCCGTCTCTCCTGTAGCCGGTGCCGCCGTCGCCTCCGCCGTCTCCTCAGGCGAGCCACCACCTCCCTCGCTCCGCCATCTCGCCATCAGGTTATAAGGGGGATTAGGAAGGGGAGAGAGTGATTAGAAGGATGAGCTTAGAGGAAGAAATCGAGAGAAGGAGAGAAAGGGGAGAAGGGGGAGCTCCGGTAGCAAATGGCTGGAGTAGTCGCCCACGGGCTTCAAGAATATCCGAAATCACGGCCACGCAGGGCGCCGCGTTTCTTGTTTTAATTGCGGCATGACCGTGCGCCGCGATTCAGAATGTCATCATAGCTTTTGGCACGACTTTTTAGGTGCTTTAATTCAAATTTAAGACGCGTCTAAACGATGAGATGCGAATTTGAAAATATATCCTGAAAGGCGTCTGACGTTCTCACCGCGATTAAGAAAGCAATCATTGCACCGGCGCAGAGTCCGAGAGGTGCGCCGTTTGAATTTTGAAAGGGGAATCAAAAAGTCATACACTAAGGTGGACGCATCTCTTAAAAAGGCGGCGCTTAGATTGAACGCGAATAAGATAGTGGAAGGCGGCCAGTTGGGACGCCGCAATTTAAAGAAGAAGTGCTTTGGCCAACGAGCCAAACATATAGGGTCGGCGTTTAAAGAAACCAAGAAGTCGAAACCAAGGTAAGACCTTGCCATAACTTAAGGACATGCGTTCACTGTGGCATGTTCAAGTTCTTTAGAGTCTTACTTCCTGGTTTAGCCACCAAATTGGTGGCACCGCATAAGAGTCGCCAAGCACTCCATCAGAGAGAATTTGATCATTTTGAACTCTTTCATCTCTTTAGCCCTCTCATTGAACATCATAGGAAGGAGACAAGCCTAATTGTCGTGCCTGGTTTGGAATTTGATTCGCGGCCACAGTGGTGGACGCCGTTCATATGAAAGGCGTCCTCTGTAATGGACGTGGTTATAAGGACCAACTGAGGCTTTGTTTTAAGGAGAAAATTCACGCAATTTGAAAGAAATGCTCTTATTTCAAGGGACATTCTTTGCCGCGTTAAGGAAACGATTTATTTTTCATTAAGGATTCAATCACGTCGTTTACAAACGGCCACTTTCGGCCACAATTTTCTAAGCTCCCTTACATAATTCATCCAATCATTTTCAATCTCTGCTACATTTGGAGTCGGCCTCCCAAAGGTGCAAACCTTCCATATGGCTTTTATGGTGTTCACCTCCTCGCCATCATTGTTAGTGCCGATGTCGCGTCGTTTAATCGGTGGGAGGTGGGATGACCCCTCGAAAATGCATCTTGGGATGCCAAGCTGAGGGAGGCAGCGGTGTGGGTTATAGAGGACAAATTCAGACGCCCCAATCAATTGCAAATCCACACCAGGTGCTAGCCAAGTCCGCACATCCCGCGCAAGAAGTGGAGACGAAATGAAAGAGAAGGCACTCTCGAGCATATCTCGGAAGAAATCTCACCAATCCGCCTGCGTCTTGAGTTGTGGTGCCCGGTTCGCCACACGCCCTTCTAAGCCCACGAGGTGATCCAACTGCTTAAGCTGACTCTTGGAGAAGATCCAGGACGAGCTTGTAATTTCATTGCTTAGGCAAAACTTAAAGTGTAGATCAGTCCAGCATGTTAGTAAAAGCATAGATCCATATGGAGGCCTACCCAAGCTCGCCGCCATAAGACCACTGTAGAGGAAGGCGAGCACCGCCGGCCCCAACCTCTCTCCTTCCCAAATGGTGCACACCGCGCCGAGTTGATCATCTTCCAAAACATTGTCTATGGAAAGGCATAGGAGCGCGCCCGGCACGCAAATGGCGAATCCTTTCATCACCTGCTCAAGCCTCTCATCATCTCTCGTCTCTGATATCTCTCTCATTGTCCAGACCGCCAACTTTTGGAGATTTATCCCTTGAGGAGCCCGGATGCTTCGTGCCGCCCCCAGATCCATAAAGCTCTCGAGCACCGCTCTGCTTGAGTAATGCCTTGGCATGATCGACATTCTTTCTTCATCGCCTTGCTTTATCCTCTTCAAGCCTAATAAGAGTTCAGCCTCTTCCAAAAGAATTATGGCTTCGAAAGTTCGGAAGAGAAAAGTGTTGGTTTGAGGATGCCATAACTCAACCAGTGCCCCGAGAGCCGCCCAATCAAGGTGGATCTCATGGTACCTTTTGGCATGAACAGTAAGGTTGTTTATTCCCCATTGCCTAAGGATAGCAGTCATATCAGGGGTGATGGTGGAGGTTAATTATTGAAGCCAAGGGGGACGCATGAAGCGTCGATTACCCAGGAAGAGCGGGTAATCCTAAATGGGTAGCCATGATATAGGAGCCGGTCATTTGAAAGAGGTAGATGGAAGGAAAGTCAAGAGGGAAAACACCGAACAAAATGATTAATAACATGTCAAAGCAAATCTATCAACAAATCAAAATCATCAACTTACCATCTTTGCTTGGACAAGTTTTCAAATATGGCCCTCCAATTGGCTTAATCTATGGAAACCCTCCATCTCTCTCCAGGGCTCTTCTTCCCCTCTTCCCTTCTCCCCCTCCTTTCACCCTCCTTCTCCTTCTCTTTGATTCAAAAAAAGGGGGGGGGTTGCCTTTAAATAGAGGATGGAAGTATGGAGGTTTGAAAAGGAATCCCGGAGATATGTTTTGTGACGAACCGGGGTACTTATGCCCAATAAGGCTCCATATCCAGATCCGCCTCCCGCGAACGGACCGAAGTCTCGCAAGGGATATCTCACACACGTGTCCAGTAAGAGTATAAAAGACAAACCACAAGAATATAAGACACAAGAAAGTACATGTGCTTATATCTGTTCACAAATTTGTACAACTGTCCCATTACATTAATACATATCTAATTAAAAAGTACAACTACCTGGGGCATATCCCGAGAGAGCACAAGCTCACACAACACTAACTACTAAACTACTGCTGGTGGTACAAGTCTGACGCAACGTCACTGCAAGCCAAACACACGGCAAGCCCTGAAAAGAACTGTAGGGGAGTGAGCCTCAACAAGTCACTGGCTCAGCAGGGGCTACCCAAAACAACACCGTAACCACGGACACCTCAACGCCAATGGGTCTCATTGGCAACACCAATAGCCAAACCATTTCATGCTCACATCATGACAATAAATAACAATTAAACATAATCATGATAATAAACATAAGGACCTCAAAAGGAAAGTGGGACTACATGACTAATATAATATCAATAGTCAGCCCAACTACTAAAGTGCCTAAACCACAGTCTCACTGGCACACTGCTACAACAACTGGTTGCCTAAGCTAGAAGCCACACAGGCAAGTCACTGCCTAAACTGCAAGCTTCACAGGCGAACCTCAAATACTTGAGTAACAGGACTGTTAATAAAGAGCTGGTCCATTATACTCCAAATCACACTACAACGAGAGCTACACATAAGTGGTAGGACTGGCTACAGCTAGCTAATCCATCACAACACTAAAACCATAATCGGAACCATACCCAAAAAGGGTAAAACATAACAAGTGGAAGGTCTCATACGGCCTCCACGGAGCTACTAATCCACAATATGCCTAGGCCGCAAGCCTCATCGGCAAATTACCCACAAAGGTAACAAGATTAATAATCACAAACTAATCCACAATAAAATATAAACAAAGATCTACTTAAAACAGTTAGAATACAACAAGTGGCAGGTCAAACCACAAGACCTCCACAACACACGAGAACCTAATAAGGTTGGTACACAATGTACCACCGCAAAACTACACAGTAACCCACGAAGGGAACAGGTACCTGCTACTCTGAGGTACCACAACACAAACACCCGAACAAAGGGTACAGGAAGGTGGTAAACACCATACTGGACCACAATTATATTATGCTAACAGTTAGGCACAACATTACAGGTAAAGCCTCAACCGGAAAGTCACACAAACCACAACTCAGTCACTACTGTGCCAACACCAAGGCACACCTCGAACTGGTCAAACCTCGACCACGAGTCGCAAACTCACAAACCACGACAAGTAGCAAAGCACGAGTCAGAAGGAAACGACGCCACCACACGGGAACGGACTACTGGCTGATCAGGCCAGTATCCAACCAGGACAACACAACACAAGAACAACCTCTCAGCCTCGCAGTCACGGACGAAAGGTCCAACTGCCGCTCCACAAGGAAGAAGTCAAACAACTGTGGAGACCAACCAACACCACACCTGCAGACACACAACTGCAGGCCCATGCCTGGCACCTCTAGAGTCTCTGGCTGGAGCACTCTAAAGTGAGGCACTGGAAAACAGGACTAGCTGGGGACCAGTGTTGACTACTGGTGTCCGTACCCCCAACTATGAGCGCGCTACAAGCGACTACACACCCACAAACACAAGCCGCTGCCCTACTGTCGTCTTTCCCTCATCCGGACGTACAACTCAAGCACAAGAGTGAGGGTGTCCAGGAAGACGACACAGACCTCAACGGTACCACACTGTACCGAGACAAAACCCCGAGCACAACAAACACACGTGCCTGGCTCACAAAGAACCTGGGGTACCCGACTAGAGAGGCATTCCGGAATAGGCGCCGGACCACCACACTCGGCTAGCACAAACCACGATACTTACACATATAGCCTTTACTTATAATTTACAATATACAAGTGTTAGGATTAGCTTAACATCAGTCACCGTGTGACCCCAAAGCTATCCCACACTAATACATAACTAAACCACAAACTTGCCTATCATTGGTCATGAGGTGACCTCCGTGGCAACACACACCACTTACTACATAAATCAATATAATATTATTCGAAAGACAACAACGAACCAGAGCTAGGTCGGTATGGACATTCACTGCCCAAACACCACAAAGGCATGGCTAGGCTCACACAGGAACCTCACTGTCCAGTTACTACGACAAATCTTAAGAATTACATTACAACAAAGTGTGTAGTACACACACACACAAACCACGTAAACAACACGTGTATATTACACCCTGGTTGGTGTACCACACGTCTACCACATAAACCACATGTCCAACACTTGGACAACGCAAACCAAGAGTGCCACGGGTGCCAACGCACCACACATACTACGTAAAGCGATTACGTACATCACACATCATTCACGTAAAACATACCCATTACATGAGCAGTATGCTCCAAGAGCATATCACGTGCACTGGCTCACACCGGTCATCGCCATGCACACACAAACACACAATACTCATAACCAGAAAAGCTACGTAACCCACACTGCATGAGTACATGCACAAGTTGGCGGCAACATCGATTGCCGCTTATAGGAAGTAGACGGCAAGCGATCTAGCCATTTATATCTCGGATGATGAGCTTGGCGACAAGCGATCTTGACGCCAAGTTCTCCAGCCTTAAACCCTGCAAAAACCCTAATCCAGCTCTACAGGTTTTCCAACCATTAAAACTACAAGAAAATGTATTGAAACGGTTCTTTAAACATGCATGAACCCAAAACAACCCAACACAGCATGCTTCGTACATTAAATTACTCAAACCACCCATTATCCCCACACGGTGCAGTTTAATCCGAAAATACATTAAAAATGCTAATTCAAGTGGTTAAGTCATGTTTTAATGTTTCTAACAAGCTAACAGGGATCGTCCCCTACCTCAGAACACGCTCAAACCTCCCGCAATCTCCTGGTTCACACCGAACCCTCCGCAAGCTCCCACGGGAATTGCACCACGCCACGGCGTTTCCTCGCGCGATTCGTCACCGCCACACGCTCCACGATCCTCCAAGCATCCTTCAGTACCTGTTGGAAGCTCCAAAAACACGGGGACACGAAGCTAGGGCAAGGGGAAGAGAGAGGCAGGTGGGAAACCTGCTCTCGGGTGACCCTATAACCTGCAGAATTCTCAGGTTGGCGTCAACCCCTTTGCCGTCAAGGACAACCGCCACCCTAAACGTCCACATCTAATGCCGCCAAGATCATGCAGTCAACGGCAACCTACCTGGACGCCAACAAGTCAACGATCACCCCTGGCCGCCAACTCCTACTCAACTGCAGCAGGTCCTATTTCATTTCGGGACCTAACCTGCGCCACACCTACACACACCACGCGTCTACACCACACTGGCCTTACAATGGCCACACAGCCACAACACACACGATCCAAAAAGGATCCGAAAATAAGCGACGTTACATGTTTTCTCCTGCAGCTGCCCCATACCCCATGTTCCCATTGAAGGGAAAGAGCCAAAGCTTCCAATCAAATTGACGACATTAATCGCGTCCACATCAGAAGACGCTATGCAGTCTTGAAAGGCGTCCGACTGCCCAGACGCTATTTATTTATTTAAAAATAAAAAGGAAAAAGTGGCGTCCCCACTGGACGCGGATAAAGGGTCTTCACATAACTCATTTTCTTTCACTTCATGAAGGCTAAAGAAAGTTCAATTGGCACTCCAACTTCATGATAAGCAAGAGGAACCCAAGGCCTAGCAATTTATGCAATAAAATCGTCCTAATCTTCGCAAGTTCAAGTTCTTTAGGGTGTTGCTTCCTGGCTTCGCCACTAAATTGGTTATGCCACAGAGGCTCACCAAATACTTCATCAGAGAGAATTTGACACGCGTCACACTCATAGATCCTCTCTGTAGAACTTGAAATACCAAGATTAACGATGATGGCAAATGTGCGCTTTGATGAAAAATGGGTCTTGGGTGCCTCTTGGTGTTCAAGAGTGTGGGTGGTCTGACTTTTCATGTAACCATCTTCAACAAAATTTCATGCAATGCAAGAATGGTTACAATTCTTGGCAATGATAGCCATGGTCTTGCCTCCCCACACTCCGGAGCAGCCTGTGTAAGTGCGTCCAATCCAGTGGCCGCGATTCTCTAATTATAGGCGTCTAGATTATTCGCCGCGGTTTTACAAGTAGCACTGTTTGTCATGTTGCCATTCTATCATTTGTTGCTTGTCTATGCTAATCAATCTTTGAGCACAGGGTCTGGATGTCCTCTTGTCGTACAATGCACGACCATCCTCGACAACCACTACCTCGGTATTGTAAATATTGCATCTTACTATATGGTATATTTTTAGAACACATCAAGGACCTCGAGGCTCTGACAAAACTGGAGTCTTACGACTTGAGGATAGGCCGTTGCGCTGTGGAAAGGACGATGGTTTCGTCTGGTATCCTGACTTCCGCAACGTAACAATATTATCCTTGATTATTTTATACTTTCCTTTGCTTTATGTTTTTTTTCTTTTAGCCCAGCATGCATCATATAGGACCTTTTTTTTAGCATAATTTTGGCATATCACTCTCGTTTTTAACTGAAAATAGCCATTTGTTCCTCGATTCCAAATAACATGAGATATTCCACTCCGAGTCAAGTACTCAGTCCATTGCATTGTTGTTTAAAGATCATCGCTTGAGAAAACTCGCTGCCTTGGATTTCCTTCAATTCAGTTATTTTCCCAAAAGATCCACCTACGGCAGTGGCAGACACCCCCAAAGGTGAAACTTAATGGATTGTGTCCTTAGGTACTTCCCTGACGCTGGAAGTTGATCTTTCTCCTTTTCCGTGCCCACGCGCACACCCCCTTCTCCGAAGCATTGAGTTTCCTCTTGAGATTGTCAACAAACCACTTCATTCTGGACTGAGGAACAGCTCCTGTCACATGTTGTTAAGGCGTGTCTCATCACACCTTGGCGTCTACTTTTCAGTCATTCCACTTCATTCCACTCAATTCACGCTACTCCATTTCGCATTATTTTGCCTCATTTCCTTGCAAAGCAGACGCCAAGGAGTGGCACCTGTAGACACGCCAATTTGGCAACACATCATGCAAATTCCATGTTATACCATGACTCCTCGAAGTGGCTCTTCTCCATTAACCTCGTGAGTGATTTTCCTATCTTTCTAGATTTCTCTGAGGTTTTAAAATATCTTTTCAAGGGTCTGTCGAGCTTCATCTATTCGAGGCCAATGCAGAGGATGCCCATTTACAGAGTTGATCCGCAGCCAGAACGGTGGACGTGCTTAACGCGCGTCCAGCCGCCCCGCCGCCTTTTAAGGTCAAAGATTCTGACCGCACTCTGTCAGCTCCATTTAATGGACGCCATGTCAACAATCATGATGTCTGTTTGAAACACATCTGGGCAGCTCACCGCGTTTTATAAATATCAAATCAAGGATCGGATTTCATCAAAGATTCGATTTACCTAAGAAAAAGCGGCCAGCCACCCAGACGCGATTCAGAACCTAGCTTACAGCTACAATCATCATGACAATGTCTAATCGCGCACAAATCAAGTGATTTCATAAAGCGCGGCCTGTCAGGCGGACGCCTTTAAGTTGTAATAGGCGGCCTCTAGATTGGACGTAATTTTGGCTATAAATACAGACCCGAGAGATCCTCATTAAAAAGAGATCGGAACCACGGTGAAGCCCTGTCAAATTCCCACCCCGACCTCTGGACTCCAACTCTCCAACTTCTAAGGCGGGATTTCATCGGATCGGAAGCTTGTGTTCTGGAGGCGGCACGCTACACACACGTGGCCTTCGCGTCGTCTCCTTTGCGAACTGGAGCTTCTTGAGTATCAGGGAGCGGCGGGGGAGCCAGAACGACGTCACCCCCATCCTCGTCACCTTGCCATCGGGCTACGCCGCCACTCTGCCTCTCCCTCTTCTTTGATTCCTTTTTTCTTCTTTTCCTTCCTTTTTTTCGTGTTAGTTAGCACATGCATTGCACATCTACACACACACACACACACACATGGCATTTCTTTCACCTACCTACTCCCTAGGGGTTTAACACTACCTCCACGAGGTGTGTTACCTTTCATTTACATGTTTTTCCACACTTCAATCCGCGAACATTTACTGCACTTCATAGTCTAACCTGCCTTTTACTTGTTCCATGTTGTTTTCCCTTTTGCGAGATAACCAGCATCGAATCTTCTTCATCGGCCGGTCGGTGTAAGGAGGAAGGAGAATCCACCGCACAGTCTCGCACTTTTCTTCGGGTGAAGGTAAGTACACCACGTCATTTCCTTTCCACCCGTCACATCCGGTGCCTACGTGCACCTAGCGATCGCGACACTTTCCTCGTGCATACACGCACGCACCCCCTTTTCTTTTGTTTTGTCCTTTTTTTTACGCCATCAGTCCCACTTCCACTCTTTTCCACGCTAATTTCCTTTTAAAAATCCCTTATTTCCCGTCGTGGGATGAGTGTTCTCCGGAGATGTCGGGGAAAAACGCCGTCTACAGACACATCTGATGAGGAATCAAATAGTGATAAAAGCACAGGAAACAACAAAGATGAAGAAGCCTTTATCTCTAGAAGATTGCAACGTATTCTGGCAAAGAAAAAGTACCAGTCTGGAAGAAGGAAAGGAAAAAACCTCAAAAGATCATAAGGAAAAGTGGTCAAGAAGCCAGAACCAATATGTTATGAATGCAAGAAGCCTGGACACATCAAGGCTGAGTGTCCAAAACTAAAGAAGACAGAGTTGAAGAAGGACAGCTTGAAGAAATTCAAAAGATACAAGAAGGACTACTTTAATATTTGTAGATGCTACTACTTTAATATTTATAGATGCTACTTTAATATTGTTGATATCTTGTAGGATGCATGTTGCAGTAGCAGTGGAAGTTGTGAGGTGTGGTTAGGGAGGCAAAGGTGATTGCTTGCACATCTAGCAACAGCAGTGGAAGCTGTGAGGCGCGGCTGGGGAGGCGAGGTGACTGCAACAACAGCTAAAAGTAGGTGAGAGTGAGATCAGCTTGTAAGCTATGTCTTCTCAAGAGATAGAACAAAGTTGCCCACAATAATCGTTGCCCTTAGACCTTGTATCTTCTAGCGTTGCTTCTTCTTCAAATGTAGTTATAGATAAAGATTGTGAGCTGATTAATGAAACAACCGTTGAAGTTATTGTTGTGGATAGTGATGAGGATAATGTAGAAGATAAAGAGGAAAATCCTTATGCAAAGAAGAAAAGAAAGAAGACATCTGAAGTTTGGCAAAAGTTCCAGTTTGTGAAACTTGTTGATGGGTCAGAAAAAATGCAGTGCAATCATTGTAAAGCTAAGCTTACAAACAGTGCAATTGGTACTACCACACAATACAAAAGACATTTGATTTATTGTCCTAGATATTAATTGACAAAAGGACAACAACAAATTAATTTGCAACACTCTATTTCAGAATCATATTCTGAAAGTGCAAGTGCTGTTCAAAAAATTCAAACTTGGAAGTATGATCATGCTGAAGTTACAGAAGTTGTTTCTCATATGATTATGGTGCATGAATTGTCTTTCTCTTTTGTTGAGTATGACATGTTCAATAAATTGATGAAGGCTACTAATCCCCTTTATCAAAAAAATCACTAGAACTACTACAAGGAATGACTGTGCGACTAGTTATGAGCTTGAGAAGAAGAGATTGAAAACAATACTTAAAGCTATTAGTAATGTTAGCATCACTACAGATTTGTGGAAGTTTGGATAGAAGGTGCAATATATGGTGGTAACTTGTCATTGATTTGTTCTGATTTTTTATGCATTACCTAGCCTTCAATAATTACTTAATGATGATGCCAACAAAAGCTAGCAGTTGATCCAGAGGTGCTTTATTTGAGTTTTTGCTAGCTTCAGTATGCTTTATTACATATAGAGATGATAATGCATTATGAAGGGGATGTGAAAGACTAGTTGGACGGTCTTTCAGTTTCTGAAGCTTTGAAAGGGTAGCTCAGAGATAGGAGTGCACTTCCATTGAAATTGAATATTCAGGATTACAAAGGTAGCATGAGCGCTTTACATATACATGGATACTATTTTTTCCATGGTGGCTAACTTTATTTGTTCATATTATGTGTGAGTGCCATAAAGTTAGAATGAGTCTTTTCTGATTCAATTTATCATTCTATATATTTGAGACTTTTAGTATTGTGTATGTTTCTTCTCAGAGTGCTTTAGATGTTGTTTTGTACAAAGAAATATTATAGCATGTTGAATGATGTTTTCACCAATACTCCAACAAAATTGAAGGCTTGGTGCCATGATGTTAGAATGAGTCTTTTCTGATTCAATTTTTACAATTGATGCTAGGTGATGTAGTTATTTTGTTGAGCCTGTTGCAAGACAAGCGAAGGAAAGAGGACATACCCTTCTCGGTGAGATAGACATCTTCATGGTCTGTATAGCCATCCCACATATATGTTTATTGATTGTTTTAAGCTTATTATTTTACACAGGAAATGGATAATATTGTTTCTATATATAACAGACACATCCAGCTGTTGTTCGTGCTTTGAAGATGGTTAAAGTAGCTGGTAAAATGGAATTGTTTCTGAATCATCACCGGGTGTATTCTTACAGGTTTTCTGGTGTACTTTAACTTTGCCTATCATCTATAAGAGATGCTTGGACACCTACTTCTCTTCATTTTCTCTTACTATCAAGGAAATGTGAATCTGCTACATCTAGAATCTGATTTTATATAGTCTTTCCTTTTTTTTGAAAGTCTTATAGTCGATGCTTATATTGCCAGAAATATTATTATTGATGTTGAAACACTGAATGTGATAGTATGAATGTATGATGACCCACGCAAAAAGTTTCCATCACTTCTAACTATGTCAGCAACTGCGTAACACGTATGCAGTATGGGCAATATGTTTTGCTGCAAGCAACCAGATACATACAAAACAAATAAAAATTAGGCAGTTATAGAAAAGGTAGAGAACATACATAGAATAACTAAGAGAACTAAACATATTAAAAGATATTTTAATTTTTCTGTGGCATATTTTGATGGAAAATTGGGAGCATAAGCCTGCAACAGTTTACATAGTATGACATTAGGGGCATTTTTGGGTTTCTTAATCTTTCTGTGGCATATTTTGACCCAAAAAAAGTTGGCATAATTGTATAGCAAACAGGTTATCATGCTAAACAACCCAAGTTTGAGCTTGAGCTCGTTTATGTGTGTTACCTTTTGATCTCGAGTTCGAATTCGAGCTCGAATATATGTGGATGGTTAAACGAGTCGAGCTCGAGCTTGAACTTGTTTAGGTAAGAATTTTGAACCTGAGCTCGTATTCGAGCTCATTTATGTAAACGAGTAGTTTAATGAGTCGAGTTCGAACATGACAAATATTTACCGATCCGAGTACAAACATAGGTCTCAAATACTCGGCAAGTATCGAGCCGAGTTCGAGTTCCTCAATAAACGAACGAGCCGAGCTCGAGCAGAGTGCTACTCGGCTCGGCTTGGATCATTTGCAGCCCTAGGCACCCATGATGGATGAAATGACATGTGTTGTTGAGACATCAACCTTGCGGGATGGGATGTGATGTTACACTAGATCTGTGATGAGTTTAGTCCTACATTAAAATTCAGAGAGATGAATTAGAGAATCAAATAGGTGGAATCACCTCACCTCAATGCTTGAGTTTTGGGGTAGAGGGTAATGGTTCTATATCAAATTGATATCAAAGCATGTATTCCAGGTCAATATGATGTGCATTCACACAAGGTGAAAGGAGACATACGGTGTGATGTGTTAGATACCCATGATGAGTGAGATGACATGTGCTATTGAGACATCAATTTTATAGGGAGGGATATGATGCCGCACTAGATCTGTTATGGATTTATTCTTCTCACGTCGAAACTCAGAAAGATGAGACGGGGATTCAAATAAGTGGGGTTATTTCACCTGAACTCTTAACTATTTGGTATGGGATTAAATAGGGGATAAGAGATAAGTTAACCCTATCCCATGTTTGGTGCTTTAAAAAAAAATGGGGATAAACATGGTTTAAGTATTTTGGGGATATCCTCAAAAAATGAGAGTAAATTAGAGATATCTCATCCCACCTTTTTGGTGGGATAGCTTATCTCCATTTTCTAACCCTAAAAATACGAAACAAGAGATGGATTAGGAATGGGGATAATATATCCCCAAATTAATTTACCCATATCCCCACTTTTTTTAATCCCATACCAAACATGCACAGGTTTTGGGGAGGGTAGTGGTCTTACATCATAGGGATTGACTATTCAGTTTCATTTTATTATTAAAGATAGATGGATTAAATTTTTTATTAGCTTATATTAAGTTAAGGTACCCTTGAGTACATACCTATGTACCAACACTACAGGAGGACCAACATTTATCAACGAATATATGTCCGCGGCTAAAAATTCAAGGACAAAAGAATTATAAGGCAGCGGCTACATGAGACCGCTGCCATACAAATATTTTGTCCGCGATTAGCGCTACTCGCTGACAAAAGTTTAGCATACGTCAGTGGATGATTTGTAACCGTGGACAAATGTGGAGTTAAGGCTGTGGCTACATTGGACCGCGGACATATAGTCGATGTTATGTCCGCGGTTTTATAAACCGCTGACATACAATAAATGTCTGTGGCTATAGTAGGCCGCTGACAGTATTAGTCAGCAGCAACAAGCCGCTGACAAATATAAAAAATTCATTTTATTCAATTTTTTAAATAAAAAAACTTCAAATCAAAAATATGTAGAACATATAAATTTTTTAATAATAAGTTATTTTAGTTTAGTGATTGATATATACATATGTTATTTATATTTGAAATATATATATATATATATTTGTGCTAGATATATATACTTGTAATCTCAAATATAAATATATTATACACAAATTTAGTGAACATATATATAAACATATGTGTTTATATATAGTGTTTATTAAACTTAAATGTAACAATTAGAATTTGAGAACATAGTAAATTTATATCTTTGAAAGAATATATATACCCATGAAGCAAACTGATCAACTGAATTTGTGTGTGTGTGTGAAAGAATATATACCCATGAAGCAAACTGATCAACTGAATTTGTGTGTGTGTGATCAACTGAATTTGTGTGTGTGTGTGTGTGTGTGTGTGTGTGTGTGTGTGTGTGTGTGTGTGTGTGAGAGAGAGAGAGAGAGAGAGATCCTGAAATGGTTTATGGAAATGGATTTGTGATCCATCAAAAAATCTTATTGTTCTTTGGATTTTTATCATGTTCTCATATATATGGATGCATATTGCAAATTCAAGTGTTGCCAAGTGCTACTCGAACGGTGGTGATCACGAGAGATGAATCGGCAGTCGGATAGTGTAGGCGTGCTAGTCTCGTGAGTGACAACATGTTCTGCCTCCGATAGTCGAAGGACTTTAAGTCTGTTTGCGCACCGTTTGACTTCGTCAAACAGAAATGAGTATGAGGCCCTGGTTTTCAATTAATTAAGTTGACCTGGGTCCTCAAGTAGGCCGATCGACCTGTGTCTTCATCCATACTTGTTTAAAATGATGAGTCCACATGGTCAAATTTTAAATATGAATCAAATTTCAACCGACTGATTTTAAGGATGAATCAAATTTAATAGAGTAATTCTAATGTACTTATAATAATGGAGATCTTGATGAGATGTAGTCTCTGATTCAAGATCATATATATATATATATTGATCAAATTTAAATGTAAGAGTAAGAATTAAGATGCAAAGAAATTCTATGGAAGTACTGATGATGAAGAGGTTTAAACTATTTTTTTTTATTTATCCTTTGTTCAGTTGACTTAGGCATTAGAAGCCAATATATCAGTTTTGCTCGTCAATTGAAAGTTCAGATTTTTTTATACCAGTTGACCTAAGCATCAATAGCCAATACCAATTCTTTCTGATTACGATTAAATTTGATCATATTATTGTACCCATATAAGAATATGTTAAATCGACTAAATCAGCAAACTACCAACAACTCAGACTAGTCATTTTCAGAGCTCGAGCAGCAAAAGAACTTTGAAGTTAAGCGTGCTCAGTTGGAAGTAGTCTCAAGATGGGTGACCTTCCTGGGAAGTCCATCAACTAGCACGGCTGTTGGGCCAGTTTGTTGGTTGGGTCGTCACATTTAGTGCTGACACATGCTCTTTAGGTGTCGATACACAATAACGTCTCTGATTGTAATAGGGAGGACCTTATTGTAACAAAACTTATTTAACGTGTAAAATATCTGATAAAGATTCCTAATTAATTTATCATATTTATAATTATAAAGAATTAAATATATTAATGCAAGTAGTAAATATATTTATTTTTCTGTAGTTTATGTGTTAAAATTAATACATATGGCAGCGGCTATTAGCCACGGCTACACAATTATATGGTAGCGGCTTTTGTTAGCCGCTGCTAAAGACTAATATGGCAGCGACTATATAGCTGCTGCCATATTTTCGCCTGTCCCGCCACATAGCCCGCGCGCACTCTCTCTCTCTCTCTCTCTCTCTCTCTCTCTCTCTCTCTCTCTCTCTCTCTCTCTCTCTCTCTCTCTCTCTCTCTCTCTCTCTCTCTCTCTCTCTCTCTCTCTCTCCCCTCCGGCGGCCCCCACCCCCCATCCCCTCCCTCCCCTCCAGCGCACACACACATACAAAGGTTAAGAGGGAGGGGGCCGACCCCACTCCCCTCCCGTAGCCCCCACCCCTCCCTCCACGCCCCCCTCCCCCCCGTTCCCCACACAATCCCCCCCTCCCCCTGCTACCGCCCCTCTCCCCCTCCCCTCTCCGGTGCTCCACCCCTACCGCTCCCTCCGCCTTCTGCACCCTCCCCCCCTTCCTGTGCAAGCCCCCCCCCCCCACCCCCACACCCTCCCCCTCTCATCCTTGGCACCCCCCCTCCCCCTCCTGCTGCCCTCTCCCCCTCCCCTCTCTGGCGCTCCACCCTACCGCCCCCTCCCCCTCCTACCGCCCCCTCCCCCTTCTGCGCCCCCCCCCCGTTCTTGTGCAAGGCCCCCCCACCCCCACCCCCTCCCCCTCCCATCGATCGGTCTACAGAAATCTATATTTTTTTTTTGTTCAAGATATCTATCCAGTCCTCTCTGTAATCAATAGATCAATATTAGAGAGAGTAATATATTGATATCTCAGTTAGGCCCTTCTCCTTGTGGATAAATGTTTCATCGTGTATAAGAGGAAAGATCCCTTTATGCCACTGAGTTGTGGACTCATTAAACTTATCAAACATATATGATTGATGGTGCAATGCAATGTAGAATTTTAAAGACAAGATAATGAGGGTACGGGGTAATAAGTAGAGTCGGTGGATGGGTGTGTAGTGTGCGGGCGTTTCAATTTCCTCATTATCGGAAGTTTTTTTTTACTGTTAGGCGAATATGTGATCAGTGGATTATGTTTCTAGCTAGGCTTATGAGATTCTTTGATAAGTTGTCAAAAAGAACTCAGTTTATAACATGTTCAATCTATTTGTGTTTGTGGCAATGTATATTTCTCTTTTGAAAGTGAGTAATACCAAATTACATTTAACTAATTTTCAACTTTTAATAGCCCAAGCAAGAAAACTGTATCTATAATTTACTTGTTAACAATGCATTAATGTTTTAAGGCTCTCAATTCAGTCTTTCTTTTTTGATTGAGTCAGGTGGTTTGGAGCTTATAGGGTTCTCATCCATTCTTTAGCCATAAAACTATAAGCAGAACCCATCACTGTGAGTAGGTTCCTGTTCATGAGCATTTAATGGTTTTATATCTTATGACCTGGGTTTCAAATATGTATTGTACGCAATACATATTTTATAATGCGATTGGTTGTATGAACTTTTAGATTGAACATTTTTTTCTTAGAGTAATCTGTTCAGATCTTTGGAGATTATGAATTTTATTTAGTGATTAGGACAGACTAAAACTGTACATATTTACACATCTAGCATGACCCAACATTTTTTCCCCTTACTTTTTGTTGCTGGAAACTAACATATTCCACATGCTAGATAGAGCCATACTTATCTTACTAAATAATAAATTATAGTTAATTAAATTCTAAATGGGTTAAATTAAAACTCAATAAAAGAAATATACAATAGACTTAACTAATGGTCCATAATAGAGTTATTAGGCCAAAATAGGAGTTAGAATAAGAGAATATTAAGAAATTATTATTAAATTCGCAATGCTTATTACCCCTTATCTAAATGGGCAAGATAAACTTCAATAACTCTATAATTATCTAAACTAGAGTCCTGTCACTATCCTAAACAAGATAACCATGTTTTACCATGCATATCTCAACCCAATTAGTGATATGAAAACCTAGAGATAGACATTAACATGGAAATCTCGTAATTAGATGGAGTTAGAGTTGTGTTAGGAGATAAAAAGATAATATCTATAAATACACCCCAATTATCCTCTTGGCCGACCTTATTATTGTTGGGAGGCTTTCCTGGACATGAAGGTAAGGCCAAAGGAGAAGGATTTCGTGGGAAGAAATGAGTCTTAGGAGATTTAAAAGGAGTTCTTCACGTTCTAATCCTAGTCTGCCTTTCTTAAAATTTTCACTATTGAACTTGGTTGCATGAAAGGTGTTGTAGTTGTTCTTTTTTGGACATCATAAGCAGTTATAAGTATATATAGAATTCAATGTAATGTGCTAACATTTAATTAATTTCATATAATATATGTAATATATGTTTTCTAACCATGCCTTTCATTGTGCTAACATTTAATTAATTTCATATAATATATGTAATATATGTAGTTATAAGCATATATAGAATTCAGTGCAAGATGAGGCACTACAAGGAAAATCGGAAATAGAGACCGAAATATTCGGTCTCTATTCGGTCTCTATTCGGTCCCTAAACGTCTCAGAGACCGAATAGGGACCGAATAGTGACCGAATATGTCGGTCAAAAAAATCTGGTCACAAATCTGTGACCGACTAAATTCGGTCCCTATTCGGTCACTAAATAGGGACCGAATAGGGACCGAATAAGATCGGTCCCTAAATAGGGACCGAATTTATCAGTCCCCATTCGGTCCCTAAAATAGGGACCGAATAGGGACCAATTATTTTCGGTCCCTAAATAGGGACCGAATTAATCAGTCCCTATTCGGTCTCTAAAATAGGGACCGAATAGGGACCGATAAATTCGGTCCCTATTTAGGGACCGAAAAGAATCGGTCCCTATTCGGTCCCTATTTTAGAGACCGAATAGGGACTGATCAATTCGGTCCCTATTTAGGGACTGAATAGGGACCGAATTATTTCGGTCCCTAATCGGTCTCTATTTTTTAAATATTTTTTTTAAATATATATATTTTTAGGAAAATAACCTGCTTAAATAAAATAAATAATATCCACAACAATAATAATTGTCCACGATAAAAATATCTACAACACAAAAATAATAAAAATATCCATAACAAAACAATAATAAAATGTCGTCAACATCAACAATAATAAAAATATCCACAACACAACAATAATAAAATGTCCACAACATCACAATAATAAAATGTCCACAATAACAATAAAAATATCCACAACATCACAATAATATAATGCCAACAACAATAATAAAAATGTCTACAACAATAATAATAATGAAATGAAAATCATGATGCCTCGTCTTCGTCTTCGTCTTCATCCTCGTGTCCTCCCACTCCACCCGATGAAGGAACCTACAATATATATATAACAATAATAAGTTAAAATTAAATACTATTATAAGCAATAACTTATTTTAGAAGTATAAATTAAATAAAATTATAAGCAATGAAGGTCAATTAGATGAGTATTTCTAACATTGGACCCTAAAATCGAAGTTTTTCATTTTTTTAACTAAACTAACTTGGTTAAGACGACTTGGAGCGTCGAGGTCAAACCGGGAGTCCGAATTGAACTCCGTCAGTTTCCACAAGTCACACTCATCGACCTGACCGTGCTGGAACAAACCGGAGGCCAATCGGAAGAGTATTTCTAACATTGGACCCTCAAACCGAAGTTTTTCATTTTTTAACTAAACTAACTTGGTTAAGACGACTTAGAGCGTCGAGGTCAAATCGGGAGTCCGAATTGAACTCCGTCAGTTTCCACAAGTCACACTCATCGGCCCGACCGTGCTGGAACAAACCGGAGGCCAATCGGATGAGTATTTCTAATTTTGGTCCCTCAAACCGAAGTTTTTCATTTTTTAACTAAACTAACTTGGTTAAGACGACTTGGAGCGTCGAGGTCAAACCGGGAGTCCGAATTGAACTCCGTCAGTTTCCACAAGTCACACTCATCGGCCCGACCGTGCTGGAACAAACCGGAGGCCAATCGGATGAGTATTTCTAATTTTGGTCCCTCAAACCGAAGTTTTTCATTTTTTAACTAAACTAACATGGTTAAGACGACTTGGAGCGTCGCAGTCAAACCGGGAGTCCGAATTGAACTCCGTCAGTTTCCACAAGTCACACTCATCGGCCCGACCGTGCTGGAAAAACCGGAGGCCAATCGGATGAGTATTTCTAATTTTGGTCCCTCAAACCGAAGTTTTTCATTTTTTAACTAAACTAACTTGGTTAAGACGACTTGGAGCGTCGCAGTCAAACCGGGAGTCCGAATTGAACTCCGTCAGTTTCCACAAGTCACACTCATTGGCCCGACCGTGCTGGAACAAACCGGAGGCCAATCGGATGAGTATTTCTAATTTTGGTCCCTCAAACCGAAGTTTTTCATTTTTTAACTAAACTAACTTGGTTAAGACGACTTAGAGCGTCGAAATCAGGAGTCCGAATTGAACTCCGTCAGTTTCCACAAGTCACACTCATCGGCCCGACCGTGCTGGAACAAACCGGAGGCCAATCGGATGAGTATTTCTAATTTTGGTCCCTCAAACCGAAGTTTTTCATTTTTTAACTAAACTAACTTGGTTAAGACGACTTGGAGCGTCGAGGTCAAACCGGGAGTCCGATTTGAACTCCGTCAGTTTTCACAAGTCACACTCATCGACCCGACCGTGCTGGAACAAACCGGAGGCCAATCGGAAGAGTATTTCTAACATTGGTCCCTCAAACCGAAGTTTTTCATTTTTTAACTAAACTAACTTGGTTAAGACGACTTAGAGCGTCGAGCTCAAATCGGGAGTCCGAATTGAACTCCGTCAGTTTCCACAAGTCACACTCATCGGCCCGACCGTGCTGGAACAAACCGGAGGCCAATCGGATGAGTATTTCTAATTTTGGTCCCTCAAACCGAAGTTTTTCATTTTTTAACTAAACTAACTTGGTTAAGACGACTTGGAGCGTCGAGGTCAAACCGGGAGTCCGATTTGAACTCCGTCAGTTTTCACAAGTCACACTCATCGACCCGACCGTGCTGGAACAAACCGGAGGCCGATCGGAAGAGTATTTCTAACATTGGTCCCTCAAACCGAAGTTTTTCATTTTTTAACTAAACTAACTTGGTTAAGACGACTTAGAGCGTCGAGCTCAAATCGGGAGTCCGAATTGAACTCCGTCAGTTTTCACAAGTCACACTCATCGACCCGACCGTGCTGGAACAAACCGGAGGCCAATCGGAAGAGTATTTCTAATTTTGGTCCCTCAAACCGAAGTTTTTCATTTTTTAACTAAACTAACTTGGTTAAGACGACTTGGAGCGTCGCAGTCAAACCGGGAGTCCGAATTGAACTCCGTCAGTTTCCACAAGTCACACTCATTGGCCCGACCGTGCTGGAACAAACCGGAGGCCAATCGGATGAGTATTTCTAATTTTGGTCCCTCAAACCGAAGTTTTTCATTTTTTAACTAAACTAACTTGGTTAAGACGACTTAGAGCGTCGAAATCAGGAGTCCGAATTGAACTCCGTCAGTTTCCACAAGTCACACTCATCGGCCCGACCGTGCTGGAACAAACCGGAGGCCAATCGGATGAGTATTTCTAATTTTGGTCCCTCAAACCGAAGTTTTTCATTTTTTAACTAAACTAACTTGGTTAAGACGACTTGGAGCGTCGAGGTCAAACCGGGAGTCCGATTTGAACTCCGTCAGTTTCCACAAGTCACACTCATCGACCCGACCGTGCTGGAACAAACCGGAGGCCAATCGGAAGAGTATTTCTAACATTGGTCCCTCAAACCGAAGTTTTTCATTTTTTAACTAAACTAACTTGGTTAAGACGACTTGGAGCGTCGAGGTCAAACCGGGAGTCCGATTTGAACTCCGTCAGTTTCCACAAGTCACACTCATCGCCCCGACCGTTCTGAAAAAAATCGGAGGCCAATCGGATGAGTATTTCTAATTTTGAACCCCCAAACCTACTTAAGTTCTCCCTTTTTAACTAACCTAACTCGCTTAACAAGAAATTGTGTGTCGATCAACCCAAATTAAAGTTAAACTAAGTTAACTAAGTTAACTGTTAAAATTAAACCTCTGAAATAAAATAAATTTACTCACGTGAGGGGCGTGTGCTGATGTCGATGGTGCTGCCTGTGGAGGAGGTGCTGCCTGTGGAGGAGGAATGTTGATCTGGGAGAAGGCCTGGGAGATAACCTGGGAGAGGGACTGGGAGAGCTGGGCCTGTAGTGCATCGGTCACCTGCATCTGCATCTGGGCTAGACGAGTCTCCATCGAATCCGTCAGACGAGACTCTAAGCCCGATATCCTACTGTCAATGAAGCCCATCAGCTGTCCTGGAGAAGTACCTGGAGTACCAACTCCTGCGTGGAATGCACTGGTCTGTGACCCTGAGCTGGATCCTCCAGATAACACCCGGCTCGTGTCGATGCTGTGCCCAAAACCATACACATGGCCTTTCTTTGGGGCCCCAGATGCCGCAACCCATACCTCAGGATCTAACGGCGGCTGCTCGTCCTCCCCGACGTACTTCTCTGTCATTTGTTGGCTGTATGACTCCTGCAAAAACCAGAAAAAACAATAGTAGTTAATATTCATATTAATGTGAAAAATTAAATAGTGAATATCTTCTGAATACTTACTGCAACCACTCGGGCTCTATCGCTAATGTATGCATCCGTTCCTTTTTTCTTGTGTGTTCTATCGAACACCTCGGAAAATGTCGGCTGCCTTTTTAGCTCCTTCTCCTATTTCACAGAAAAAACATGACATAAATGAGTACCTTTATAAATAAAAGAGACCAGAAATGGACAAATTACTTACCAATCTGGACTGATGGGTCGCAAAAGAGACAGACCCACCAGTATGCATGTTTGCTTCTGGATTCGCAGCCCGATTAACTTTCATTATTGAGGATGTTTGTTGCCATCTCTCTGCAGCCCAGATGTTGCAAAGAGTTTCCCAATATTCTCCCCTCATCCAACTGGGCGCCCGCTCCCTCCAAAGAGTCGGGTCTGCACTCTGAGAATGTTTCTCTGCATTTTTTCTCACGTTATACATCAAATGCTTGAAATTTGATCTTGCGGTCATCGTCCATACAAATCGAGACCGCGCCTCGTCCGTACGACTCGTGAATCGATGCTGGCTCTATATACATAAGAGTTAGTGAACTGCATGTATGAATACGATAAGAATTAAATTACAATACGAAATTACATACCATGAACATCTGATACAAGTGCTCCTGGACCTCCATCGGAAAATCATTGAATCTATGAATTGGCCCAGGAAAATGTGCTTGTAACGTTCTTGTGATGAATTGAGATGCTTGAGTAGGCTCTATTTTATCACTGCAATGATGTAACTGCATAATGTCAATTTCTGAACTAAATTCACTTCATTGCCCATAAGAAATACATATTGTTGATTACGTACCCATTAATCCAGACCTCCCGCAGAGTGCTCTCATAAAAACTACCTCTGCCCTCCTGCAGACTACCAGCATCCTCTGGCACCGAACCTGGAAAATAATGATGAACAACATGAGTAATGTACAAAAATACTAAATAATGACTACAGAAATACCCTAACAGTTAAATATACAAATCTACTGGTGCATCTGGAGAATGTGTAGAGTGACCTGAGCATGTGACATTTTAATGGCATCAGAATTAATGCATATTTTAGAGTATAACTTTACATATACATACCAGCTACTACAGGAGGAGACTCGGAGGATGCACCAACAGCTGTAACTAGAATAGAACGCATAAGTAATGAGGAAGATGAATGCACAATAAAAGTACATTTGTAAATATACATACCTGCAGGCACGGTAGGAGCAGAAGAACTAGAAACTGTAGCAATTCTAATAACATTAATAATATATATAAATAATTACTACAAAAATATTTGGAAATTGAAATATACATACCTGCAGGCACGCTAGGAGATGCAGAAGAAGGACCAGCAACTGTAACAATTCTAATAACATTAATAATATGTGTAAATAATGACTAAAAAAATACTTGAAAATTGAAATATACATACCTAGTCCGCTAGGTAGAGGAGGTGTCCGCTCACTCGAAGGAGAAGCAGAAACTGTAACAATTTTAATGGCATTAACACTACACAAGTACACATAAATAATATACAGAGAAAAATACACAGTTGATGACGTTATTAGAAAAATATACATACCAGATGCGGGGAACAAAGCCCTCCCACGAATGCCCCTCCTAGAACTGCTACCAGATCTTCCTCCACGCACCATATCTTCATAGAGAACATAAAATCATAATGTTTACTAGTCAATTGCTTATATTGAAAGTGAGCTGCTTTAAATATACTCTACAAGTATGAAAAAATTCTACCATAGTTTAATTGATATCCATTTCCTCCTCAGATGATGACGATATGTCTAATTCAACCCCATCTTCATCATCATCTTCACATTCATCACTGGTATATTCCTCTTCCTCACCAGAACTTTCATATTCAATATCTGTACGACGAGCACTACTGTCTTTCATCTCACGTGGATCGACTTCTTCGACCTCATTTCCGTGAGACAAGGACATTGGTGCTTCGGATTCGTCTTCTCCAATATGAGTTGTCAACTCTACATCTTCAACAAAGTCTTCTTGAAAGAATTCTGCGTTGATCTCTTCAGCTGTCTGATCAGTCATGTCCAATTCATAATCAGAGAATAGTCTTGACTTAACTCTGCAAACTACCCACCAATCATTTCGTTCTTTATTTGTACATGAAGGATAGCTTGTATAATACACTTGCTGGGCTTGTGTGGCTAAGATGAATGGCTCATAAGTATTCAATTTTGACTTATGTTTAAGCTCGACAATCCCATGTGTTGTGTCATTTCGAATGGAATTCGGATCAAACCAATGACACTTGAACAAGAATATATGATTGTCTTGTCCTAGATATTGCAATTGTAGGATCTCCTCTACAATACCATAGTAGTCATACTCATTTTCATTGTATGTACTTCCTTTTACGCATACGCCACTGTTCATGGTAGATTTATTCTGCCCATAGTCTTTCGTATGAAACCTATACCCATTGACAATAAATCCAGGATAATTCTGTGCAATTTTGGATGGGCCGTAGGCTACCTGACGAATTCTTTCATCAGTAATTAAACCTTCTTGCACCTGCGTGTAGAAAAGGCTAGTTATAAAATGAAATGAATTTTGTTGAATACTCTTTGACGGTGTACACTTACGCGTTCTCTTAGCCATAAGGCCAATGACTTCTCTCGTTCTTTTTCAACCTCAAAATCAGTGAGTTGTGGATTTTTTTGTATTAATTCTGAATCAAATTGTCTGCAATATGAATAGCAGATCACATTGAATAGGTAGAATAAAGGCAAAAAACTTACATATAAATTTAAATTGTGAGATTAGTACTTACTCAACATAACATTCTAGCTCAGAACAATTTAAAAGAATATATATCTCTGCGGCACATAACTCTCTGTCATCCAGCATTCGAGTTGAAGAACGTCCGAAGGCACGTCCAGGATGAGTAAATATTGAGAGTCGATTTGAACCGACAGATTCCCCCCCATCATCATTACGTGGAGGTTGTGTCCGACGAGTTTGAATGTCTGCTTCAAAGTACATTGCACAAAAGTTAGAAATTTCCTCCATAATGTATGCCTCAGCAATAGAACCCTCCACTTTTGCTTTATTTCGGACTTTCATTTTAAGGTCATGCATACACCTACATCCACAATGTAAGAGACAATTAGAAATGTGGTCACTTACGTAAGGTGCAATCGTACGAAGGAAATAGTTCATATTTACATATACCTCTCAAATGGATACATCCATCTATATTGTACTGGCCCTCCGACCTTTGCTTCATATGGTAGATGTACGAGTAAATGCTCCATTGAATCGAAGAAACCAGGTGGAAATATCTTCTCCAACTTGCATACAGTGGTGACCACATTCTGTTCGATAGTTTGCACATCCTGAAGCCTGAGTTCTGATGCAGATAGAATCGTGAAAAATCGACTCAACTCAGATAACGCTCCCCATAGCTGCTTCGGCAAGATGTCACGAAATGCAATAGGTAGCAACCTTTGCATGAATACATGGCAGTCGTGACTCTTCATTCCATATATCTTTCCCTCACTGACGTTGACAGAACGAGCAATATTTGACACATAACCGTCAGGAAATCTCAGTTGTTTCAGCCACTGACACACTTGCTTTACTTGTCCTCCTCCAAGCACATAAACTGCTTTTGGTTTACTTGATTTCCCATTTACTTCAACAATTTCTAACTCTGGACGTTTACAGAGCATGGACAAGTCCAAGCGTGCATTCACATTGTCCTTTGTTTTACCTTTGATATCCATAACTGTGTTGAATACATTATCAAAGACATTTTTCTCGATATGCATCACGTCTAGATTGTGCCGCACAAGAAGAGTCGACCAATAAGGTAGCTCCCAGAAAATGCTTTTCTTCACCCAGTTGTGCTCCTTCCCAAAACCTGAAAGGTGTCGAGTACTGCCCATCTGTTGTGTGATATCTGGCAAATTTTCAACATGTGCTGCCATATCATGACCGGACAACCTCTCGAATATAACTTCATCTCGTTCCTTTTTGTTCTTTAGGAATGCATCTTTTTGTCTTCTAAAAGGGTGATCAGCTGGTAAAAACTGACGATGGCAATCAAACCAGCAGGACTTCCCACCATGTTTAAGTACAAACGATTTGGTATTATCCATGCAATACGGACATGCTAGCCTCCCATGTGTGCTCCAACCAGATAGCATTCCATATGCAGGAAAATCACTTATAGTCCACATCAATGCCGCCCTCATGGTGAAATTTTGCTTTCTAGATGCATCATAAGTATTGACCCCCTCAGTCCATAATAATTTCAATTCATCAATCAACGGTCTTAGATAGATGTCTATATTTTTTGTAGGACTTTTCGGACCAGGAATCAATAAGGACAGGAACAAATTCTCTCGCTTCATGCACATGCTCGGAGGAAGGTTGTATGGTGTCACGAACACTGGCCAGCTGGAGTAGGAAGCCACTGAACCTCCAAATGGATTAAATCCGTCAGTGCATAAACCAAGCCTCACATTACGTGACTCCCTTGAGAAGATAGGATAAACATGGTTGAAATGAATCCAAGCTTCGCCATCTGCAGGATGAGTCATAATATCCATGTCCCGACGTACTCTTTCTGCATGCCACCTCATATGTCCAGCTGTCTTTGAAGACATATACATCCGCTGCAGCCTGGGTGTAAGGGGGAAATATCGCAATGACGCATAAGGTATATCCTTTCCCCTAGAATTGACCCCTCTTTTAGGTTTAAATCTATCATGACGGCAAACTGAACAAGATACCATATCTGCATTCTCTTTGTCATACAACATACAATGATTAGGACATGCATCTATTTTCACATATCCAAGTCCTAAATCATTCACCATCTTCTTGGCACGATAAAAATTTGGAGGCAGCTTTTCATCTGGAGGTAACATGCTCTTGATGATGAGGAGGAGACGATCAAAGCAATTCTCAGAAATATGAAATTCAGATTTCAAGTTCAACAACTGTGACACCGCTGACAACCGAGTGTGCTTTTGACAACCATCCCACAATGGCTCATCAGCATCCTTAAGTAACTGATAGAATCTTTCGGCTCCCTTATTCGGCACGTCTTCAGCGTATACAGGATCCACATGTACACTGAATGCTGGACCAGCAGCATCTACAACCATATCCACGTACGTACTTGTGCATTCCACATTACTAGGCTCGTGCGACCAGAAGTCCTCACCATGACATGTCCAATTCATATAACCTTCAACAAACCCTTTTCTGTATAAATGGCGTTGAACTTCCCATGGGGAATTCCACTTCAAATTTTTACAAATCATACAAGGACATCGGATGCCACCTTGCCTGTCTACTTCTGCATTTGGATTCCCCAATGCAAACTGAACGAAATTCTCAACTCCGACCCTAAACTCCTGGGACACCACATGATCAACTATTCTGCGATACATCCATGAACGGTCTGAAGCCATTGCTGTCCTACACCCAAACAATATCAATAGACAAATAACTTTAAAATTCTAAATCACACATCCTTCTACGCAACCGAAATGAATAGGAAGGATTTATTATTTAATTATCACTTTTTACCCATCTGTGAATATTTGATCGCACTCAGATGACCATTTACTATGTGATTGTATTATTTGCTGAAAATTTCGGCAGCATCTCCCCACACCTCTCCGATATACCAAAAATATTTATTGATTAAGATATTTTCTTAAACACTTACTAATAAGTGGTTAAGAAAATATTCTAAATCAATAAAGGTATATCAGAGAGGAGTGAGTAGACACACCCGAAATTTTCAACAAATAATACAAGCACATAGTAAATGACCACCTAACTGCGATCAAACATTCACAGACTGTCCAAAACGGGACAATTCAGGACTTTGAGTTAGATATACACGTTCTCATCTTTGAAAATAAGACTCGTGCACATCAATCCCAAAGTCTTGAACGGGAGGTTCATTGACACGGGCTTAACACGCTCTCGTGAAGTGTGTGCAGTGTTAAAAGAAAATAAAAACTAAAGCATGCATATAAACAAGTGCAATAATAACCCACATAAATATGAAAAGAAAATAAAAACAATATCATACATATAAACAAGTGCAATAATAAACTAAATTCACACACACATGTAAATGAATTGCATTAAAGTAAGAAGTACAATACAGATAAACAAGTGCAATAGGAAACTAAATTCACACATACATGTAAATGAATTAAAGAAAGGAGGCATGTTTGAGTGCCATGTTTTTTATTTTTTACCCTAGTATTCCTTCATCTATACGAGTGTTGTAAGGAAGAGCGGCACATAAACTGCTGGTTCTGCCTATTTTGGTCACTGTTCTAGTCTACTGGCTGAACTTAGAGCTATGGTTCATGGCCTCCAGCTTTGCATTTCCCATGGAAGAACTGATATTCTTGTGGAAATGGATTGCCAGTTTTGGTTCACATCTGTTCTAATCCTCCTGTTCACATTCCTTGGCAATTGTTCCCTTGGTGGAATGATTTTCTTCAAGTCCATGAATTGATGTCTTTGAAATTTGTTCATACTGTCAGAGAATGTAATCAAGTGGCAGATCAGTTAGCTAATTGTGCTTGCAATTCTAAGCAGTCTAAAGTTTTTCTGGAAGTCAGTTCTCTTCCTTTGGCTGTCAAGGGAAGCTTGGTTCTGGATAAGGCTGGTGTGCCTCATCTTCGATCTTAATTTGATGTTATCCAAAATGGTAGATTTGGATCCTTCATTAGATATTTTCTGGTTGGAGTTAAGCAGCTTGGTGGGGGATCTTAAACCTTTCTTCAACTGGGTCTGGCAAATTTTTGGATGGTCTTCACATGACAGAGTTTTAAACTTGCAGATCCAAATAATATACTCAGAATCTCCCATATCCCCCTTTTTTCTACCTCCTGGTGAGAAGGAAAAAAAAAATAGTCAAAGAAGTATACTTAATACTTTAAATGTATGCTGAAACACTAGCAATTTCAAACTCAAATGCTTATATGTTTTTAGAAACTGAGTTTTAAAATCTGAGGCATGTCATAAATGGCATCTCATTAATGTGTGTAAATGAAGTAAAAATGTATTTATACATTGAGAGGAGAAGGGTAGTAGAGTTACCAATTAATAGCTTAGGATTTAACGTTAGAATTTCCTTGAGATATTTTAAACTCAAAATAATTATTAGCAGAAATAACTCAGGATTTAATATTAAATTTCTCATTTAAGTATTTTAAAGCTCATGGGCTTCCCTAATTGGGCTTTGCTTATCAATGGATATCTCAAGAGCACAGCAGCTCTCAAAAGCAGCTTGGGCATATAAGAAGTATGGACGAACGTTCACCTCTTGGAGGGATGCTTACTGTGTGTGTGTGGATGTTCTTGGTGAAACGGATCTTGTTGGGTAGAAACTACCAAAGTATTGAATTGAGGATGTTCTTATTAGATCTAGGTTTATGAACTGGATACTTGAACTGGATACTCTGCCAATTAGTGAGCAAATGCTTCACATGTAACCCAAAAAAAGTCTTAACAAGCTACATGATGTCTCTTCCATTTATCTTTTCTGTAACTGGGTATCCCAGAAATTTAACTTCTACCCAGTTTTTTTCTTTAACTTGCAAGCACAAAGTAGAGTCCAGAGTCTAGCTATACGTGTTATTCTTAATGTTTAGGCACGTAATGTGTCTAGGGAGTGGAAATATGAGCTGAGCAGAGAGATAAGTAAGATTAAGATTCAGAACATTATTGGACACGGGTAACCATTCGCATCTCTGCTCTTGACTGAACTATTTAAGCAGTAGTCGACCAAACAAAGAAGGTCAAGAAGAATGCAACTGCTGCATGTAATAATTTGATCAATTAGTTTAAGATATTAATATTGCGATAGATATAGGAGGAATGTCGGAGAAGACGACGGAAGAGAAAGGAGAGTTAAGAGAAGGGGAGGACGGAGAGATGAGGCGAGCCTTCATACTCTGAAAAATCTGAGTTAAACACTTTAAGATAGATTTATACCCACAATAATTTGTCATAACATGTGATTCTTCTCTGACGTAAATATTAAAATCAGTAGAACACGAACAAATACCCACTGTTACTAGTACTGTTAACATTGCCACCAATACTGGCATTTGATGCAGCAACCAGATGTGGTCTGGGATATGAACATCTACGATTTCTGCATTTTTTTTCATATAAAATAAATGTACTTCTATATTGTAACAGTTGTCCGTTGGTCAAATTTCTGCTTTACTTTGCTTCTTCAAGTTGACAGCTCCTACATATTATTCTATGCAGGGGCAAGCACATACCACCATCCCTCAAAAAAAGACGAGGGTTCATGATGCAAATTTTGGATATGGAGATTATTTATTTAAGTGGTTAGATTAAGTATTTTGACATGTAGAATTTAATTTCAGACATCGACAACTATTTTCCCTTGAACATAGCATTTTACATTACCCACTTGTATTTTTCGGAGAATTATTTTGTATTTAGAGATCTACCATGAAAAGAAGCAGTTCCTTCATAGACTGCCAACAGTATAGAACACTAAAGAGCCGATGTCCTATCAAACCGGCAAAAAAACTCTTCATCCCATACAACTGGAGAGAGAAACAAAAATTAAAGACTTTACTAGAGTGAGAGACTCGTAACATTCCTGAAGTTTATAAGTTTGTCGGCTTTATGGACTGTAAATCCAACACTAACTTACTGTGCCAAGTCAATAAGAGAATGTTGCAGTCTCCTTATCACCAGGTGGGTTATGCAACTTTTCATACTTAGTGGAAAACTATGTTGGTTCCAGAGAGAGCTTTGTCCCATTATATATTGAAACCATGAACGCGCGGCATAGTTGACTGTGCATTTTTGTTGTCTAGAGTTCCTCGCACAAGTCAATATGCGCACTTCCTCTAAACTGTCTCACAAATTTAAAATAGCAAATATGAACTAGCAAAGTGGTGAGAACAGGTCATATCCACAGAGAGGCTGAATAAAACTTGAATTAAAACTACTTTAATTTGAAACCATTTGAACAAACACTATTTCACCAAACTAATATTGCATTAGAATCAATTGTGTAAGTAATACCAATCAAATCTCTCACAGCTCAACTATTAACCAGAAGAGAAAAGATGAACGAATGTATTAGATCGAACCATGTAAACATAGAAGAAATGGATAAATCACACAAAGAAAATGGAAATTCAGAAGAATTGAAATCAAACACCACTTGATAAATCACACAGGGAAAATGGAAATTCAGAAGAATTGAAATCAAACACCACTGGATAGGACTCTTCTCTTAACAACTCTCACAACAGAAACAAAACTCAGAAATACTCAAACCCTTACAGAAGCAAAGAAACTAATTCTCCGTATCCCACAGTTGATTCTCCTAAAGAAAAATCTGAACTAAAAGAGATGAACAAGAAATCCGAACTCCCTCCAATCTGAACCAAACTAGAAATTTCCCCACACAATCTCCAACCAGCAGCAAGAACACACTACATTGCTCAACCAGTAGACCAAGAACAGAAGAACTGAACAAACAAACTGGATCTATTTATGCTAAACACAGAGGAAATGAAAGAAATGTTGACATCAGTATAGAAGAACAGAAAACAAATTCTGAAACTCCTGAAATGTTAAACAAAGAGCTCAAACCTCACAGTAGAAGCAAAGAAAGAATTCTAAAAACAAATTGCAACTCTGGATTGACTTCTCCCAGATTCAGAACAACAGAAGAACCCTTTCAGATGCTTGTAGAGAAGAGAAATCCAGAAGAAATTTAAAAACTCCCTCCCACAGCAGCAGCAAAGAAAACCCCAATCTGATCCCCTTCAATAGCAGAAAGAAAAGAAGAAAAAAAAACACAAATTAACTCCCATCAACAGTAGCAAATCCACAAACAAAATTCTAAATTCAAGAAACTCTCACAGCTCTAAACAAATCACAGTAGCTCCAATGGAAGAAGAAATGGACAAATGGATCTTCTAAACACAGAATAATAGAAGAATTCCATCGGATCCTCCTCAACAGCCAAACCATTCACAGTTCTCACAGCTTTTGGAAAGGAAAAAACAGAGGAAATAAAATGGTAGAAATCCTAAAAATCTCAACAATCTCACTGGTGAAGCCCCTGGAGTTCTGATCTCCCGAAGAACAAGAAAGAACAGGAAACTAGAAATCTTAAAATTTATCAACCCAATGACTGGCCTGAGCTGTGGAAGAAAGAAATTACAGAAAATAAATGGCAGAAAAATAATCTAAAAATTGAACTCCAAGCTCTGCTGAAAGAAAAATTTACAGGAGAAAGAAATGGCAAGAAATCCTAAAATCCGAACTCTCGAACTGGCTAATCTCTTCTACAATACTGGAAGAACAGAAAATACATGAAAACAAAACAAACTAAAAATCCCTAAAAATCGAACAGAGAGAGAGAGAGACATCACAGAACCCCCCCCCCCCCCCCATCTCGACTGCAAGCCCCCCTCCCTGCACAGCCCCCCCAAGCCCCTACTCCCTACACAGGCCCCCGCCCTGCGCAGCCCCCCCAACCCCCCTGCCTGCACAGCCCCCCCCCCCCCCCCACACACAACACAGGCACAGAGAGAGAGAGAGAGAAAGAGAGAGAGAGAGAGAGAGAGAGAGAGGAGAGAGAGAGAGAGAGAGAGAGAGAGAGACCCCTCCCATCTCGACTGCGATCCGCCCCCCCTCCTTGGCCTACGTAGCCCCCCCCCCCCCCCCCCCCCCCCCCCCCCCAACCCCACCTGTCTACGCAAACCCCCCTACCTGCGAACCACCCCTCCTTCGCAACCCCCCCCCCGCCTGTGAGCCCCCCTCCTTGGCCTCCCTCCCCCTCCCACAACCGGCAACTCTCATCCCCACACACATAGACATAGGCAGAGAGAGGCCACAGAGACATTCAGAGAGAGAGAGAAAGAAACTTACTAATCTACCGGCGGCGGTGGTGACAGGCGACGGCGACGGAGGGGCTGGGCCGCAGGGTCGACGACGGTGACGGGTCCGACGACGACGGCGGGGAGCGTCGGCGGCGTCTCCGGTGGTGGCGCGAGTTCAGCGTCGCCAAGAGAGAGAGAGAGAGAGAGAGAGAGAGAGAGAGAGTCGGGATGAAGGAGAGAGGGAGAGCGCGAAAAAGGGGAGGTATAGAGACGCTAGAGACCGATTTATTCTCGGTCACTATTCGGTCATTAAACAGTGACCGAATAGTGACCGAAAAAAATCGGTCACAAAATCCCTTCAAACCGCGCCAAAACCGTGAAAATTTGTGACCGAAATAAAGTCGGTCACTATTCGGTCACTAATTAGGGACCGAATAGTGACCAAACTTCGTCGGTCTCAATAAATAGAGACCGAAATTTCGGTCACAATTCGGTCACTAAATAGTGACCGAATTGTGACCGAAAGGTAATCGGTCTCTAATTCCTTTATTTAGCGACCGATTAATTTCGGTCACAATTCGGTCACTAAATAGTGACCGAATTGTGACCGAAATATTCGGTCTCTATATCGGTCTCTAAAATCGCTTTTCTTGTAGTGAGGGTCATGTTTGGGGATGGCA